>JAIUJO010000062.1:820000-1420000 GCA_023846275.1 Vanilla planifolia | reverse complement strand
CATCAAATCATGTTGTAATTGAAATATTTCGCAAAGTTTGACAAACCCTTGAATATACAAAAAATTATAAAATATAAAAATCAAAATTTAATTAAATTGAGTTTGTTAAGGTGAGTTCAAATACGATTGTTATATCTCAAACATAGCGTGTTTGGAATTACTAAAAATTATAAAACAAAATAAGCTTAAACAATAAAAAATAATTACTTTAAATTTAAGTAAATTTATATATAAGTTGAAAATAGATAAATTTAAGTAATGTAACATTTCCAAATAAAAATTATGTAGTGGTTACACAAGATAAGAGATAGAGTTACATAATAATACATACTAAATCAAAACAAAAAGTTTGAAGAAATCACATATGTTTTACGATAAAGTTGCATTTAAAAATACGAAGGAGATCTATTGTAGCTTCTTCGACCATTATAAATGATATGAATGGAAATATCTTATAATGTGCGCCAAAAGTCAAAAGTAATATTTTAAAATAAAAAATGAAATATTTTATATGGCAGAGCCCTTCAAGGCATGCCTAATTGTATTTCTTTCAACTTAGTCAAATCAAAATTTGAATTACTATGAATTATTAAATAAAATTTTGTAAATTATCGTAATAAATTATTATTTTAACTTTTTGCAAAATTGCATTGAAGGTAAAAAGAGATGAATTAAAGAAAAGTAACATATATAAATCAAAGACATGTATAGATGACATGAGAATTGAAGAGTTAGGGAAAATAATTGGATGTAATGCGATAAATTGGAAGGAAAACTTACATTCCATGACACATAGGGGGAGGTGTATCAAACACGATTACAAAATTATGTATAAAAATAATTATCTCATAAAATATCGAAAATATCCAGAAAATATATTTTTTAAAAATAGAAAAATGAATATTTAATTAGGTAGTGCTCACCTTGGTGAGTCTAAAAGGTATTTTGTATAAAAATACTTCATTTTGAATTACTACAAATTAGCTAAAGAAACAAGAACAAATAATAATCAATTTTTAGCTTAATATTGAGTAAATATATAGTAAAACCTCGAAGAGATAAGTGAACTAACATATTATAACAAAATTAAGGTGACCAAAAGTTTTCATGGGTGGAGAATTATTGTTTCATTCAGACATAATATGATCATAATAAAAATTTGAAGGAAAGAGATAAATCATTTAGAAAGGCAACATTCATGATACTAACATGATTGAGTCTAACGTCCTCATTTTTTAAATTATTCAAAATTCAATATTTCTACTAAAACGCACCAAACATTTGAAGCTTAAGAAATCATTAGTTGGATGTTGGTCATTTATTTATGCCCAACAATAATTATTTTATATTGATCAAACATCGTTCATGATCACAACAAATTCTTAAAATAAATAAAAAATTAATATTAAATCACTTTTTTAATGTTAATTAAATTTATCTTATATTTAAAATAAGATAGTTTTAATTAGTGAAAAATAAACATCGCAAAGTAGTATAAATACCACATGAGAAGATAACATCAAAAACGTAATCCAAAAATTTTGAAGAAATGGCATAAATTATATAAGAAAGTTGCACTCCACGATTCTTAGGAGATAAAGTGTAACTTCCTTGATCATGATCTATAGTATAAATTAAAATATCAGATTAAGAGTCTTAAAACCATTAAATAATATTTTAACAAAAATAAAAGTGTATGTTTATTTTGTTAGAGATGAGTCTAACAATGTTGATTTGATCTACAAAAGAACCCTTTTATGTTTATTACAAATTAAAAAGATATATTATTAAAATAAATTATTATTTTAATATTAAGTAAGTGGATGTTAAAATTGTAATGAGAAATTGAAGAAATGTAATATAACTAAATCAAGTATATCTTCATGCACACAAGTTGAGAACCTGGGTAACAGAGTTATGTAATTGAGTGAAAGAAAAAGTTTTTAAGAAACAAGATATTTCGTTTAGTCAAGTTGTATTTCGAAATACTAAGGAAATTTCATTCATCATCCTTGATCATGTTTGGTACAAATCAAAAAGTCTCATAAAGTTTTACAAAACTTTTACAAATAAAATATATAATATTATAAATTTTTTACTTCAATAGAGCATATTGAGATGAGTTTAAATTGGTTGGTTTCATCATGGTTAATCCTTGTTAAGAATTACTACAAATTAATAAAGTAAATGAATAAAAGCAGTAATAAATTATTATTTTTCATATTTAAGAGATACATTTCAATGCTGAAAATAATATAAATTGAAGTAATGTGATAAAACTAAACCAAAGGATTAGTATGGTCATAAATTAAGAGAATTAGACTTTCTTTGCTAATATACATTTAATTAAATCAAACAATATCTAGAAATGAGATAAATTGAATTAGAAAGTTCGATTTGAGGTACAAACGAGACTTAAGGTAATAGCCTTAAGCGTTAAATTCAGTTTGATTAAAAATAACTTATAAGGTATGAAAGCATAAAATAAAATAAACATTTAAAAAACATAATACTTAATTTTCATTGAGATAGAGCTAATAGATATGAATCCAATGATATTTGCTCATTGTCTGTCTGACCTTGTTCAGAATTACTATTAATTATAAAATTAAATAAGCATAAATAATAATTTTTTTTTAATATTAATTAAGTACATAATAAAGTCTGTATAAGATAAATCAACGCAGTAAAATCAAACCAATTAAAAGTGGTCTAAATGTTGACCCAGAGAAGGATTAGAGTTTCATAACAACGTAACTAAATTAAAGTGTGAAATTTAAGAAATTGAGTTCAATTGTATGGAAAAGTTTTATTCTAACATATTCCTGAGATAAAGTGTAACATGCTAGATAATCAAGTCATGTACAAACCAAAACATCCAAAACAAATAAAGTATTTATAAAAAATAAAATGTTTAAGTATATAAACATAAATATCTGATTTGCACAGATCTTGTAGAGATGAGTTTTATGACATTTATTCCATATCCATTTGAGCTCATTTAGAGTTACTACAAATTGGAAAATTAAATAAATTTAAATAATAATCATTTATTATACTAATATTAATTAGATATTAAAAAAATTTAAAAATAAATATTAAATTACATTGTTCCCATGGTGACTCGACAGTTGACATTTCATTTGTCTTTATTGAACAATGCTTTTGAATATAATGAATTACCAAAATGGATAAAAATAAATAATAATAAAGTTTTACTTCAATATTTTATATATATATATATATTTTAAGGATAAACTAAGATAAATTGAAACAAGATAATATGCCCATATTAAAGTGATGTAAAGCACACAAAGCCATTGAACAAAAATTTCATAAAACTCTTATCAAATTAAAGTGAAAGAGTTAAAGAAATGACATAAATTTTAATATAAAACTGCACACCATAATAATAAGGGGAACTAGTGTTACATCCTTGATCATCTAAAAATATATGACATAAAAAACAAAGCTCAATTAATGATTAGAAAATACAAAATTAAAAAAAATAATATTTTATTAGATGGAGCACTTTGAGATGAGGGTAACAAAGTTTTTGACATCTTGATTATACTCATAAAGAAATGAGATAAATTGAAAAAATATATGATATAAAGGTTACTCGAGAGAAGAATTAGAGTTTCATAATAATATAACACAATCAATGCAAAAAACTTGAAGACAAAATAAAACTATACTAGAACATCAAATCACGTGATAATTGACATATTTAATAAACTTTGATAAATCATTAAAAATAAAATATAATTTAAAATATAAAAATAAAAATTTAATTTGATAGTGGTTGTTAAGGTAAGATCAAAGACATTTGTTATGTCTAGATCAGATCACATTTGGAATTACTAAAAATTACTAAACAAAATAAACTTAAATAAAAATAAAAATATTGTCTTAAATTTAAGTAAATTTACATGGAAGTTGAAAATAGATGAATTTAAGTAATGTAACATTGCCAAATCAAAGAGATATAGTGGTCAAACAAGACAAGAGTTAGAGTTACACAATAATATATACTAAATAAAAAAAAACTTTTGAAGAAATCACATAAGTTTTATGACAAAATTACATTCAAAGATGCTAAAGAGATCTAGTGTAGCTTTTGTTTATCACAAAAAAGATACAAATGAAAATTTCTTATAAGGTTTTCCAAAACTAAAAAATAATATTTAAAAATAAATATTTCATATGATAGAGCTCATGAAGGCATACCCAATCATATTTTTTTTATCTTAGTCAAATCACATTTTGGAATTACTATGAATTACTAATACAAGTTGTGTAAATTGTGATAATAAATTATTATTTTAATTTTTTGCATAAGTATATTCAAGGAAAAAAGAGATAAATTAAAGAAAAAGAAACATAATGGATGAGAAGATATTTATAATTACATAGTAATATAACAAAATAAAAGAAAATAGTTTGAAGTAATGTGATAAATTGGAAGGAAAACTTACATTCCATGATACTTAGATGTTCAAATGTAACAAAAATTACTATCAAATCATTTATAAAAAATATCTTATGAACTATTTAAAATTTCAATAAAATAATATTTTTAAAATTATAAAAAAGAATATTTAATTAGATAATTCTCAACTTAGTGTTTGTAAAGGCTTTTTTTAGTGTGAAACAAACTTCATTTCGAATTACTTCAAATTAGAAAAATAAATAATAATAAATAGAAAATAACTTTTTGGTTAATATTGAGTGAATATATAACAACACATTAAACAGATAAGTGAAGTAACATAATATATCAAAATCAAAGTGATGCAAAGGTTTCATTAGTGAACAGTTAGTCTTTCATTATGACATAATATGACAAAAACAAAAATTTGAAGGAAAGAAGAAAATTATTTAGAGAAGCTATAATCCTAGATAATAACGTGATCGAGTGTAACATCCTCCTTCCTTAAATGATGCAAAATTAAAAAATGTCTTCTAAATGACACTAATAATTCGACGCTATAAAAAATATTAATTTGCTAATGGTCCTTTATTTATGTCCAGTGACAATTGTTTCATCTCAATCAAATGTCGTTAAAGACTACTACAAATTGTTCAAATAAATAAAAAAAAAAAATAATAAATAACCTTTTTAATATTAATGAAATATATGTTAATGTATAAATGAGATAAATTGTATTGTGATATGCCCAAAGCTAAGTATTGTAAATATCACATTTTAGGATACCAACATAAAAAACTTTAAAAAAATTGTAGAAATGATATAATATACTTGAGAAGGTTGTATTCCATGATACTAAGGAGATAAAGTGTAATTTCCTTGATTGTCATATCAAGTATGAATTAAAATATCACGTAACATGTCATAAAAAATTTAAAAATATATTTTAAAAATAAAAAGTCTATATTTCTATTTTTAGACACATATCTAATCATCTTCGTTTCGTCTACAAAACTACCATTTTTTATTTTTTACAAAAAACAAAGAAAATAAGCAATAATAATAATAAATTATTATTTTAATATTAAGTAAATTGAAATTAAAATTTTAATAACATAAATTGAAAAATTGTAATATAACCAAACCAAGTTAATGCCTATGTCACATGATAGGAAAGTAAGTGTTTCATGGAATTTAACCCAATTAAAGCAAGTATGAATAAAAATAGTATTTCTTGATTACCATGTCAAGTATGAATAAAAATGTTTCATAAAACATAGCAAAAACTGAAAAAACAACTTTTTAATAAAACATTTAATCTATGATTACATAAAGCTTGACAAGATGACTCCAGCAATGTATGTTACATCTTGATTGGCTCTCTTTTGGAATTGTTTTTAATTAATAAATCAAATAATCATAAATAATAATAAATTATTTTTTCAAATTCAACTAAATGCGTAATAATGCAAGAATGAGATAAATTAAAGCAATGTAGTCTAACAAAATCGAAGCGATGTAAATGTCAAATGAGAGGACAAATAGTTTTTAATAGTAATATAAACAAATTGAAGCAAGACATTTTAAAAAATGTGATAAATAATATGGGAAAGTTGCCTTACAAAATACTAGGGAGAGCACATGCAACTTTATCAATCATTAAATTTGATATATATCAAAATGTCTCTTAAAGTATTTCATGACCATACAAAATAAAATACTTAATATTATAATAATGATTACATAGTTTGATAGAGAATTTTGAGGTGACTGTAATGACACTTATTTCAACTCTATTGAATTTTGTTTACAGTTGTTATCAATTATGGAATTAAATTAACACAAAAAATAATAAATTGCTACTTTTTTATAAAATAAATATATATTATATAGCTAAAATAAGATAAAATAAAAAATAATAATACAACTAAATCAAAGAAAAAATTTTAAAGAAAGGCATAAATTGTATAGGAAAGTGGTATTCCAAGATAATAAGGTTGTCAAAAATTGCTTCCTCAATCATCAAAACAAGCACATACCTAAATGTTTTATAAGCCATACCCCAACCCTTAAAAATAACACATGTAATATTATAAAATGGATATTTAATTTGTTGTAGCTCGTTAACAAGACTCTAATGACATTTCTTTTGTGTTGATTGGACCGTCTCTAGAATTTATATAAATTACCAACTAATGTAGTCATTAATAATAATAAATATTATCTTTATATTTAGAGAAATACAATAATACTAAAAATGCAAATTCAAATGGAAATGTCATCTCAAAGGGCCATTAGATTTTCACATTAATATAACAAAATTTATCTTAATGAGATCAAAACAGTATAGACATAAATTGTCTAAAAAATTTACATTACTAGAAACAAAGAACATCTAGTGCAGATTAGTTGACCATGAAATAAGGTACTAATAAAAACACCTCAAAAAAAATTTAAAACTATAAAAAATAATTTTTTAAAAAATAAAAAATATTTTTCAATTGGATAGAATTTTTCAAAATGATTCTAACAATGGTTATTTTGTCTGTAGGACACATGGTTTGGAATTACTATGAACAACAATAATAAATAAAAATAAATAAATTATTATTTAAATAATAAATAAATATAGCTTTAAAATAATTTAATAAAATTGAAGTAATGTAAAAAAAGCATTTCAAAGCATTGTAAAAGCCATATGGAATAGGAACGAGAGTTTCATACTAATAGTACAAAAAGTAAAACAATTTAAAAAATAAGATAAATTATGCATGAAAACTTATTTACAAGTTACTACGGAGGTCATGTATAACATTCTTGCTCATCAAATAATGTATGATACAAAATATCACATAAAAGAGGTATAGCACAACAATATGATTCTAGTGAAATAGAAATACAAAATTAAATAGAAATTTATTCAAATCAAAACAAGAAATAAGATTCAACATGATAAATTATGTGAAAAAGTTGCATTTTGAATGACATAAAAATCTAAATGCCTTCGAAATTATGACAAAACTCTAGAACATAAAACATTAGCAAATTAAAAAAATCAATATTTAATAAAAAACTTGTCAAGTCATGCTAGACATTTGTTTCATCTCCATTAAAAGAAGTTTTAATTTCCGTGTACAAAAAAAATAAGCCATAATGATAAATTATTTTTTCAATATTATGTAAATATATAATAAAGCTAAATGAAATAAATTAAAATAATACAATTTATTCAGATAAAGGTGATGCAAAGATTACATGATACAAGAATTAAAGTTCTTAGTGATATAACCAAATTTGAAAACAATATTTGAAAAAATGGGTTATGTTATTCTAGAAAACTATTTTCCAATAAACTTAGAAGATTGAGTGTAGTCTTCTCAATCATAAAATTATTTATCAGTTAAAATGACTCATAAAGTATGTCAAAGACCAAGAAATTAAAATATTTAAAAAAGTACAAAAATATATAATTAATGGGATATACCCTATTGACAAGACACCAATATGTTTGGTTCAAATCAAATCTATGTCCTTTAGAATTATTATGTATTTCCAAAACTATGTAGCATGAGTAACAACATAATTAAAATTTTATTAATAATGAAATATAAATTAATATTAAAATGACATAAATTGACGTAATGACATATAACTTAGTCAAGGTAATATAATACTCATATAGAAAATGATTTTGAGAAATACAATGATCAACCAAATGAAATAACAAAATTTAAATAAATTACTAAAATTGTATAGGAAAGTTGGATTCTAAGATATTAAAGAAATTAAGTACAACATAAACATTATTAAATCATTATTTTATCATTATATCTAGATATATATTAAATGAAAATATTACATTCAAAGATACTAAAGAGATCAATTACAGTATCCTAAACCATCAAACTAGTAATGAAATGAAATGCATTATAAGAGGAGCCAAATTCTTGAAAAAAATTATTTAAAATATAAAATATTTTTTAATATTTATAGAGCATGTCAAGATTTCTTCAATGATACTTGTTTCGTCATATTAGACTTTTTTGGCAACTATTGTATATGACCAAAGTGGATATAATAAATATTATAAACTTATCATTTTATTACTAAGTAAATATATAATAATGACCAAATGAGTTTAATTAAAGTAATGTAATATAACCAAATAAAAGTCGTATAAATGATACTTAAGTGGAGAATTAATGTTTTTTGATAATATAACAAAATCAAAGGAAAATATTTTAACAAATAATGTAATTGTGTCGAAATGCCATATTTTTTAAAAACAAATGTGATCAAGTATTGGGATTAAGCATTAAGGATTAAGGATTATGCACAACATCCTCAATTTCCTAATCAAGTACGAGAAAAACATTTTCTAAAAGGGATTCAGCTGGTTGAGACAAGTCCAATGAAGTTTGTTTTGTGAAGAACCAACCACTTTTGAAAAGCTATGAATTTGCCAAAAAAATAAGCATACATAATCATAAATTTTGTGATATAAACGACAAAATGAAAATTATTTAAAGCTCCCATGAGCAAAGATTTAGAGTAAATTTGATACATAAATGTTATAGCAAGAAATTTGGACAAAAGACATAAATTGAACAAGAATGTTCCATTCCAAGGTATTAAAGAGTTGAAATGTAACATTTTCACTCTTTAATTGATGTATAAATTTAAATGACCTGTAAAGTGTTCAAATATCCTTAAAAATAACAAGTTAAAAAATAAAAATTTTTGTTTAAGCTCATTTAGACGAGTTTAATATTATTTTCTTTTACTCGATCAGACGATCTTTCGAATTATCTCAAATTAGCAAAGTAAACTAACATAAATAATAATAAATTATTGCTTTAATATAATGAAACTTTAAAATAATGTTGTAATGAAATAAATTAAAACATAATATAAATAATAAACATTGTGTAAAAACCACACAAGATAAGAATTAGTGTTTCATAGTAATAAACACAAATCAAAATAAAAACTTACAAGAAATGAGATAAATTGGATAGAAAAATTACATTCCAAGTTAAAAGGAGATTGAGTGTAATATTCTTGATTATTAAATAAGTTATTAGCCAAAATATCACATAAACAAAGATGAAAAAAAAAAATAAATACATAAAATTAATAAAAAAAGAAATATTCACCACATAGAGCTCATCTCGATAATTCCAATGATATATTCTTTCCATCTTCTTCATACTATATTCGTAATTGCTATAAGTTAACAATTTAAATTTGTTAAAATAATAATAAATTATTTTTTGAATAACATGTAAAAAATTTTAAAGCTAAAATGAGAATAACTACAAAAGACATAGTAAACAAAAATCAATAAGATGAAAAGTTCATATGAGATTTGATTTAGAGTTACATGCCAATATAACCAAGTTGAAGTGAAAAATCTTAAGCAAAGTGATAAATTGTAAAAAAAGATGTATTTCAAGATAATAAGAAGATTGAGAATAACACCTATGATTATGAAATAACATATGAATCTAAATGTCTCATAAAAAATTTCAAAGCCTAAAAAAATTAAAATATTTAAAAGTATAAAAAATAATTTCATTCCATAGTGCTTGCTGAGATAAGTCGAACTAATCAAGTTTGAGCTACGTTGGACCTCATTCAAAATTACTAGAAGTTGCCAAAACAAAAAAAATTAAATTATAGTAATTTATCACATCAATATTAAGTAAATTTTTGTTAAAGTATAAGCCTTTTAAATTGAACAAATATAGTATCACCAATTCATACAAATGTAAAGCTAACACTAGAGGAGAATTATATTTAAATTGTAAAATTACAAAATCATGATAAAAGATTTGATGAACAAAAATTAATTTTATTAAAAAATTAAATTCTAAATTACTTTTTAGGTCAAATGTATATACATCATCATATTATTAGGATAAATTGAAATATTTATTAAAACATTCAAAACTTTTGAAAATTAAATATTTACAAATATAAAAATTATATTTAACTTTTTTGTGCTCTTAAAGATGACACCAACAATAATTAATTCATCTTAATGTAAAGCTCTCATGTGATGGGATTACGAGCTACTTAGTAATCTAACAAAATCAAAGTAAATAATTTAAAAAATTAGATAAATTTTAAAAGAAAGTTTCATTCTATGATACAAAAAATATTGAGTCTAACATCTTAGATCAACAAATCAGGCACAAAAGCTACCATCATGAAACACATTAAGAAACACTAGAAATTAAAATATTCAAAAAATATAAAAATTAATATTTAATTAGAGAAAACCCATTATCATTAGGCCAATGATATTTGAATCACACAAATAAGATCTTTTTTTACTTTTTATGTATTATCGAAATAAATATGGTTAAATAAGTATAACTTATTATCTTAAAATTATATAGATGTGTATTATAGGCGAAATAAAATAAGTTTTAGCAATGAAATTATAATGAAATCAGTGCAATGTGGGAGACATGAGAAGAGATTCAAAATAACATTGTAAAATAACCAAGGCAAATGAAAACAAATAAAAAAAATGTTATAAGTTATGTCTTAAGGAAGGTTCTAGACAAGGTACTAAAAAAATTTAGTGTAAGGTCCTCAATCTAATCAAAATATCTTGTAATGTTTGCAAAATCCTCACAAAATATACTACCTAAAATGAAAAAATCAACAGCTAATTATACTCTAATCTAAGGGAATTTTTTTCGTTTTAACAAGTCCTTATTTTGCATTGCTACAAATAACTAAAAAATGATACATTAATAAAATAAACTACTATTTTTATATTAAGTAAATATATATTAAAATTGAAAATTGATAAATTGAAATAATATTAAATAACAAAATCAAAGCATTATAAATATCATAAGAGATGATAATTAGAGTTTCATAGTAACAAAATAAAATTGAAGTAAAAGCTCCTCAAAAAAGTCTAATGATGTTTGCTTTGTCTCATTTAAAACTCTTTGAAATCACTACTAATTAATAAAATAATTAAAGATAAATAGAAAAAAAAATTATTTTAATATATAATAAATATTTATTAAAAATTAGATAAGATAAATTAAAGTGATCTAATATAAACTAGTTAAAGTGATGTAAAAGTCACAAGTGTGGAATTAGAGTTTCAAAGTAAAAAAACCAAATAAAAGTAAAAAAGATTACAAATAAGACAACTAATATGGGAATACTACTTGACAACATATTAAGGATATCAAATATAACATCCTTGATTATCAACTTAGATACATATAAAAAATGGTATAAAATATGTAAAAACATAGGAAAAAAATATTTAAAAACAAAGAAATGAATATTTTACTTGATAAAGCTCGACAGATGAGTCTGATGACATTGTTTCATTTTTTATCAGACATTGTTTTGAATTACAATAAATTACTAAGGAAATTATCCAAAGAAAATAAAACCTTATTTTTTTAATATTAAGCGATTATATGAAAGGTTAAATGGAGTAAATTGAAATCATATAATATAGCTAAATCAATACGATGTAAAAGTCACACAAAATGGGAATTAGAGCTATATATTAAAATAACCAAACCTACGCAAAACAATTTCAATTAATACAATGAATTAGACAAGAAAATTGAATTCCAGATAATAAGGAGATCACATGAAACACTTTTGATGCTCAAATTAGGAATAAATTGATATGCCTTGCAAATAATCATAAAATACAAGAATTTAAAAATTTAAAAATTATACATGAATATTGTTTCTAGAAGAGTTTCTCAAGATGATTTAAAAAATATTTGTTTGGTCTTGATTAGAAGTATTTCAAAATTACTTTGAATTAACAAAATTAATAAGCAATAAAAACAATAAACTCTTTTTAAATATTAAGCATATATATAATAATAGTGAAATGAGATAAATTGAAGCGATATAATATAAAAAAATTGAACAAACAAATTTCCAAATTGAGAAAAATTTCTTTCATGAATAATATTGAGAAAGAACATAACATTCTCATTCACATAATCAGGTGTGAATCAAATCTATTTTAAGGAAAATAAAACCCATAGAAAATAAAAGTACTTAGAAACATAAATATTTAATCAGATGGCATTTATTTTGATGAGTCTAATGACATTTACTTTTTCTTCTTTAGACTAAGTGTGAAACTACTATAATTTACCAAGTAATATGCTTAAAAAATTATAAATTATTCCTTCCACATTAAGAAAAAATACTAAATTTGAAATAAGATAAATTTAATTAATGTAATATAAAAAAATTAATTCCATGTAAAAGTTATAGCAAAGGAGATTTAGAGCTTCGTAGTAGTACAACAAATGGAAGTAAAAACATTAAGAAAAATGAGGTAAATTGTGGAAAAAAAAGTTGGTTTTCATGGTCCAAGTAAATGGAGTGTAATATCCTCAACCATCAAATCAAACATGAAAAGGAAAATTGCATAACATGTTAAAAACATAAAAAATAAACTTTTGAAAAATGCAAAAATGTTATTTAATTAATTAGAGTTTATCAAGAAGACTACAAAAATAATTTTTTCTTCTTAATCAGACCACAATTTTTATTATTAGAAACTATAAACCCAAAGTGTAGTAAAGCTCACACGAGAGGTGATCTATAAATGCATAATATTATAAAAAGGTTAATGAAAAACGTTTTAAGAAATGTGATAAATGGTTTGGTAAACTTGCATTTCAAGTTACTAAGGAGATCTAGTGTAATTTCATCAATCATCAAATAAGGTACAAATCAGAACTCTCATAAAGTATAACAATAGACTAGAAAAAATATTTAAAAATAAAGAAACAATACTTTAAAAAATAAAGCTAGTAAAGAAGAGTCTATGTATATTTATGTCATCATGATCAGACCTCATTTGGACTTATAAAAAATAAAAAAAGAAATAAAAAAAAATAAAATTTTTTTATTACTTTAATATTAAGTAGATATACATTAATGTTGAAATAAAGCAAATTACTATAGTATAATATAACCAAGTTAACACTATAAAATATTACATCAGAGGAGAATTATATTTTCATTGTAATATAACCAAATTAAGGCAAAAGTTTTAAAGAAAAGAGATAAATTTATGAGAATATTAGATTCTAAGATTCTAAAGAGACCAAATGTTTAAAATCAGCAATCTTCTAATTATTTATGAATTTGAATACTAAATCGACCATGCAAAAATGCTAAAAAGTTAAATATTTAAAAATATAATTTTTTGAATTGAATAGAGCTCATAGAGATGAGCCCAACAATGTTTGTTTCAACTTGATCTAACCTTATTTCTAATTACTACGAGATATGAGTTAAATACAAACAAATAATAATAGGTTTTTTAATGTTAAGAAAAAAATATATATAAAAGATAAAATCTGATAATTTGTAGAAAAATTGTTAAAAAATCAATGTAATATAAAGATCACATTAAAAGTGTTTTAGAGTTACATAGGAATGTAACAAAATTAAAATGAAAAATTTAAAGACATGAGAAAAATTTTACAACATAATTTCTTTCCAAGATATTAAGGTGATCGAGTGTATCATCCTCTAGTTTAGAACTAGCTACGAATCAAAAACTCTGGCAATATTCATCAAAGCCTTAAAAAAATTAAATATTTAAACATTTTAATAAACCGTTTAAGTTGATAGAGCTTTTCAAGTCCTATCCAACCACATTAATTATGTATTCATAAAAGATTATTTAACAATACTACGATTTATCAAATTAAATAATAAGAAATTATAATAAATTACAATTTTTAATATTAAGTAGATGTATGTTAAATTTGAAATGAGATAAATTGAACTAATTTAATATGACAAACTTAAAGTGAAGTGAAATGCCACATGAAATAAGTGCTATCATTTCATAGTAATATAAACAAATCAATTCAAATGTTTTTAAGAAAATGTTTTTAATTTGTTGAGCAAATCTCCATCTTGAGATGTTCAGGAGTTCAAATGTAAAATCAATCATCATTAAATCAAGTGTGAATTACAATATATTTTAAATCACATTAAAACATTAAAAAAAGATGTAAAAACATAAACAATGATAAATAAATAGGGATCTTAAGGATGAGTTAAATGATATTTTATTGTCTTTATCAAGTGTTGTTTGGAAAATACAATGAATTATGAAACTAAATAATGGAAAATAAAAATAAAATATTTTTTTATGTAGTAAATATATAATAAAATAAATATAAATAAATTAAAGTAATGTAATACAAAGAAATTAATTTGATGTAAAGGTCATACGAAAGCACATTTTGAAGTTACATAGTAATATAAGCAAATCAAAGACAAAAGTTTGAAGAAATGAGAGATTTGGTAACAGAATGTTTTATTGGAACATACTATAGAGGTCGACTATAAGTTTAGAAGTCAAATAAGTGTGCCAATCCCACAATTTAAGGGTGAATTATAGGATGTAAAATAATTTTACTTTTTTTGTTAAATTTATTTTTCTACATTTTTTAAGAAAACAATTTTATCTTTGTACAAAGTTGATTGATTTTAAAGTTTTATCACAAAAAATAATAAAAAAATTAATGAGCTAATAAAAATTTCTGAGGTTTGTTTCAAACTAGAATGAAAATCCACACCCAATTGAATTAGGTAAAATTCTACTTTTAAAAGTGTTAGAAGTTGAGATTTTTTGTTACAGTTCACCTCTAAATTGCATCATATTGTTACTTATGGATCACATTCAACCACTTGTGTTGTTCTATTCCCTTTAACTTATGGATACTTAGGGATTTCCTTTATTATCATCTCTGCACAAATAGGTTCTATGAGTTTAACAATATCATATATTTTTGTGAGCTCAGCCCAAACTCAGCTTTTTATGAGGGTAAAATGAATTTGGACATTCACAAATGTTGGGCATCTCAACCCTAAAGCAATTTGAAATATAAAAATATTTCTTATAAAAATATACAACTTCTTATCTTGTTAATGAGGATAGTATGGCAAAATAAGCTGAAAAATATGAAGAGAGGTGACAAAATGATAGCTTAGAAGGGTTAGGCTTAGCTAAAAAAAATTTTAATTTAAATTAGTATGAAGCTTAAGGTTCTAACAGGAGAGTTTTACATCAATGAAATATCACGTAGTGCTTCTTTGTGATTTAAAAATGTTCAAATTGATTAACCATTTCATTGGTAATGGTTGGGTTTGTATAAAAAAAAAATTATCGTTGTTGTTAGGAAGTTAAGGAAAAGTTGTTACAAAACGTGCCACTAAAAAGTTTGAAAGTCTCTTTGAAACAAATAATTTTTTTTCCAAAATACTTATGCAATGGCTCAAATAATGGTCAAGGAATTCACTAGAGGTAAGGGTAACTGGAGTGGTTGGATCTGATTAGAGAAGTTATAGGCCATAACATCAACGACTACAAAAGTTGATGTGCTATCTACAATTGGATCAAGATGAATTAGATTTGACCCAATCCTTCACAATGGTTGAGATCCAAATCACGTAATTAGTCGATAATAAATGTCAGAATGACCTCAGTCATAAGATCAAAAATGGATAATCTAAAACAGAATAATTGAATGATAAGGCGAAAAGTGATATTTTCATCTAATAAATTCAAATAAGACTTAGTTGATTCAATTTTCGTAATTAACTAAAGCCTAAAGTAGGTTAAACATTAGCCTTATAATCAATAATCAAATGACAGGAATCTATGCAAAGGTGCTATGGACATGAACTTGGGAAACAGGTTTAGTCCCACATTATAGAATATCAAAGTGGTTCGGTCTTTAAATAAGCCTTCAAATACCTCTAATTTGACAAAAATAATGGCAAGCAACCCTCTTTGTGCTCTAGGGATTTCACAACCTAGGCCACTTTTATGCACACTGGTTTAATATTATTTTTGTTCTATCTAACCCATAACATACTTGATTCAAGTTCTATTGACCTTGATTGTTCCTTTGTCTTAACTTTAGTGAGTTTTAGTGTTCCACCTTAATTAAGACCTAGCTCAACTCAACTTTGTTCTACTTGGTGACTTGATCTGAGGACTGTGAGCACTTAGTCGGGCTTGGTTGGCTAAAGAGCTTTGCACTTTTACACAAGCTGGTGATGTGGCTAAGTAATATTTTTTGTAATTATGAAAATTTTAGAAATATTAACTTTTCTAAATTGAACTAATGATTAACATTAAATTTTGGCAGTAGGTATAAGTAGGATTTAATGAATGTAAAAAATTAAATATTTGAAAAATAAGTTTTTGGCTCTTAAATTAAGGAGACGTTTAAGTATAATTTGATAGTATTAAATGATAAAAAATATAATACAATGTTTCCTAACACAAGGAATGTCTTTAATGTGAATTTGAAAATTTTGAATAGAAAAAATTGCTTGATGATTAATAATTAACAATGTTGTAATATATTCAATTCATGGATCATAGTAACATTTCAAGGAGCTTTTAAGACCACTAATTTACCATCTTCAAAATTGCATAGCTTCTTCATCAACATTAAACCTGATTCACACTAAAACAATTCTATTAGTCTAAAATGGCAAATAATAATGACATGACTTGTAAAATGCAAAGATGAACTAACAGATCGTTAAACATAAAATCTGTTATGGATCTAAAGGTCTCATAAAGAATGTCAAAATGAAAGAAAATATTTTTTAAAAAGTAATCATAAGGTTTTAATTAGATAGATTTAATCGAGAAGTGTCCAATGATTTCTATGTCATTTTCATTAGATTACTTTTGGAATAAATATAATTATCTAAGTAAACATGATAAATAAGAATAAATTGTTTTTGTAAAATTAAGCAAAATATATATTAAAGTTAAAATAAGATTAACTAAAAAAATATAATGTGATAAATGAAAGTAATGAAAAGGACATAATAGAGGAGAGTTAGAGTTTCATAGCAATGTAAAATAACTAACACGAAAGTTTTGAGGAAATAAGTCATTCTTGGTCTAAGAAAGTTGCATTTCATGACACTAAAAAAATCAAATGCAAAATTCTTGTTCATCAGCATCTGTATGAATTAAAATGTCATTTAAAGTTGAAACAAATGTTAAAAAAAATAGTTAATAGTATAAAAATGATGACTAATTGGTTAGATCTCTTGTGTCAAATCTAACAAAATTTGTTACATCTTGATCAAAACTAATTACAATTGCTAAAACCTGATAAAGTAAAAAGCATAAAAAATACTGAATTATTATCATACTGTTAAATATATATATTAAAGAGAAAATTTGAACACATTAAGAAATGTAATATTGCCATAGAATAGGAATGTAAAGGATAGATGAGAGGAGAAGAAGAGTTATGTAGCAATATATTAAAATCTATGTAAAAAATTTGAAAAAAATCAAACAAATTTATGGGAAGATTACATTTCAAGACATTAAAGTGTTTGAGTGTAACATCGTAAATTATCAAATTAGTTACAAAAAAAAGTGTGTTGCTAAGCATTTTGAAATTCAAGAGAATAAAATATTTAAAAAATATAAAAATTAATATTGAATTGCATAGAACTCATTAAGATGAGTCAATAATATTTCTTTTTTTACGATAGGAGTTCCTTTAGAATTTTTATGAATTACCAAAGCAAGTATGAATTAAGAAAAAAAAGTAAGTATTATAATACAAGGAAAAAATATAATAAAATTGAGCTGAGATAAATGGAAGCAACGAAATTAAGCAAATCAAAGTGATGAAATAGACAAAACTAGAGTTTTAGAGTTACATAGTAATATAAACAAATTAAAGTAAAAACTTTTGAGATGTAAGATAAATGGTATAGGAATACTGTATTACAAGATACTAAGAAGATCAATTGTATCATCCTTAACCCTTAAATAAGTTAAAAATAATAACTCCTTATAAGGAAACAAAAATCAAAGATAATAAAATATTTAAAAAAATAATACTATAATGGACAATTCAATAGACTTGACATGTTTAGTAGTGATGGTCCACTTCCTACATCTAAGTTTGTTGCTCATCAAACAAAAATATGATAGTGATAGAGCTATCTAATGGGTTTGTTCATCAAGAAAGCTTAAAAAATAATCATAACTCTTTTATTAATGATATTCTTGTCTAATGCTACTATACACAAAATGATCTAGATATCAATATCAACATTAACACATTTATATTTTAAAATCACAAATACAAATGTAATATTTTTTTATGATCTAAGATTTTAATAAAAGAGATAAGTGCTACAACTCTATTAGGCTACATTAATTGATGTCATAGGTGACAAAATGGCTTTATTTTAAAAAAGGCATATACATAGTTTGATGGTCATACAACTTCAGATTGGATCATCAATTATGCATGGTAGCAAATATACTAATTCATTGTTGGTTTTATTCAATGTCATAAAGTGACAAAGAAACATTGTGATGTTCGAGTGATGTGTTAAACTAATTCTTTTAGATGCATCAATTCATAAGCCCAATTACACCATGCATTAGGTAATCTATCATACTAATCTAATGTTTTCAAAGATGCGTCATTAATGTGTCATCTAGCTCCCAAGAAATAGTGATTATTTATGATATCACACTAATCTAATGAATGCAAACTCAATTATATTTATAAATAAAATTATAAATTGTATCTTTAAGTTCACTATAAGGCAAGTCTAAATCTCTAAAGATTTAGCTTAGTCAAAATCTATTCTACTCGCAATCATTCCCTTATTTTTTTCTATGAGTTTTCACGTGTGAATTTTTGGTAGATGCATCTAGATTTTTTGCATGCATAACACATAGGCTCTTCCACCCTTTAATTTGGCTTTATCCATTTTGGAGATAATTAATTAATTTTTTTCTTTTTCACTTATGTTTCACCATTACTTGAGTTTGTTTAAGTCACTTTTAGTGGTGGAAGATATCCATGTTCTACAAATTATTTTTTTTGGGGACTAGATAAAAAGTTTGAGTGGAGGATTTAATTTATAAAGAAAACACTTTCAAAAGTAGTTTCTTTTAAGAACTGAAGAATGTCAGAGGAAATTTTTTTATATGAGAAAGAAATATGAAGAGAAACAAAAGGTATAGGGACACCATCATTCTTTAGCTGTTTCATGCCTACCCTTAAACCCACTTGAGCTTGGCTTAATCACTTTCTAAAGTTAATTTTTATGATTTTGTGTGAAACATTCGTAACCTTTTCAAATCTTAATAGCTAATATGATACTCACTATAAGAAAACATTATTAGGCTTTGCAGAACATATTATGTCGTAAAGCAAGCCAAGAGATGACTTGAGAAATTTTACGTAGTTTAATCTAGACATAGATCAACATCCACCCCATGCTAAAATTATAACAAAAAAATAATTAAACAATACATTAAGAAAAATCATACATCACCATCTTAAAAACATTAACAATAGTAACGTCACAAAAGCTCACAAATTGTGTGGCATTATGAAATGAGACATAACGAAATGAGACATAATGAAATGAGATAAATTTTGTGATTAAGTGTCATTCCAAATTCGTAGATCTAGTGTACCATCATTGACCATCAGATCACATACAAATAAAAATGTCTCATAAAAGGTAACAAATCCTTAAAAAAATAGGACAATTAAGAATATAAACAATGAAAATTAACTTTTTAGAATGAGTCCTATGAAGATTGTTTTAACATAATTAGACATTGTTTACAATTACGAAAACTAGTCAAAGTAAATAAGCATAAATATTAATAAAGTAATATTCTATTTTTATGTTATTATATATTAAAGTTGAGTTGACATAAATAGAAATATTGTAATGTAACTTTATAAAAGTGATGTAAGGGTCTCATGAAAGGATATTTATTTAGAAATAATAAATTAAAAAATTAAAGAAAAACATTTCAAGAAATATGATAAATTACATAAGAAAGTTATATTCCAAGACATTAAGGAGATTACCTATAATATCATCATAGGCAAAATCAAGTATGAATGAAAATATATCCCTATGGAAGACAAAGCCACACAAAAAAAAAATTATTTCAAAATAAAAATTAATTATTAGTTTTATAGGGTTTCTTTAGAAAGGTTCAATAAAGTTTCCTTTATCCCAAATAAAACTAAGCATAAAAATAATTTAATTATTATTTAAAAAATAATTTTTTACATTAAAGATAAAATAAAATTATTACATAAATGTATGATTAATGTTTGATAGTAATATAATTGATTGAAAGTTAAACATTAGAAAAATTTATGAAAAATTTTACTATGAAGTAGCATTTTAAGATAGTCAATTTATTCATCATATTTTATAATAAAATAAAGTGAAAATTTAAATTCTTCAATAAACATCATAAAACTCAAAAAAAAAAAATATTTTAAAAAAATGAATATTAAACTTGATAGACCTCATCTAGACAAGTCCATTGATGATATTTTATCTTAATCAAATGTTATTTAGGATTACAAAAAATTATTAAAATAAAAATAAAATAAAATAAATTCATGTCATATAATGTAATTGAATCAAACCAATGTAAGTGCCACATGAAAGGTGTATTAGAGTTTAACAGCAACATAACCAAATTAAAAAAAATTAATGAAACAAAAAAATTTACATAGTTGTTGCTAGCATAGGAGAGTCAAACATTAGCTCACAAAAACATTTGTTGGATTTAGACCAGTCCACAAGTCCACTAAAAATTCTTAATAGTCACCTAAAAATTTTTAAAAATTCTTAAAAATTTTTCGAACCGACAAATTTACTACTTATGCCCACCAAATGTGGTCTATATAGTCACCTATCATGAATAATTGCTATCATCACCAAAGTAGACCCACAAGTCTACATGACCCTATTTAACTTAATGCATTGATTGATTATTTGGAACTTGATAACACTACTTAATACAATTAATTTTTTTTCATTTTTTATATAAAAAATGACTGATGAACCTTTCAGGTTAGTTTAAATAATGTTGCTTACTAACTTATAGAAGATGAAAAATTATTGAATAAACTTTCTTTTATTTTTCTAATTCCTCCTTTACGAACAAAGTGTGTCCACCCAAACCTAGTTGCATGGGATTTAACTTGTTTCCTGAGGCAAACATCAAAAATGATAAGCTTTCCACAAAGAGAGTTAACAACTAAATCCCATGTGAGTAACAAGGGCCAAAAGTGAGAGATATTCCATTAAGAGAACTAGTAACAGAACAAGTACTGGGTTCGTTCAACACCCCAAAGCATCACGACTATACAAATCACCATCGTATGTGTCATTTATCCTTTTGGACCTCCAAATGCCAATTCCTATAGAACTATAAAACATCATCACCAAAAAGTGTCTTTTTAGTAACTTTTATTTTTTGGGTAGCAACCCGAAGTCAAAGTTATTTTATATTAAAGTGGTCCTAAGAGTTTGACTTATATTCTTTTTTTATGTGTGAAATTAGATGTGATGAAATCTACTTTGTAAGATTTTAAGCATAATATTTATGTGTTGCCACACTCATAACATAATAATCTATATTATAGATTTGGAATCCCAATCATTGACTAGTAATAAAATACCACACAAGTCACTTATCCCTAATTAGTTCATGATTTTTTTGTATATTCTCTAACAAACTTTTGACATGTTAAGTATTATAAACTCTAATTTAGATTCTAATAGACATCCAAATCTACCATAATTCAATGAAAGACCATAATATCTTAATTTTAGTAAATCTATAGAAAATTGTATGCCTTTTTCTAATGTAAACAAAAAGACAAGGAATGTAAGCTTGATAACACAATCTTAAGTGGGGAAGAACCTTAATAAAGGTGGCATAGTTTAGTTTCTTTTAATTAAGGAGGTAGTGACCACATTATTATACCTATCACTTGTTGTACATGCTCATTGTTTACAAGCTAATGTCTTTCATTGTACTTGTTCTCTTAGTAATAGGCTTCCAAACTTTTTTCTCTACTTATATCTCTCTATTATGTACAACAGTAACAAAAAGTTTAGGATTACTAAAAAACAGGGAACCAATTCTTATGTGTTGCATTTATTGGAAGAGCAAGGGACTAGTGCAACTATTAACATTAATGATTTAGTCCCTTGTAAATAACTACATCAAAAACCTAGTGAGCCACTTAAATCTTACTCTCTCATGTTGAGTAAACTTATTCCTCTCACTACATTAGTCTTGAGAGTAAGGATAATGTGGAAGATGTTCTAGATCATGAGATAATTAAATACAAATAGTATAAACTTCAAAAATTTTTAGTTTGTTGGAAAGTCAAACCACTATTTGAGTACTCTTAGTTTACCTTTAATGACCTAAACTGTATCACATTACACACATTAGAACATTATCGTACCCATCACTTTGATACCACCTAGCTAAGGACTATCCCTCCTAGGAAGGATCATGTAGGTGCATCTATTAGTAGTTCACAAATACACATCTACTAGTACCACACTTGTTCATTAAGTCAATTATTACAAACTTTGTTTGAAATTTTCTTAAAAAGAGCTCAAAATTTAATTTCAAATTAATTTCACTACATGCACACCCACATAATGCAAATTGATGTAGGAGCACTTTTTGGCCTATGCTCAACCCATGAAGACTTGTTACCATTAATGACTAGAAATGACCCACTAGAATTGTTAAGCCATTTTTCTGCTTGACTTGCTCCTACTCAAAAGTAGGATCAACATCTCAATCGCACAGGTTCCCTTGTCGTTTCGTCGCTCTTTTTTCACTAGTTAGCTTTACGACTGCTCAAAATGCATGTTTAATTTTGCAAATACTTTATTTAATTAGTTTTTTTTATCTTTTTTAATATTTTTTTTTGCAAAAAAATTAGTAAGGTACCTTTGAACTCCTTATTAAGAAAGACACTAATTAAGGTGTAGCAAATAAGAAATTATGGAATGAAATTTCTAATATGAAAAACCTATGTGCACCATACTATTGTTAGAGAGATTCAAAATTCCTTTGTGAGGAACAAGTATTGAGGATGATAGACCTTCCACCAGGAGAGCCAATTACCAAATCACCTGCATGAGAAAAGCGTCGATGGTGAGAGACTTTTGAATGAGAGAGCTAGTTAGCCAACAAATTCACAGTCCTACCAACACTCTTAAGCTTCTCTACAAAGCCAAATTATCATCACTTCACCTTTTTTACCCCATTGGAGCATTAAGCAACAATCCTATAGAAGTACTAGACATCATCACTAAAAGGTGAACCCCTTTAGCAACGATTACTTTATAGGTAGCAACTTAAAGTTAAAGTTCTTTTTTATTAAAGTATTCCACATAGAGTTTGTCTTAAATTCTCTATTTTATGTGAATAAAATTTGATGTGACCAAAAAAACTACTTAATAAGATTTTATGTTTAATGTTTAAGGTGATTCTGCAAACTCAACTTTATAATCTATGTTATATGTTTGAATTGCTAGTCATTGAATAGTTTTAAACTATGTGAGAAAGTGATATCGCAAGCTACTAAAGTAATCAAGTGTAACATTATTGATTATTAAATCTGCTACTAATCCAACAACTTTCCTTTTTTTCTACCAAACCTAATTTGACATAACTATGAATTGTCACAACAAATAAGCATAAATATTAATAAGTTGATTTTTGAATAACATGGAAATATATAAAAAAATTTGAAATGAGATAAATTGTGATAAGGCAACCAAAAGTCACAAGATAAAATAATTAGGGATTCTTAGTAGGATAATAAAATGTGAGCAAAACAATTGAAGTGATGAGATAAATTGTGTGATACATTTGCACTAAAATATACTAAGGAGACCAGGTGTAACAACCTCAATTATCAAATCAGGTATAAATTTAAATATCTTAGCAAAATGTAGAATCCATTAAATGTAAAATATTTAAAGTTTTTAAAATTATTATTTAATTAGATAGTGCTTATTAAGTTTAGTCTAATAATATTCTTTTTACCTTCATTAGACTTTGACTTGAATGATTATGAGTTATCAACATCAAATAAGGTACAAATTAAAATATGTTACAAAACTACAAAACATTATAAAAAAATATTTAAAAAAATGAAAATAAATATTTAAAATGATAAAGCTCAACGTAATAAGTCTAATAACATTTGTTTCATTTTTATTGGCCCTTAATATTTATATACTTTATTATTATAGTATTATGTAAATATATGTTAATGTTAGAATGAGATGAATTGATGTAATGTAATATATCCAAAAGAATGCGATGTAAAGTTTAGAAAATAGATGATTTTGATTTAGATTGCATATTAACAAATTCAAAGTAAACATTTTTATGAAATGGGATAAACTTTATAAGTGGAATTTCAAGCTACTAAATTAATCTAATGTAACATCATCAATTATTAAATCTTTTCCTAATCCAAATATCTAGTAAAATATTTCAAAACGTCAAGATGAGCCCCATAATGTTCTATTTGTTTTCATCAAACATCATTTGAAATAACTACGAATTACCATAATAAATAAGCAAGAATATATTAAGTTATTTTTTAATACTTTGCAAATATGCAATAAACTTCTGATGAGATAAATTGAATCAAGGTAACAAAATCAAAGTGATACAAAAACCATAGAAAAGGATAGTTAGAGATTCATAGAAAATACCAAATGATACCAAAACATTTTAATTAATAAGATGAATTGTAAAGTAAATGTATATCAATAGATTGTGAGGAGTTTGAGTGTAAAAATATCAACAATAAATGAAGTTGAAAATTAATCATCTAAGAAGAATGTAGAATCTATTAAATATAAATTATTTTAAAAATATTAAATTTAATTTTTAAATAGATAAAGTTTGTTAAATTAACTCCAACAGTGTTCTTTTAGATTCCATTAGACTTTGTTTGGAATTGCTATGAATTATCATAACAAATAAACATAAATAATTATAAATTATTATTTTGATATTGAGAAAATATTTATTAAAGATGAAATAAGATAAATTGAAGTAGTGTAATATAAAAAAATAAAAGTGATGCAAAGCTCACATGAGAGAATGATTAGTGTTCCATTTCTATAATCTAATCAAAGTAAAATATTTGAAGAAATAAGATACATTATATATGAAAATTCCTTTCAAAGATTCTAAGGAGATAGATTGTAATATCTTTGATCATCTAATCAAGTACAAATCAAAATGACTAACAATTGAAGCTAAAACTCAATAAATGAAAATATTAAAAAAATATAAAAATAGGTAAATAATTAAAGAGAGTTAATCGTAGGGAGGAAATGTTTATTTCATTCCTTAAAAAACTGGTCTAAAATAAATAAGGATGAAAAATAGTACATTATTTTTTTGATATTAATGTAGTATATAAAAAATCTCAAATGAGGTAAATTAAAAAATAAAAATATAAAAAAAATTAAAGTGATATTAAGGTCACACAAGAAGCACGTTAAACGTTTGGAGTAATATAACCAAATCAAACAAAAATATTAATATAAATGACATAAATTATATGAGAAAAGTTTTTTCTAAGATACTAAGTAGATCTTTCATAACATCTCTGATCATTAAATTAGGTATGAATAAAAATGTCATATAAATGTGCCAAAATTTTCTTTAATAAATAATAAAAATGATTATCTAATTAAATACAACCCATTGGGACAGCCTAATGGCATTTGTTTTATCTCATTCATACCTAATTTTGAATAACTATGAATTGCAAAAGTAATTAGGCATAAATAATAATAAATTATTTTT
This sequence comes from Vanilla planifolia, assembly GCA_023846275.1. Taxonomy (NCBI): domain Eukaryota; kingdom Viridiplantae; phylum Streptophyta; class Magnoliopsida; order Asparagales; family Orchidaceae; genus Vanilla; species Vanilla planifolia. The sequence continues at coordinate 1,393,820 of JAIUJO010000062.1, read as the reverse complement.
TATATATAATGAATTTTTAATTAAACTACTATTAAAAAAAATTATAGAAGTTTAATATGCTAAATTAAAGCAATGTAAAGGTCACTTGAGAGGAAAATAACATTTTTATTGTAATATCACAAACTTATAAAGGAAGAAATTAAGAAAACGAAATAAATCATATGAGAAAGTTATACTCCAAGATATTGTAAATATTGAGTATGACATCCTTAACCATTAAATCTTATATTAATCAAAATATCTTACAAAGCATGTCAGAGTCCAACAAAACTAAATTTTTAAATATATAATAACAAATATTTAATGAAAAACAACTCATGGGGAAGTGTTAATCATACTTGGGGTTAACCATACTTGATCATCAAATTTGATAAGAATAAGAATTCTTTGAGAAATGTGTGAAAACTATAAAAGAAGAAAATTTAAAAGAAATTAAACCTAAATATTTAAAACATAAGGATGGTAAAGGTGAGAACAATCACTTTTCTTTTTCTTTATCAAATATTATTTGAAAATACTATGAATTACAAAATAAAAGGGAAAAAATAAAACAAAAATTATGATTTTAATATTAAATAAATAAATAAAGAAAATAAATTTAGATAAATTAAAATAATGCTATATAACCAAATCAAAATGATTTTAATCTTACAAGAGAGGAATGTTATATTTTCATATTAACTTAACTAAATAAAGGCAAAACTTTTAAAAAGGTGAAAGATGGAATAGAAAAGTTGTGTTCCAAGATAATCATAACACTCCTGTTTGCTAAATCAAATATGAAAAAGAGACTTCTCAAAAGGCTTGCTAAAATCATAAAAAAATTAAATAACATAAAAATCAATATTTAATTTGATGCATCTAAGAGAGACTAGTTTAGTGATGTTTTTTTGCTATGTAGCAAACATCATATAAAATTATTATGAATTACCAAATCAAATAAACATAAATAATAATAAATTATAACTTTAATATTAAGTGAATATATATTATTGCTAAAAGAATATAACTTGAAGTAGTAGAATATGACAATATTAAAGACATGTAAAGGTAACACGAGTAGAATTTGTGTTACATAATAATATAAAAAAAAATATTGTAAAAATAAGTTAAATAGTGTAGGAAAATTACATTCAATGATATTAAGGGGATCGAAGTTTAAAATTACTGATCACCAAATAATGTATAAATCAAAATGTATCTTAAAATATGCAAAAACTAAAAGAAATTATTTAATAATATAAAAAATAAATATTTAACATTATAATTTTCATCAAGACAAGTTGAATCCTAAATAATAATAAATAAATTACTTAATGATAAGTAACTATTAAATGAAGTTCAAATAAATTATATTTAAGACAAGAAATACTGCAAAATTAAAGAGATGTTAAACACATGTAAGAGTAGAATTCGTGCTTCATAATAATTTAGCCAAATAAAAGAAGAAAATTTAAAGAAATATGATAAATTACTAATGAAATTTGGATTAAATTATATTAAGAAGATTGAGCAAAATATCATATTTCACAAAATAAGGCACAAATCATAATGCCTTATAATGATGTTTATTTTTTCTAAATCAGACAATATTTTAAATAACTAAGAATTACAAAAATAAATAATCTTAAATAATAAAAAATTATTATTCTAATACTAAGAAAATATATGTTAATTTTGAAATGTGATAATTTTTAGTTAAAATAATATATCTAAATAAATATGATATAAAGTTTACATGATTGGAGACTTAGAGTTACATAATAATATAACCAAATTAAAGCAAAATTTTGAATAAGTGAGATAAAGTTTTCCTGAATCTTGTATTGCAAGATATTAATGAGGTCAATTTTAATATCACGGGTGATCAAATAAGACATAAACGAAATTTTCAATAAAGCATTAGAAAACAATATAATGCAAAATTAATAAAATAAAATAATAAATACTTAATTAGATGGAGTTCATCAACATGAGTCCAAATTCTATGAATTACAAAATGAAATAGTAATAAATAATAATGAATTGTCACTTGAATATAAATTATTAAATATTTTATCTGAAGTAGGATAAATGGAATTAATGAAATATATTCAAATAAGTGCAATATAAAGATCACATGAGAGGGTAATTTGTGTTTCTTTGTAACATAACCAAATCAAAGAAAACATTTGAAGGAAGGAGTTAAATTATCCAACAATGTTACATTCCAAGTTATTAAAGAGTTATAGGTAACATCGTCTATTTCTTGATGAAGTTTGAATCAAAATAGTTTGTACAGCAATAAGAATTGTCAAAATTAAAATTTTTATAAAAAATATAAAGATTAAAGTTCAAATAGATATAGCTCATTAAAAAAGTTAAATGATGCCTATTTTATCTCAATCAACCCCTATTAGGAATTACTATAAGTTAACAAAATATATAGTCATAAATTAATGTAATTTATCATTATCATAATATTAAGAAAATATGTATTAAACCTAAAATGAGATAAATTGACGTAATGTAATATAACCTAATTAATACGACCTAAAGGTCCTAAGAGAGGAGACTTACATTGACGTAGTAATGTAATCTAATTGAACTAAAGTGTGCGATCAAATGAGATAAATGATATGGAACAATCACATTATAAGATACTAAGAAGATCGAGTGCATTGTCATTGATCATAAAATCAAAGACGAATTAAAATATCTAGTAAAGTAAGCAAAACAAAAGAAAGTAAAATATTTTAGCATTATAATAAATGAATGTTTAATTTGATTGAGCTCATTAAGTTGAGTCTAAAAATGTTTTTTTGAAATTTATGGAAACATATTTCTAATTACTTTTATTTACTGAAGTAAAATGATATAGATTGAAGCAATATGATATAACTAAATAAAAAAAGGTGTAATGGTCACACAAGACAAGGATAAGAGTTTCATAATAACTTAATGTAGTCAAAGAAAAATGTTTCAAGAAATGTTGTAAATTGTAGTTGACAATCACAATCCAATATAATAGTAAAAACAACTATAACTTCCTCGATCGCAAATTCTGGTACATATAGAAATATTCCACAAAGTCGAAGAAAATATTAAAAATATAATATCTAAAAATATAAAATAATGTTTAATTGGATAAAACTTCTTATGGTGAGTACATTAAAGTGTTTCCTATTATTTTGTTATATCTCTATGCGACTCTAACTCTCCATTAATACGACCCTTACATCACTTTGTTTTAGTTATATTACATTTCTCTGAATTTATTACATTTATTCTTTATTTATATATATTTATTTATTGTTAGAATAGAGTTTTATTTTCATTTATGCTTATTGAAATTGGTAATTCATCGTTATTCCTAATGAGACATGATAAAAAGGTATATAATGTTATTGTGTTATTTCTGATGAGCTCTATCTAATTACATATTAATTTTTATATATTCAAGAATTTAATTTTTTAGAAGTTTTGCATGATTAAAGAGAAGATTTGATTCACAGCACATTTGTTGATCAATATTGTTGCCTTAGGCTTCATAGTATTTTGGAATACTTATTTACCAAACAATATATCTCATGTGGCTCTATTTCATTATAGATATAAATATACTATCTTGTAACCTTTATAATTCATTGATATAGTTATATTATTTAGCTTCATCTTATCGCTTTTCAATTTTAATCTAAATTTTTTATATTAAAATAATAATTTTTTATTATTTATACTTATTTACATTTCTATCAACATGAAAATGTGAATTTTATATTATTAAAAATTTTTATTTTTTAAGGTTTTGGAATTATTTATTGGTTGTATTGATTCAAACATTATTTGATGATCAACAGTGTTACGCTCAATTAAATTGTTATGTTGGAATGCAGCATCCTTGGACACGATATCATTTCTTTGATTTTTTTCTTTTTTATTTGTTTATATTACTATCTAAATCTAAATTTTTTGTGTGTGTGACCATTATATAACAATAAAATTGTTAAATTATATTCGTACAATATATCTTATTTTAGCTTTAATATATATCTAGTTAACATTTCGAAAAATAATTTATTGTTTTTTTTTTTACCTTTGTTAACTCATAATATTTCCAAACGAGTTTTGATGGAGACAAAACGAAGTGATGGGAGTCATCTCGAGGTCCTCTATTTAATGAAATTATTTTTTTGATATTTTCAGATTTTTTTCTATTGCTTTTGGATAATTTGTGAGATAATTTTATTCATACCTTATTGTTGATGAAAGTCATTGCACTCGATCTCCTTGCTATCTTGGAATGCAAATTTATGTCACAATTCATCCTATCTCTTCAAATAGTTTTCTTTTATTTTGTTACTTAACTGGGCAACTCTAAATTTATTAACATGTGACATTCACATTGCATCAATTTGGATATATTTCTTATCCATAATTGATGACATTTCAACTTAAATATATATTGACTAATTATTAAAATAAGTATTCACTTTATTTAATCTTATTTACTTGGAAAGTTATAATAATTCAAAATTTTGTTAGATTAAGACAAATAAATGTTCTTGTACTCATCTTGTTGAGATTTATTCAATTCAATAATTTTTTTTATAATTTCTAAAATTTTATCCTTGTTTTTTTGGAAGGCTCTACTTCTTATTTTGAATTGTAGGATACTTGATTATCTTTAATGTTACATTTAGTAACTTTATTATTTTTGAATGGAAATGTTTTTTTTTATTTAATCACATTTCTAAAAAATGTTCTATTTGATTTGGTTTATCATTCTGTAATAAGAAACCTCCTCTCAAGTAACCTTGACATTGTTTTAATTTGGTTATATTATATTTCTTTGATTTTGGCCACTTCAACTCTATTATAGGTTTAACTAATTTTAAAAGAAACTTATGTTGTAATTTATGGATATTTATTTTTCTAATTTGAGTAATTTTTAATAATGTGTGATCAAGACAAAAAAAACAAAATTAAATTCATCTCAAAAAGCTCTGTTAAATAAAATATTTTTTCATATATTTTTAAACATTTTAATTTCTATCTTTTTCAAATGCTTCATAAGTTATTTCAATTCCTACCTAATTTGATAATCAAGGATAGCACATTTGTTGTTCTTAGTATCTTAGAATGCAATTTTTTTTATTGTTTACCTAATTTTTCAAAGGTTTCTCTTTGATGTAGATATTAATATGAAAGGCTAATTCTCCCCAAATGAAAGCTTTAAAATGTTTCGATTTGGTTATATTACATTTCTTAAATCTACTTAATTTCAACTTAATTATATATTTACTTGATATTAAAAAATAATTTTTTATTTTTATGCTCGTTTAATTTGGTAATTCATAATAATTTAAAAATAAAACTTATCAAAATCAAACAAATGTCATTGGGCACATCTTGACTAGACCAATCCAATTAAGAAATCAATTTAAAATTTTTTTTTATATTGCTTAGCAAATTATTTTGTCGTTTTGTGAGACATTTTTAATCATAACTAATTTTATGATCAACAATGCTACACTAAATTTTTTAGTAACATGGAATGTAACTTTATCATTTAATTTAATTTTTACTTTATTGTTTTTACTTTGATTTAGTTATATTTCTTTGTAAAACAAAATCTCTTCTTGTGTGAACTCTATATTTTTGTTATTTTTGTTATACTATATTAAATCAATTGATCTCACTTTGCTTTTATTATACATCTACTTAATATTTAAATAATATATATATTGTTATAGATATTTATTTATTTTTTTATCTTGTGGTAATTCTAAATAAGTTTTTGTGGTGTTGAAACGTAAGTTGTACCTTTCTCAATAAGTAGCAAAAATTAAATATTTATTTTTGCATTTTTAAATATTTTTATTAAGAATTTTTTTTTTGTTTAATTAGATATTTCAATTTGTATATGATGTGGTGATTAGAAAAGTTATACACGATCTTTTGAGTATGTTGGAATGCAAATTTTTCTTATAGCTTATCTTATATTTTTACATTTTCATTCTCATTTTGTTATATCACTAGGTGAATCTAAATCTCTTCTTGAGTGACATTTATATCACTTTGATATGGTTATTTTCGATTGTTTCATTTCATCACATTTCTATTTTAATATGTTTTTAATTAAATGAGGTCTAACGAACATTAAATAGATGTTTTTAGATTTATCTAAACTAGCTCATCTAATAAAATATTCATTTTTATATATTTTTTAAATATATTATTTCTTAGGGTTTTTGGCATTCATTAAAAAAGGTTTAATATGTACCTGATTTGATGATAAAGGATGTTACCCTTGATGTCATTAATATATTTGAATGAAACTCTCTATTATAAATTACATAATTTCTTAAAATTATTAACTTTGAATTATGTATATTACACTATAATTTAAAATCTCCTCTTATGTTCCTTTTAGATTGTTTTAATTTTATCATATTACCTACAAATAGTCTCATTTCATATTTAATATATATTTATGCAGTAAAACATAATAATATAACATTATTAATGGTTAATTACTTAGGAGATTCACTATAATACCAAAAGATGTCAAATGGATTTGCACTTAATTTGATGATCAGGGATGCTACACCTAATAATCTTATTATCTTTGAATGTAGCTTCCATGTATAATTTATCTAATTTCATCAAATTGTTTTGCTTTGATTTTCTTATATTTTTATGAGGCTGAAATTCTTCTCTCATGTGGCTTCATGTCTTTTTCATAAGGTTATATTACGTTGTTGGAATTTATTTCATTGTGACTTTCAAAATATATTTACTTAATTTTGAAAGAGTAATTTATTATTATTAGTGTTTCATTAGTTTTGCAAATTGTAGTAACTCCATATGAGCTTCAATGGAGAAGAAGTAAATGTCATTGAAGTTACCTTGATGAACTCTATTTAATTAGATGTTTATTTTTAGTTATTTAAATTATTTTTTGCAATTTGTCATGGTTCATGCGTTAATTTGATTCATGCCTGATTTAACTCTCAAAAATGTTACACTCAATTTCTTTAGTTTCTTGGATTGTAACTTTACCATGAATTAAATAATCTCCTTTCATTTTTCTTACTTTTTTTTTGTTTTAATTAAATTTAACACCAAATATCACCTTATTTTAACATTACTTTGTATTTATTTGGATATATTATATAACTTTTATTTATCTCATTTATGCTTTAATATATATATGTAGTTAATATTAAATTAATAGTTTATAATTATATTTATCTCGTTTGATTTCATATAACTAATTTTCATTAATTTATAACTTTATAGCTTATATATATATATATTTATATATATATATACACACATATATATATTATTAATATTAAAGTTATAATTTTATTATTTATTCTTATATATTTGGAAATTTGCAATAAGTATGAAGTAAACCATTGTCGACTCATCTAAAAAAGCTTTATTTGGCTCAATAATTATTTTTAGAATTTTAAATAATTTATTTTCATTTTTTCGAATAATTTGTGATATATTTCAATTAATTATAAATTTGATGATTAATGAAGGTACACTCAATGTCCTTTGTACTTTGGAATATAATATTAACATAAACTTTATTTCATTTCTTTTAATTTTTGGGTATGACTTTGTTACATTATTATATAAATATTGATCTATCCTTGGGAGACCTTTACTTTGCTATGACTTGCTTGTATTATTTTCCTTTAATTTATGATATCTTAGGTTTAAAATATATCAAATAAATATTAAGAAAATAATATATTTAAGGTTTTTAACTTTATTAATTTCAATTAAATACAAAAAATTTTATAATTGAGATAAAATAAATATTATCAGATTCAACTAATTGAGCTCTATCAAATTTAAATTTTAGTTTATGTTTTAAAATATTTTATTTTCAATGGGGTTTTATTTTTTAGGATAGTTTTTCATGCATAGTTGGTTTTATGATTGAGGATAAAATATTTGATCTCCTTAGTGTCCTAGAATGTAACCTTCTCTCATAATATTTACAAAATTTCTTCAAATATTTTGCATTGATTTAGTTATATTAATATGAAACAGTAATTCTATACTTATGTGACCTTCACATTACTTTGATTGTCTTATATTATTTTAGATCAATTTATTTAATTTTAGCTTTTTTATTATATTCAATTAACATTTAGAATATAATTTTGTATTATTTATGCTTATTTACTTTGCAAAAAAGCTTCAATCCAAATAAAGTAAATGTGATTGAACTAATCTAGATGGCCATTTCAATTAAATATTAATATTTATATTTTAAATATTTTTAACTTTCTTTGTATTTTGCATGCCATATGAAATATATCTATTCACATGTTATTTGATGATCGAGGAAGTTAATATAAATTTTCTTAAAATACAACTTTCCTAAATTGTTTGTCATTATTTTTAAAATTTTACCTTCGATTTGCTTATGCCACTATGTAATTCCAAATCTCGTCTCTTTTTAAGCTTTTCATCAATTTTATTTGTTCATAGTATATTGCCTCAATTTATATTATTTTAACTTTATTATATATATGTCTACTTGATGTGAAGATAACAAATGATTATTATTAATGTTTATTTGTATTTTCTGTTCATAATAATTCTAAATGTAGTTTGATGGAGATGATACAAACATCATTAGCTTCATCTCAATCTTCTATGCCCAATTAAAAATTTATTTCTATTTTTTTAAATAATTTTATTTTTATTATTTTACATTTTATGTGAGGATGTTTTATTTGTATATGATTTGATGATCAAGGATGTTACACTGGCTCTTTAGCATCTTTGATTATAGGTTTCCTATATAATTTAACTCAATTTATAAATATTTTACTTTGAATTGTTTATATTACTCTGAAATTCTAATTCTTCGTTCACATAACTATTGGATTGCCTACCTTTTGTTATATTACATTAATATTTTATTTTTCTTATTTTTAACATATTATTATAGTAGTTAATATAAAAATAATGATTAATAAATAATTATATACATCTAATTTCGTATTTCATAGTATTTTCAAATAAGGTATGATGGAGGAAAATACTTGTTGGACACACCTCATCAAGCTCTATAAAATAATTTTTTTATTTAAATATTTATTTTTTATGATTTACCATGCAGGATTTTTTTAATCGTTATTGATTTGGCTGCCAAAAATTTTTTTGTTGATCACCTTAATATTACATCGGTTTTTCTATATGAATTACAAAAAAAATATAAATAATAATACATTTTTTTAATATTACACAATCACACATTTGTTAAATTGAGATAAATTGATATAATTTTATATATTCAAATAAAGGAAATCTAAAGGTCAAATGAGTAGAGATTTAGACTAACATAATAATATAACTACATCAAATAAAAATTTCAAAGAATTGAATAGGAAAGTTACATTCTAAATTATTAAGATTGAGTGCAACATTCTTAATTGCCAAATGATTCATGGATCAAATTGCCTTTTAAAATACTAAAAATATATAAAAAAATAAAATATTTAAATTTATAAAAATGTATTTTTAATTAGATGGTGCTAATCAAGGTGTGTCCCACAATTTTTGTTTCGTCTTTGTAAGAACTCATTTGGAATTATTATGAATAACAAATAAAATTAGCATAAATTGTAGTAAATTATTATGTTAAAGCTCAGTAAACATATAATAAATTTGAATTGTAACAAATTGAAGTAATGTAATATCACTAAGTCAAGCAAATGTAAAGGTCAGATATAATGAAATTTTGAATTACATAATAATAAAGTAATTCAAAATAAAATGTCTGAAAGAATATGAGTTTTTTTAAACAAAAAGTTGTATTCCAAGATACTTAAGAGATCAAATGTGTTGTTCAAACCACATTTAAAATTATAATAAATTCTAAATTAAATAAGAATAAATAATAGTATTTTAGTAATTTAACACAAAACAGATCTAAATTAATGTTGAAAAAGGATAAATTAAAGCAACGTAATACAACCAAATAAAGTAAATGTTCTGGTCACTTGAGTTGAGAATAGAGCTTTATAGAAAAATAGCCCAATAAAAAAACTTTTAAGAAATAAAATAAGTTCTATATGAAAGTTACACTCCAAAATACATTGGAGATAGTGTGTAACATCCTAGATTAATAAACCTTTTAGGAGTCAAATTATCTTTAAAGCATTTAAAAATGTTGGAAAATAAAATTTTTTAAAAAATAAAATAATTAATTAATGGGATAGAGCTTATCAAAAAAAAGTCAAATGAAAAATAAATTATTTTTTGAAATAACATAATTTTAATAAGAAAGCTCCATTTCGAAACCCTTTGGAGATTGACTGTAACAACCTTGACTGTCATAGCTAGTAGAAACTAAAATGTCTAGGAAAGCACTGAATAATAATTGGAAAAAATAATAAAAAGATAAAAAATTAAATATTTATTTCAAAATACTTAGTTGATGTGAGTCCAAAAGTATTTATTTCATCCAATCATGTCTTGTTTAGAATTACTTTGAATTGTATTGTGACATAAACTAAAATAATAAAAAATTATCATTATAATATTAATTGAATTTATATATATTAGAGCTAAAATAAAAATTAAAATACTATATTACAGCAAAATAAAAACACTTTAATGGTCACGTGATAGAGTACTTAGTGTTTCATAACAATATAACTAAACTAATTAAACAAATTTTAAGTTATGAGATAATTTATACAGGAATGTTGCATTCGAGGATTATAAGGAGGCCTACCATAACATCCACAATTTTTAAGTCAAGTGCAAATTGAAATGTCTCTTAAATCTTATAAAAGCTTTAAGAATAAAGTATTTTTAAATATAAATATTAATTTGTAATTTATAGAAATTGCTAAGAAGAGTCCAGCAAATTTTCTTAGTCTAATCATACCATATTTTAAATTACAATGAAGTCTCAAGATAAATAAGCATGATTAATAAAAAAGCATTAATTTTCTATTTTATAAATTTATGTTAATGCTAAAATGATAAAAAATTGAAGCAATGTAAATGAACTAAATCAAAGCAAGGCTAGGGTCACATAAAAGAATATTTGAGTTACACAATAATATAACAAAATAAATGTAAAGAATTTTAAGAAAAGTGAGAAACTATAAGAAAAGAAGCACACCAAAACACTTAATAGACGGAGAGTAACAACTACAATTATCAAATTAGGCACGAATCAAAGTCCTTTTTAAAGCATGAAAAATCCTAAAAAGCAAAATACATAACTTTATAGAAGTAAGTCTTTAATTTGATTCAACTCATTGAGACAAATTCGATGATACTTGTTTCCTCATGATCAAATCATCTAAAGAATTATTAAGAATTACATAATTAAATAAGCTTATATAAAAAATAAATATTATTATAATATTAACTAAATTTTTTTTAAAATAAAAAATATATGTTAAAAGATTGTAATGTAGTCAAACATAACAATAGAAAAGCCAAATGAGAAAAGATTTAGGAGTAGACAACAATATATGCAAATAAAAAAAGATTTAAGAAAGAGGATAACTTTTAAGGAAATATTGCCATTCATGATACCACGGAGATGAAGTGCAACATCTTCAGACATGAAATTAGGTACGAATCAAAATACCATACAATGTATGTAAAACTCAAATGAAATAAAGCATTTAAAAAGATAAAAATTAATATTTATGTGTATATAACACCTCAACATGATACCAACCACTTTTATTTCATCTTGATTAAACATCATTTGGAATAACAATAAATTAATAAATTTAAATAACAAACTATATTTTTTTATTATAGTATTAAGTAAATATAAATTAAAGTTGAAATAAGATAAAATAAATAAATGTAAAATAACTATGTCAAAGCAACGTAACCATTACATGTGGTAAGATTTAGTTTTACATATTAATTTAAAAAAATTGAAGCAAAAAAGCTTAAGATGTGAAATAAATTATAAGAGAAAGTTAAATTTTAATATACTAAGGAGATCGTGTGTAACTTTTTCGATATCAAATTACAAAAAAATCTATATGTCTAACGAAGCTAATGAAAACATTATAAAATGAAGTGTTTAAAAAAAAGGAATACCTAGTTAGATAAATGTCCTGGAGAGGAGTTCAATTATTTTTTTTTAATGATAGTTGGACCTCAGTTGGAATTTGTACTATTAGCAAAAGTAAAAAAGCATAAATAATAATAAAAGTGAAAAAATCCCACAAAGCATGCCATTACCACATAAATCATTAAAATTAGATGCAAATAAAAAATAAATCATAAAATTAGATGCAAATAAAAAAATCCCACAAAGCATGCCATTACCACATAAAGTAAATTAATTTAAATTCATTAATTAATATTTTATTTCATAGAACTAATTAAGAGAAGTATATTAACATTTGTTTCATCTTGATTGGACATAGTTTATAATTATTATAAATTATAAAATTAAACTAGAATAAATTAGAATAATTAATTATTTTCAATTTATTTAAATCAAAGTGATGTAAAGGTAATAAGAAGAGATTCAGAATTGTAATTTAAAATAAACAAATTAATGGGTCAAATTCCAAGAGATGATATAAATTATTTCAAAATGTTGGATTCCAACAAACTAATGAGTTTTAAAAAAGTATTCTCTATCATCAAACTAAGTAGGCACTAATATCACTCATCAAACATGCAAAAGCAATAGTAAATAAATATTTTAAAAATGTAAAAATCAACTTCCAATTAATTAGGTTTTTTTGTTGAGTTCAATGACGTCTGTTGTGTCTTAGTCTAACAAAATTTGGATTCACTATAAATTAACAAAGTAAATAAGCATAAAAAATAATAAAGTTTTTTATGATAAATGTTAATAGTATCTTAAACCCAAAATTAGATAAATCTAAGCAATGTAACACAAACAATTAAAAGTAATGTAAAGGCCCCACGGAATAAAAATTAGTGTTATGCAATATAACGAAATTAAAGCAAAACTATTAGCAAACATAGATAAATTATAAGGAAAAGTTGAACTCCAATATACAAAGGTCATCAAGTGTAATACCCTTCATCTTCAAATGTCGTTAAAAAAATGACTAGTAAAGCATGCTTAAACATTGGAAAAAATCTAAATACAAAATATGAATATTTCATTTTATAGAGCTCATAGCAATGAGTATAACGATGTTTTATAACATTTGTTTTGACCTCTTTTGGAACTACTACAATTTGTCTCTGTAAATATAAATTAATATTTTAATAATTGGTAAATATGGAAGAAAGTTGAAATGTGAAAAAGTATGGAAATTTAATGTTAGCTAATCTAAGTGATGTTAATGTCAAATGAGAGAAGAATTGGAGTTTCAAAGTAATATAACAAAATGAAGGCCAACAATTTAATGTAAAGAGATAAATTTTGTTAGAGAGGTGCATTTCAAGATACTACAGAGATTAAGAGTAATATCAATGATCATCAAATATAGTATAAACTAAAAATCTCAAAGAGCTAAATAAACCCTAAAACATTAAGTATTTGAAAATATTGTACTGAATATGTAAATGTATATTACTCATTGGAACTTGTCAAATAATATTTGATTCATCTTGAAACTTCGTTTGGAAGTTTTGTTAATCACCAAAGAAAAATAATTAAAATAACAAATAAAGTATAAATACAATAAATTGACGCAATGCAACATCAGAAAATCAAAGCGATGTAGTTGTTACAAGTTAAGAGAATTTGTGTTTCATAGTATTATAGAAAACTCAAAGCAAAAACTTTAGCAAAAATCGATAAATTGTACATTGAATTTACATTCCAACAACTATGAAATTGAGGTAACAACCACAATGGTGGAAGAAGGTTTTATCAAAAGAAATATCGTAAAACATGCAAATACTCACAAAAAATAAAATACTAAAAAAATGGAAACAATTATTTAATTTGATAGAGCTTATTGTGATAATTCAGACAATATTTATTTTGTCTCAATCAAAATAATTTTGAAGTTGTAAAATTATGAATGAGAAAGTTCTTAAAAAATAAAAAATTATGATTTTAATATTAAGTAAAGAAATAATAATATTAAATTAGAGAAAGTGAGGTTATCTAATATAATCAAATAAAAATGATCTAATGATCGCATGATAAAAGAAATTAACTTTCTCATTAATATAACTAAATAAAAAATTAATAAATGAGAATAATTATACATGAAAGTTGCATTCCATGGAACTAATGAGATCAAATGTAATATCGTAAATCATGAAATTAGATGTAAATCGAAATGTCTCTTAAAGCATATAAAACTTAAGAATATAAAATATTTTAAAATATGGAAATGAATATTTAATTAGGTAGAGCTCATTCAGATGAGTCAATTGGTTTTTTCCTAGTCTTACTTGGACCTTCTTTAAAATTATTATGAATTTCAAAGTGTATTAAAAAGAATAATAAAAAATTATTATTTCAGCACTAAGTACATTTATATGTATACAAAAACTTAAATTTGACAAGTAATAGAAATGTAGTATAACAAAATAAAAGCAATGTATAGGTTACATGCGAAGAGATTTAGAACTACACGATAATATAATTAGAACGAAGCTAAAAAATTGAAAAAATGTGTTAAATTTAATGAGGAAGATGCATTCTAAGATACTAAAGTTATCAAATATAATTCCTTAATTGCCAAATAAGGTACAAATTAAAATTCCTCATAGCGCTGCTAAAACCCATGAAATTAAAACATTTATAAATATATGAATAAATATTTAATTAGATAGAGCTCCTCGACAATATAAAAAAACATTTATTTTATATCAATAAGAACTTGTCTGGAATTTGTATAAATTATTATAAAGTTAATATGCATAAATAATGGTAAATTATTTTTTTAATATTAACTCTATATATATGTATGTATATAACTATGTATATGTATATATATATTAAAGATAAAATAAGATAAATTGAATCATTATAAAATGACAAAATCATTGAGATCTAACGCCAATACTATAAGCTATTCGAAATTACATAGTAAAACAATTAAGACAAAGTGAAATTTTTGGATAAATGAGATAATTTTTATGTGAAAATTCCATTCCAACACACAAGTAGATCTTGAGTAACATCATCAAATATCAAATTAGAAGCAATCAAAAAGACTCATAGATGTTGATTTTGATGAGTCCAACAACATCATTTTATTCTTGACCAAACCACATTTGAAATTACTATGTTTTATAAAATTAAATAGGCATAAATAAAAATAAATTTATTTTTTATTTTTAAGTAAATATTTATATATTATAGCTTGAATGAAAAATGTTGAAGAAATGTATGATTTCCAAATCATGGCATTGCTGATGTCACATAAGAGACATCTTAAACTATACTGTAACAAAAAGAAATTAATGCAAAAATTTTTAGGAAATGATGAAACCTTTGTGTGAATGTTGCATTCAAAGGTACCCGATACATCATCTGTAAATTTGTTGATCGTTAAATTAGGTACGAATAAAAATGTCTTATATAATGTGTTAAATTAATAAAAAAAAGAAAATTTTAAAAATGAAGAAATGAACATTTAATTGGCTAGAGGTGGTTTAGATGAATTTGATGAATTTTTTTGTCTTAATTGGATCTCACTTAGAATGCTATGAACTACAAACATGCATAGGCATAAATAAGATCAAAGTAAAATATTAAAGAAATGAGACAAATTGTATCAAAAAGTTGCATTCCAAAATTCTAAGATGATTAAGAATAACATAATCAATCATTAACATAGGTTTGATTTGAAATGAATCATAAATGGTGCTAAAATTCCACAAAAAATATTTATGAATACGAAAATGATTATTTAATTTGATAAAGCCTATTGAGAGGAGTCTAACGAGATTAGCTTCATCTCTATTGAACTTGATTTTCTATTACTATGAATTATAAAAGTATATTAGATTAAATGATCAAAAAATTATTTTTTATTACTAAAAATATTTATATTAAGCCTAAAATGTGACAAATTGAGGCAATGTAAGGTTCATCTAAGTGAGGATTTAGAATTATATCGTAATACAACCAAATAAAAGTGAAAAATGTGAAGAACATGAGAGAAGTTGAAGTAATTTAATAAATTTAATTCAATGCAACGTAATGGTCTTAGGAGACAAGATTTAGATTTACATAGCAATTTATAAATATTAAGGCAAAAAACTTTGAAGAAATTGGATAAATTATAAATGAAAGATACATTCTAAGATATTACGGATATCAATCAATCGCTAAATTTAGTGGAAATCAAAATCACTAGTAAAAAATGCCAAAACCCTGGAAAATAAAATATTTTGAGACATGGAAATGAACAATTAATCTGATCGAGATGTTGCAGACATAATCGATAGTGAACATCTCATTTTCGTATATATATGTTAGAATGGAAATGAGATAAATTTAAGAAATGTAATGTTACAAAAATAAGAAGGTGTAATGGTCTTTAGCTACAGATAAAAATTAAGTGCGTTTGAAGTACCTTAATCCCCAAATCACATTCAAATAAGAATATGAAATAGAAAAGTTGTTAAAGCTCAAGAAAATTAACTAATTGAAAATATATAAATAAATTTTTAATTGGATTAAGATCTTTGGTATAAGAGCATTAACGTTTCTTTTGCCCAAGTTTGACCCATCGAGAATTACTATAAATAACTAAAGTATAAAAGCACAAACAAAAAAAATTATCACATTATTAATAAGTAATATATATTAATGTTAAAATATTAAAAATTAAAGTAATATAGCATAACAAAAATAATGTGTTGTAAAGGTCACATGAGAATAGAATTAGAGCTCTTAGCAAAGAACTAAGTTAAAGTAAGAAATTTGAAAAATTAGATAAATTGTATAAGAGATAGATAAATTGTATAGAAAAAATTAAAAAAAAATTTAAGCAAAAATAATTTTTTTGGAAAAATTATGAATAACAAAATTAAAAAAATAAAAGATATATATATATATATATATATATATATATATATATATATTATTTTACTATAGTGTAAATATATATTAAACTTGAAATGATATTAACAAAAGAAATGTAATATAACCATGTCAAAACTTTGTAAAAGTGACATGAAAGAAAAATTAGAGTTCCTTAATAACACAACCAAATGAAAGAGAAAGGTTTAAGAGATGTGTTAAATTATATATGGAAATTGAATTCCAAGATGTTGAGGAGATCATGCGTAACCTAACTAATAATAAAATTAGGATAGAATAAAAATACCTTCTAAAGCTTTTCAAAAATATAGAAAATAAAATTCTATAAAATATAAAAACTAAAATTAATAAGATAAAGTCCATCGATGAGTCCACTAACACTACTTTATTATTTATCGAAAGTGATAGGAGTAACTATGAATTACAAAAAAAATATGAATAAAAAAATAAATTACTCTTTTAAAATTATGTAGAAAAATACCAAAAATTAAATAAGATAAATTGAAATAACTTAATACAATCAAATCAAAGCAATGTGAAATTTAAGCTATAAAGTAATTGGAGTATCATTGTAATATATTCAAATATAAGAAAAAATGTTATTGAAATGAGTGTAGGATAAAGTGTAGGATCATTGATCGTCAAATTAGGTAAGATTCAAAATTTCCAATCAAGTACGTCATCATGATAGAAAAAATATTCAAAAATACACAAATTAAAATTTAATTAAATAAAACTAATTTAAATGAGTTCAACAACGTTTATATTGTTTTGATTGAACCATGCCTACATTCATAACAAATCACCAAACTAAATAAAAAACAGAAAAATATATTGTTATATTAATATAAAGTAAATTTATATATTAACTTAAAATGACATAAAATAAAATTATACAATGCAACTAAATAAAAGTGTAAATTTCTTTGTTTAGAACATTTAGAGTTACAATGTAATTTAACCAAATCGAAGTGGAAAATTGCAAAACATGGGATTAATTATAATAAAAAGTTTTAACATTTAATGAAATCAAGTGTAACAACTTTGATCACAAAATTAGAAATGAATCAAAACTATTTATATATCATCTAAAAACTTTAGAAAATAAATTGTTTAAAAGCATAGAATTAAATATTTTATTAGATAGGGTTTATTGAGCTAAGTTTTATGAACTTTTCTTCTGCTTGGTTTGATCAATTTTGAAATTACTATGAATTATTAAAATAATTGACCATAAATAAGGATTACTTACTATTTAAATGTTTACTAAATACATATCAAAGCTAAAATATGATAAATTGAAGTAATGTAATATAACAAAATAAAAATGATATAAAAGTCATACAAGAGTGAATTAAAGTTTCATAACAACAAAATCAATGTATGAATTTAGACAAATCTGATAAACTTAATGGGAAAGTTGCAATTCGTAATAGTAAGGAGATAGAGTAAAACAACATTGATGACAATCAAGTTTGATAAAAATTAAAATTTCTTCAAAAGTGTGCCAAACTATCAGAAATATTTATAATGTAAATTTTATATTTAAGGTGTACAGCTTGATAAGAGGAGTCCAAAGACATTTATTTCATCTCAATCAGTTCTCATTTTGTAATATTATCAAATATTAAGTAATTATTTATTAAATCTAAAATTTTATAGATTAAAGCAACATAATATTAGAAAATTATAGTATTGTGAAGGATATATATGAGGAGATTTATGTTTGCTTGGTAATATAACCAAATAAAATTAAACAATTTGAAGAAATAAAATAATTTATATCGGAAAGTTTCATTCAATGATACAATGGAGATGGCTTGCAATAGCCATATTTTCTCATAAAATATGCCAAAATAAAAGAAATAAATATTTCTAAAAATATAAAGTATTATTTACTTGGATAGAGCTTATTAACATAATTCAGAAGACACTTGTTTCATCTTGAATAAACATTATTTGGAATTATTGAGAATAACCAATGTAAACAAGAAAATAGAATAAGAAATTCATATATTACTATTAAGCAAATAAACGTCAGGCATCAGATTAGAATAATTGTAACAAAGTCATATGACAAAATTAAAGTAAAGCAAATGCTAGATGATAGGAAAAGTTTTGTTTCATAGTCATATAACCAAATGATGAAAACAATTTGTTAAAAAAAGCAATTACATGGGAAAGCGCCATTCGAAGACATTAAGGAGATAAGAAAATTAAATATCTTCTAAAATATTATAAAACATAAGAAAATTAAATATTTAAAATTTATAAAAAAATTAATATTAAGATGGATAAAGGACATCACATTAGTTCTGTCTTGATCAAACTTCATTTGGAATTAAATGAAATTATCAAAATGGCTATGGACAAATAAAAATATATTATTTTAATATTAAATAAATATACGTTAAAGAAAAAGTGATTTAAATATAAGTAATATAATATAATCAAATAAAATCATTGCAAAGCTCACATGATAGAAGCATAGCAGTTTGCTAGAAAAATAAGAAAATTAAAGGAAAAATGTATGAGAAAAGGGGGAAATTAGATGAGAACGTTCCATTTTAAGTCCCTAATGATGCTTGTTTAATTTCTTATAGCTCGTGAAGTGAGTCCAATGATGCTTCTTTCATGTTGATTAGAGTCATTTACAATTACTGTGAATAAAAATTTGAAGAAGTGAAAATATTAAAAAGAAATATTATTTTAACAATAAGAAAATGTGAATTAAAGATAAAATAAAAGAAATCGAAGCAATTTAATATGACAAGATAGAAGCATTTAATGGTCATACAAGTGAAGATTTAGAACTACATAGCAATTTAATCAAATAAACAAAACATTTTAGTAAAATTAAATATGGTTTTTGAGAAAGTACTCTGAGAGCCTAAAGAGATAGTGTAAGATTTTTAGTAGTTGAATTAGGTATGATTCAAAATATCTCATAAATTATGAAGAAAAAATAAAATATTTTAAAATATATAAATTAGCATTTTTGTTTGAAGTGCTCATTGAGATGTATCGAAAGACATTTATATCAACTTGATTGAGCCTCCTTTGTAATAATAATTAATAACTAAAGTAAATTAGTATAAATAATAAAAATATATTACTTTTATATTGGTTGAATATATTTATATTGAAGAATAAATTAGATAATTTATTTTTATAATTTAATAAAATCAAAATGAAATAAATGTCACAGTAGAAAAGAAATAGATTTTGTTAATAATATAATAAAAATAAAGAAAAGATAAAGATATGTTATATATTTTTTGAGAAAGATGCGCTCCTTGATACAATGGAGATAGAGCACAATAAACTCAACTTCAAATCAAATATGAAATGAAAATTCTAATAAAACATGTAAAACCCCTAGAAACTAAAATATGTAAATTAATATAAATAATTATTTAATTTTATAAACCTCATCTGGATAGGCCAAATGATATTTTCGTTATCATGATTAGACATTTTTTAGATATTCTTTGAATTAGCAAAATAAATGTTCGCAAAATAAAAAACAATTTTTTAAATATTAAGTAAACATATATTAAAGCTAAAATGAGCTAAATTGAAGAAATATAGGATATCAAAATGAAAGTTATATAAAGTCACACAAGGGGTGATTTAGAGTTGCGTAGTACTAGAAACAAATCGATCAAAAAACTTTAAAAAATTAAATATGTTGTATTGGAGCATTACATTCTATGTACTAGGGGATTGAGTGTAATGTACTCATTCAATAATTCAAGAATTAAAATATTTTGTAAAACGTGTCAAAATCCTAATAAATTATATAAAAATATTGAAACAAATATTTAATTAAATGAAACTCATCGAGACTAGAGGGACAACACTTGTTTTGAATTGATCTTACCTTATTTAGAAATTCTTCTAATTACAAAAGATAATAACCAAAAAAATAACAAATTCATGTTTTAATAAAAAAGTAAATATATATCAAAGATGAACTGAGATAAATTAAAATATTCTAATATAACAAAATAAAAGCAATGTAAAGGTCACATGAGAGGTGACTAAGACTTACATATTAATATGAAAAAAAATCAAAGAGAAGAAAAATTAATGGAATTAGATAATTTGTTTTGGAAAGTTATTATCTAAGGTTATATGGATATCTAATGTACATTCCTTGATGAATAAATCTATAATGTATCGGAATGATAGGAAAAGTATGCCAAACTCTAGAAAGTGAAGCATTTGAAACCATAAAAATGTGTATTTATTTATGTAAAGCTCACAAAGACAAGTGTAATTAGTATTAATTTCCAATATAAACAAACAAAATAACAATAAATTATTATTTTAAGATTAAGAATATATTGAAGGTGAAAACAGATTAATTAAACAAATGTATTATAACTAAATTAAAACAACATAAAAGTTATGTAATAGAACAATATGAGTTTCACAATAATATAACCAAACAATAGCAAACAATTTGTGAAAATGAAATATATGTTATCAGAATGTTACATTCCAAGATACAAAGCCAATTGAGTGTAATATTCTAGATTTTAAAATTATGTATGAATTGAAATTTCTTGCAATGCATGCAAAAAACCTATTAAAATTTTTTTTTAGGAGCGGATTGAGATTTTAAATTCATGAAGCTCAACAAAATGAGTCCATTTCATTTCATTTAGCTAGAACCTCCCATGTTTACATCTTTTGTGAATTAAAATTTTAAATATGAATAATAAAGACAAAGTGTTATTTTAATAGTAAATAAATGTTTACTAAAGCTAAAATGAGATAAATATTGTAATGTAGTATTGCAATCAAAGTAATATAAAACTCATACAAGGCGAGATTTAGTGTTGATCTAGTGTAGCATCCTCGAAAGTTAAATCTAGTACAGATCATAACTTCTCAAAAAGTACACTAAATTCTTAGAATATAAAATCAGTAAAAACATATAAATAAATATTTGTTTGGGAAGAGCTTGTGAAAATGAGAACAATGATATTTATTTTTTCTCAAACAAACCACATTTAGAAATATTATAAATTACAAAATTAAATTAACATGAAGAATTACGAATTATTATTTTATATTAAGTATATATTAAATCTAAAATGAGATATATTTACACAATGTAATTTAATAAAATCCAACTAATTTAAATGTCATAAGAGAGTAGAACAAGAGTTTCATAGTAGTATAAGAAATTATAATTAAAACATTCTTAGAAAAGAGATAAATTGTGCCAAAAAAAATTTTCCAAGATATTCAAGAAACAAGTGTAACATACTCAATTTTTAATTCTTGTATGAATAGAAATTTCTCATAAGGAATGAAAAATCTTAAGAAATTAAAATATTTAAGATGTAAAAAAATGAGTATTTAGTTGGACACAGCTCCATAACATTAACACAATGTTGTCTATTTCATTTAGTTCAGTCCTCCCTTTGAATAAATTTTACTTACCAAAGTTGTTATTCTTTATAAAAAAATTATTCTTTTAAAATTTAAAGGAGTATAAGTTCATAAAAAAATAACACAAATTTATGAAACATGACACATTTAAATCGAAGTGATGTCGAGCTAAAAAATGAAGAAAATTAGTGTTATGAAAATTTTAACCAAGTTAATTTAAATATTTTTAAGTGTTGACAAAAATTATATTAGAAAGTAGCGTTACGAGACAAAAATGGTATTAAGAATAATATCATCAATCATCTAATCAACAAGAATGAAAATATCTAATAAAACTTATCAAAATCTAACAAATTAAAAGATTCAAAAATATTGAACAAAATATTTAATAAGAGAGAGTTTGTTGAAATGAGACTAATTACATTTGTTTCATTTTGATTGAACCTTATTTGTTATTATTAAGAATTACAAAATATGAATAGGAGAAAATAATAGTAAATTCTTCTTTTATTGTTACGTAAATATATATTAAAGCTAAGAAAATTAAATGAAAGAAATTTAATGTCTTAATTATAGCATTGAATAAACACGTGAGAGATGATTTTTTGCTAAAAAGCATTAAATGAAAATCAAAGCAAAAAAGTTTAAAAAATGTGTTAAATTTAGTGAGAAAGTTGCCTTCAAAAATACTAAGTACACCCACATAACATCCTTGATCATAAAAACAAGTATGAATTTAAATATCTTGCAAAGCATGCAAAAAGCAAAGAAAAAATAATATTTACAAATAAAAAAATGGAGATCTTTTTGCCACAATTGAATCTCATGTGAAAATTCTATGAAGTACCAAAATAAATAAAAGAAAGTACTATTTTAATCTAATGTACAATTCATAGTAGAGAAGGTTAGAGTTTCATAGTAATATAACCAAATCAAAGTAAAACATTTGAGAAAACAAGATAAATTTGCCACAATGTTAAATTCTATGACACTATGATGGGTGAGTATAACATCCTTAATAATCAAATCCATCAAGAAACCAAATTTCATGTAGGTTTACAAACATTCTGAATAATAAAAGTCTTAAAAAGAAAGTATAACTTAATCAAATTTATGTCATTTATAATTTTTTTGAACACCCAAAATTAAACAAAAAATAATACTAAAAACACATTATAGCTACTATAAGATGACCTAAAGCAATGTAATATAACCAAGCCAAAACGATGCAAAAGTCAGACTGGAGGAGATTTATAGTTATGTAATATAGAAAGTAGCTGAACATTGACACACTTAGTCATAAAATCAGATATAAATCATAATATCTTGTAAGATGATTGATTGTAATATCCTCACACCTTAAATCATGTACAACTTTAAATGCCATGTCAAGAATGCACCCGAAAAAAAAAAATTTTAAAATAAATAAAAAGAATATTTAACAAGATACAGCACATCAAGATGAGTCGGATGATGCTTGTTTCATCTTGATCAAACTATATTTGGAATTACTATTAATAATATAATTTAATAATCATAAATAAGAATAAATCATTTTTTTAATAATAAGTAAATAAAAGCTAAAATAAGAAAGGTTTAAAAAATGTAATAAACAAACATAGAGTTAGAGTGTTGTAGTAATATAACTAATTCAATGTGAAAAAAGTTTAAGAAATTAGATGAGTTATAGAGGGAAAATTTATTCTAAGAGAAAAAGGAGTTAGAGAGTAACATCCTCAATTTTCAAATTTGGTATGAATCAAAATTAGCCATATGAGGTGCCCAAAAACTTGAAAATATAATATTTTAAAATATAGCATTGAATATTTAACTGGAAAGTAGTAATCAAGAAAGTCTAGTAACAATTATTTCATGTCCATAAATCCTTTTTTCGATTAACTGTGATTAATCACAAAAACTTAGCTAAAATTAATATTAAATTTTTATTCTAATATTAAGGAAATAATTATTAAAGCACAACTGAATTGTACATTAGATTAATATAATAGCCAAATCACAAAAAAAAGTTTGAAATGATGACATAAATTGTATGACAAAATTCTATCCAAGATGCCAGGAGACCTTTAGTAACAAGTCGTGTCATCAAATCATGTATGATTTAAGATGTCTTATTGAATCTACAAAAACCCAAGAAAGTAAAACATTTAATAAAAAAAAATAAATAACTAATTATATAGAGCTCATCGAGATTAGTCAAAAAAAAGTTTTTTAGTCTACATCAAATGTCATTTGGAAATGTTATAAATTACCAAAACAAGTATGCATAATAAATAATAAATTAATATTTTTAAATTTTAAGAAAATATATATTAATTTTGAAAAAAGGTAAATTTCATTAATATATAATAACGAAACAAAAATGATCTAAAATTTTTGTGAGACGAGAATTAGAGAATTAAACAAAACAAAACCATTAGAAGAAATGAGATATAATTTATGTGGAGGCTGCATACCAAAATGCCAAAGAGATGGAGTTTAACGTTGTCGATTAACAAAATTTGCACCAATCAAAATCTATTATAAATATTGGATAATCTTAGACTATAAAATATTGAAAGATAAATAATTATAAATATTTTGTTAGATATTGCTCATAAATACTAGTCAAATGATTAATGTTTTAGCTATATCATACCTCATTCATAATTACTAAAAATTATAATGTAAATAAGACAAAATAAAAATAAATTAACATTTTAATATTATGAAGCTATATATTTAAGCCGAGTAGATAAAAATAATAATGTAATTTGATGGGACTAAATCAAGAAGAAATAAAGTCCACACTAGAGGTGATTTAAAGTAACAAAGTAATATTATTAAATATAAGTAAAACATTTTAAAAAAGATGTAAGTTGTATAAAAATGTTGCGTTCAAAAATTCTAAGGAGATTGAGTACAACCACTTTTGTTAAATCAAGTACAAATATTTACACCTTTTTAAGTATGTAAAAACATCATTAATTAAAAATTTCAAATATATAAAAATTCAATTATTAATTAGATATATCTCATCAAGATAAGTCCATAAATGTTTTTTTATTTAGTTATGCCTTTTTTTGAAGATAACCACAAACCTTAAAAAATTATAAATTTAATATTTAGAGTTACATTGTCATATAATCAATTTAAAGGAAAAAATTCAAAAAGTGTTAAAATGTTTGGAAAAGTTATGTTTAAAGTTACTCATGTGATCAAGAGAAATGTACTTAGCCATCAAATCAGCTACAACTCAAGAGAAATGTACTTAGCCATCTAATTTGGCTATATAACTATGTAACTCCAAATCTCGCCTTTTATGACCCTTACAACACTTTGATTTGTTTATATTATATTTATTCAGCTTATCTCATTTGAGATTTCATATATATATTTACATAATATTTAAATAATAATTTATCATTACTTATGCTTAATTTCTTTAATAATTCATTATATTATCAAATAATGTCTAATTGAAATAAAACAAATGTCATTATACTCGCTCAATGAACTCCATTTAATCAAATATTCTTTTCTATGTTTTATATATTTTACTTTTTAGGTTTTGGTATGCTTAAGAGACATTATGATTCATAGCAAATTTTATGATCATTGATGTTATATCTAATCTCCTTAGTATCATGAAACACAACCTTTTGGTAAAAATTATCTTATTTTTTCAATTATTTTTTTTTCATTTTGTTATATTACTATAGTACCCTAAATCTCTCCACATATAATATTTGAATTTATTTGATTTAATTATATTAAATTGCGTCAAATTATCTTATTTCTATTTTAGTGTATATTTATTTCATTTTAAAATAACTATTTGTTTTCAATTTTGTAACTAGCACAATTTCTTAACAAGGTAAGATTGATGTGAAACAAAAGATGTTGAACACATTTTGATGACCACTATTTAATAAGTATTATTTTTTAATTATTTTAGTTTATAGGGGCTTGGCATGGCTTATGAGTTATTTTAATTCATACTTGATTTTGCATCCAAGGTTGTTACACTTGATCTCCTTAATTTCTTAGAATATAAATTTATCATTTTATTTATCAAATTTTCTTCATATGTCTTTCATTAATTTAGTTATGTTACTCTATAACTCTATACACTAGCTTTCTGTCCTTGATATCATTATGATATCACTATACTTCCTTACTTTAATTTATCTTATTTTAGCTTTAATTCATATTTAATTAACATTAGAAAAATAAATTTTTTTTATTAATTATGATTCATTTTTATCTATAGTAATCCTTAACTAGGTTTCATTGAGACAAAACAAATGCTGATGTACATAACTCGATGAGCTCTATCCAATAAAATATCAATTTCTTTTTTTTAATTATTTTTATTTTTAATGATCTTTGAAATTTTTTATGAGTCATTATGCTTAGTAGATTTAACAAATAATGATGTTACACTTGATCTCTTTAGCTCTCTAGAATGAAAAGTTTTCTTATAATTAATCTCATTACAACAAATTGTTTTATTAGATTTGGTTATGTTACAATGTCACCCTAAATCTCACACCATATCACTTTTACATTTCGATAATTATGTTAGATTATATTTCTTTGTTTTATCTAATTTAAACTAAAATACATATTTTTATAAATACTTTATGATTTTGGCATTCTTTTCATGAAATTCTAATTCATACCTCATTTAACCTTTAGAAACGTTAAACTTAATCTACTTAATATTTTTGAATTCAAATTTCTTATACCACTTATCTCATTGCCATTAGTTAATTTTCTTTTATATTGTTATATAACTTGTAACACTAAACTTCTCTCAAGTGACCTTTTACTTTCATTTTATTATGCTAAAATTTTTCAATCTATCTAATTTTTTATTTAATATACATTTTCCTAATATTAAAAGAACAATTTATTGTTTTTATGCTTATTTGGCATTCTAATTCACCATAATTCTATGTGAGGTCTAATTGACATGAAGCAAATGATGTTGGACCTATTTAGATGTACTTTAACTAATTAAATATTTATTTCTATTTATTTATATATTTAATTTTATATAATTTTATTATTATTTATGATATATTTCGTATCACACCTAATTTAACAATCAAAGATGTTATACACAACTTTCTTAGAATATTTTATTG
The DNA here is from genome assembly GCA_023846275.1 of Vanilla planifolia. Classification (NCBI taxonomy): domain Eukaryota; kingdom Viridiplantae; phylum Streptophyta; class Magnoliopsida; order Asparagales; family Orchidaceae; genus Vanilla; species Vanilla planifolia. Next base: position 1,366,262 of record JAIUJO010000062.1, on the reverse strand, counting down.
AAATGTTTTTTAATAATGCATCACATTTCATCAAAAGTTTGACCTTGAATAGGTTATACTATCGCATAATTGAAATTCTCCTCTTGTGTTACCTTATATAATTATTATTTGGATATATTATATTTCTTCAATTTATCTTATTTAAATATTATTGTATATTAACATAACTCAAAAATAAACTTTTTTAATTATTTATATTTACTTACTTTTCTAAATTGTAGTAAACCAAAATGACGTCTAGGCTAGATGAAGGGATCATTGGAAGACTCATTTTGACAAACTCTATCCATATAAATATTTTTAATATTTTTAAATAGTTAAGTTTGATAGTTTTTTCATTCCTTATGATGCATTTCAATTCATACCTAATTTGGTGATCCATTATATTATATTGACGTCCTTTGTATCATAGAATGTAGCTTTCTTATAGTTCATAAAACGTTTCCAAACTTTTTAATTTTTATTTGTTTATATTACTATCAAACCATAATTCTTCTCTTATGTAACCTTCACATCACTTTGAACAAGTTATATTATATTGCCATAGTTTATCTCAACGTAGATTTAATGTATATCTAACTTCAATGAACATGATAATTTGTTATTATTGATGCTTATTACATTTTTTAATTCATAATAATTATAATTGAGGTATGATTTTGATAAGCAAAAATAGCATTAGACATATGTTAACGTCCTCTATCTAATTGAATATTTATATTTATATTTTTTGATATTTTATTATCTAATATTTTTTTTATTCTTTTAAGGTATTTTAATTTATACCTTGTTTGACAATTGAAGATTTTACATTCAATCAATTTTGTAACATTGAAAACAACTTTCTTATACAATTTATTAGCTTTTTCAAAGATTTTTGCTTTTATTTTGTTACATTGCTAAAAAACCTCTAATTTCATCTCGTTTATGTTTTAAATAATTTTTATTTCTTTTCTAATTTGTTATATTATATATATATACATATTAAATGTTAAAAATAATATTTATTTGTTATTTAAGTTTTTAATTAGGTCATTTGAAGTAATTTCAAATATAGTCCCATCAAGACGAAATGAATGAAATTAACTCATTTCAATGAGCTCTATCGAATTAAATATGTATTATTATATTCTTAATGATTTTATCTTATACGGTTTTTAGGTGTTTAGTGAGATATTTTAGTTCGAACTTCATTGAATGATCATGAACATTGTACTCAATCTCCTTAACGTCTTGGATACAAAATTTGTAAATTATTTATCTAATTTCTTCAGAAGTTTTGCCTTAATCATCTTATTTTACTATATATCTCTAAATATCCTATCATGTCACTTTTAAATTACTTTAATTTTGTTGTACTACATTACTTTACTTTACCTTTCTTGCCTTTAGTACATATATTTTCTTAATATTGAAATAATAATTTATAATTAGTTTTTCTTATTTATGAGATATTTTCATTCATAATGGATTTGATGATCGATCATGTTACACTTGATGACTTTAAAAAGTTGGATTTTATCTTTCTTATAAAATTTTGTTTGGTTATATTACTATGTAACTCTAATTGTCCTCTCATGTTACCTTCGCATGGCTACTATCTAATTATATTACATTAGTTCAATTTATCTTATGTTAGCATTAATAATATTCACTTGATGTCAAAAAATGGTTTGCTATTATTTATTTTTATGAAAGTTGATAATTCTTAAATATTCCAAATGTGGTATGGTCAAGATGAAGCACCTCTTGTTAGACTCCTCTTGACATGCTCCAAAATGCTAAATATAAATTTATAAATTTTGAAAAAAGTTTTAATATTTTGGCAAACTTTATGAAAAAATTTCCTTAATATGTGATTTTATAATTGAGAGTGTTACATTAGATATTCTTAGTTAATTGGAATGCAACTTTATTGTACAATTAATGTAATTTCTTCAAATGTTTTTCTTTATTTTTTTATATTACTATCTCACTTTAAATCTCTTCTCGTGTGACCTTTATATTACAATGATACAATTATATGACATTGCTTTGATTTATCTCGTGTCAACTTTAACATTTGTTTTCTTAATATTAAAATAATAAATTGTATTTATTTATGCTATTAATTCATAATAATTCCAAATGACATTCAAACTGGACAAAACAAATTTCATTCAACTCTTCATGATGAGTTCTAACAAATAAATTATTTATTTATGCATTTTGTAAATATTTGTTTTGAAGTGTTTTAGCATAATTTATGAGATATTTTTATTTGTACTTGACTTGGTTATATTACTATGAAACTCTAATTCTCAACTCATGTGATCTTTGCATCATTCTAAGTTGGTTATGCTATGTTTCCTTAATTTTTTTTCAATTGAGTGTTATAATAAATTTACTAAATATTGAAGAATAATTTATTATCTTGGTAAACTTTTATCTAGCTATCAATCTATTGGAAACATTATGATGCCTATATAAAGGAGTTCAAACATATGTGAAAAAGCTAATGATTTCGTGGATATCATCATTATATTTTCATGTCATGCTCATCATTACCAATGAAGATATCCTAAGTTTTCCTTCATTCTTCATTCATTGTAATCAGCTAATTAATAGACATTGTACTTTAAGCTTTCAAGTTTTTCTTCTATCCACCTTTTAAGACTCTCAATAATGATTAACAATAAACTATTGATAGTTAGCCCCTTGAGTTAAAGACAAACTCCCTAAAAAGAACTGACCTGATTATACTTGAGATGCGATATCCAAAAAACTTAAGAGGAAATACTTAAACTATGCAATTGTCTTATTTTTAATAAAGCTTGTAGGAAATGACCATGGCTCTAATAATCATATACTTTGTATGTTACAAAAATTTGGGAGCTTAGCATATGATACATACTTAGCACATTCTTTAGTTTAAAAAGCTTCTAAATTTTTTTTAGAGGAAGATTATGAATTTTTTATTTAGTGGTTAAATTTTCATATATTAAAAAATGATTAGAAGAAAGAAATTTTTTTACTTTACTACACAATCTTAATAACAAAAGAAATTGATGCATTTTAATGAGCATTTTTTATTTTTGTGGGAAGGCAAAGTTGTTAGGCATATGCCTACATGGAAACTTTAAACTAGTACTTAAAATTTTAGCAGCCCAAATTAATCCATTTTCAACCACCTATTAGGATCTATATTGATGTTCACAAAATTTTTTTTGCCTCGAGCTTCACTATTCCAATTTTCCTTTATCCTTTTGCATGAACAAATAGCGATTTTACAAGAAATATTATTCCAAATCAATTTGTTATCATCATAAACTAGAAAATATTTTAATATAGATTGTCAAACGTTCAATTAAGCATACTAAATTCATTCCAACTTTTGCCAAGATGTAACATTAAAACTTTATGAATATACAATATAAATTACTCTTGTAAAAATAAAATTTTTTAATTATTTTTAAGTTAAGAAAAAGGCTTGCATTGATTTTAAATGTTTAAGCTTCTAATATCAAAGTAGTAATCACCATTATAAAATTGTAATACATTTCATGCTAAAAAAAAAGTAATCTAATAACAGTTTTTCTATAAAAGGCTAAATGTAGTAACAATTATTGTTGTTATTTTAATTCTTTACTCACATCATTGAAAACTACTATATAATCAATAATATTATTCAAAATTTAAGGTTATGTAATAAATATCTATTGCAAAGAATGACCCAACCTTATTTGAAATTTTAATGTACATACTCAAATGTATATAAATAAGTACTCTGAATTTCTTTGAATTTCTTGAAAGGCAAATTCTTATGAATTTTCAAAAGAAATGACTATGAGAATGTAGTTAATGATAGATTTTAAAAATCTTTTTGTTAACCTCTTTTATTTTTATTAAAAACAAACCTCTTGCATAATTAAAAATAGAAATGCTCATAATATACATTGTAGTTATAAGAAAACAACTATAACCAAAACAATAATTAACATAATATAACAAAATTCTTGTCTACAAATCAAATGCAAAAAACCAAATATAAATGAACTTTAACAAAAAGACCCAAATCTAGTAAAAAAATGTAATAAATAAATACCATGGTTGAACAAAAAATGACATAAATATCAAACAATAAATTCCAAACATAACAATCTAAAATAATGCCTTGGTCATCATAATACAAGTTATAATAATATAATTAGCAACTCTACTACTACTATTTGTAGAATGCACGAAGATGTATCATTCAGCTAGTGCGCTAACATTGATAACCTAAAAGCATGCTCATGCACAAGTCCTAATGCCTACAAAACTATAAGTAGGGTCAACTGAAAGTTTAACAGCAAATCCTTGAGTCGTGCTATAAAACTAACATGTAATAGTGAAAACATACATTAGTATATAACAACTAAGTAAATAATTAAATGGTAACAAATTCTAACTCCAATAAGTCTATCTTGTCTAACAAATAAATGAAATTAGAACCTATGTTTTTCATTAACAAAATACTTTGTGCCATATTTCAAATTCATTACACCCTCTTATTAAAGAGATCCTAGACATGACCAAGTATGTTTATCAAATTAGGTAATTTAACATTCCACAAAACAAAGTTGATCACATATGTTGATCAACCTGAGTCCTAAAAATTCTCAACAATCACATGTGCTAGCTTTTACTACCACAGAAAATCATTTGTTGCACACAAGATTTAATTTGCAATTATTCCCTTTTTGGACTTTTTATAAAATGACATTTTGCCAACATCAGAGATTCTTACCGCGTGTTCACTTTCCATTTATAGGTTCAATCAACCATATTTAAGGATCACCTTTAGGAAGGGGGTAAAGTAGCTCACCTATCTAGCTCTTCTTTGAGCAAGAATGATCAAGGGTCCACCACATCAAGCCCTCAGTTAATGTAATCATACCGTCACCCCATGCATCTTGCTAATACTAATATACCTCTGTTTACAATTATATTGATTTTCATAGCTTGAATATAATAGGTCACATAAGAAATAACCCATAAGGTTATGAAATTTCTTATAACTTAAATCTATCATCTAGGATTCTCCATGTCTTGTCTAACATAATTTAGTATTTCAATCATTAGTCTAATTTTACTTTTATAGGTATGCCATCATTATCATATTTACGAATTTCCACAAAACACTAATTCAACTATTTGGAATATTTTTTCCTTATTTTGAAAATTTAAAATTAGCCTAATTCCATTTAAGACCACACCTACTGATGTTTTCCTACGTCTTCACATAGTCTTAGATTTTATCCTTTCGCACACTTTGTAATTCTTGCTAGTATTAGCATGTCTTCATTCACAAAAGTTTCATTAGTGACCCTTAGGTCTCTAAAGAAACCATAAGTCATAAAACAAATTAAATGGCCTCACTTAAGCTAACAAACATCCTAAGGAACACCATGTGAGGTGTAATCATGTGCTCTAAAACCCCTCATGATCTTTCCTGTGGAACCTAATTAACTCAAGGTTCTATCCAATATTTATTTCTTATATGTTTTTTTGCTAAATTTGGCACCTCTGAAGAAGACGTTTTGCTCAATAGCCCTCTTCTAATGTCTTATCGACTAGAAAAACTAATCAATCTACTATTTCTTATTTGCATAAAGGTTTATTAATGGTATTGCCATAGTCCAACTTTAAAACATTTTACTGTAGGTTCATTCCCTATTCCTGTGATTTTTAGCTCAACTTTAGGGCTAGGCATTCAGTATTTACTATTGTTTTAGCACCTTAATCCCCTTTTTAAACCTATTTAGAATGAAATTTGAGACCCTTAAAGTTTTTCCTTAGTACACTGTTAGCCAGACACTATCTCTTAGCTTGCCCACTATATCCTCACTTAACCTAGAACACCTTTATTACCATAGCTCAAGCCTTTTCAAGCTTTACAATAAGCAACTAAAAGCCATTTGCAACTTAGAATCCAATTGGTTTGTACATTATCATTTGCATTATTTTTACATTGTTGGCCTTGTATGACATTGCTATGATCCTTGTATGATAAGTATCAATTTGATGCAATAGATTATGCCTTATGATATGCATTGCATGTACTACATAATCACAAAGAACACCATATGCATCTTAAAAGAACACTTAATAAAATATAATGAACATATCTTAGCTATATTGTACATTATGGTTAAATTAATTTTTCATATCGTATTCACACTAATGTACTAATTTTCACTGCAGTCTAGTTGTACAACATGATTTCCCAATGTTTTAGTGTATAATGTTCCTGGTTGATCACATTTCGTTCTTCTCATTCATCATATCGTACAATCTATAACAATTATATTATATAACATTCATCTAATGATTAACTAGCAACAACTAAACTTTATTGTTAGAAATGTTTAGGAACTTATTAAACAAACATTTATGACAAATATTAGTTTGTTTAGTGGAATTTGTGATATTCACCAAATATTTTTGGGATTTCATCCTTAAAATCTTGACAACTAGCTTAGGCATAAGAGATAAGCCTCCTTTTCCACTTCTAGACAACATCTTTTTCACCTTTACAATTTTAAAGGACCAAAGCCATAAACAAAAATTCACCAATGCATCTTAACAAGATGTAGCTAGCTAAATTTGAAGATCCTTTGGTTCCTAGTAATAAACATTTGATGCATTTCATATGTATTTCCTATTATTACATTTAGAAAATACTTATGTTGCATAACTAATTCCTCAAAAAGCTATTATCTATATATTCAACAACACATGTTCTCTACTATCTAATTGGGACCACTTAACCATGGTCACAATTTTGAAGCCTTTAGAAATCTTAATATCCATGGCAATAACCATTATGAATCCCTTATGCATGATCCAAAAGCTATCGAACATTGTTTAATGACATGATGCTTCTTTTGAGGGTCTTCCCATAAGCTATTCTTTATTCTATGAATCTTCTCAAATTGCTTCCTCTTTGTGTTGAGGTCCAAATGCTTATTTGAACTCTCCTTTAGCCCAGCATAAAGAGAGCTTTAGTGCAGACTATATAATGCCACTTAATATGACAAGCTAATGGCTAACTAGTGGCACTTAAATTCTACAAAACATAGATTCTTGAACCATTCTAAAGATTATGTTTACACAAAAACTATCTAAAGATTTTTTACAGCCTTTGTCATCCTCATGGTTACCCATCAATCTGAAGGAAGTAAATTATACTAAACCTCAGATCAATATTAACGGCTTGATGTAAAAAATTCTTAAGACAAAATGTAAACTTTGTATAAAGGTCTAGAAATAATCACTAAGAGTAGCACTTTAAATTAACGTCAACTCATCCAATCAATAAATGGGGATACCAAAAATTTCAAGTCAAGTCACTATGTGTTGTGCCACAAATTGATTTGCAATGAAGCCAAGGTAAGTAATAATTGGCATCACACTATATTATGTATGCATAGCACACATGGTTAAAATCGAACTTGTGGTTTTAAAATCCATTGCTAAATAACAACAAAAATAGTACGATTGAGTTCCCATTAACATTTATGTTATCTATTATCATAAGATAGCATAAATATAACATCAATGTTGCATATGTTTGAGTATGATAATTATATCACGTTAATGTAAAGATTTGCAAGTTTAAGCTTTACTTACTAATATTAGTTCATTATTACTTTACACTTTGATTCCACATTTATCTTAACTATACAAATTTTTTTTGTTTTGCTACTATGCTATACTTACATGAATTGTAATTGTATAATGCATGAGCATGTGCATAATCTTTTTTACTTTAGTTTGTCACCAAACTCTTCCTAACTATTCTATGTTGGAAGTTGATATAGAAATCCAATAAAACCTTTATTTTGTATGATTCTCATGAAATTAAATAGAATAAAAATCATCAAGCAGTGTTGTACAAGGTTCATAACAGATAATGTCAATGTATAATTATGCTATAGAGCATCTATCTCGCTATGAATAGAAAATACATTATTATGATAGGACTATTATATATATATGACAAACAAGTAAACATACATTAGGTATGAGAGACAAAGAAAGAAAGCTGATTGTATAAAGTAAAGAATCAATATAATTTTATATGACCAATGTGTAGTTTAAATAAAAATATTTTGTGCAATTGATTCCATTGCACACTTCATTATTACTAAACTAGAATAGATTTTACTATGAAAATAAATAAGTTGTAACCTTTACTTACAAAACAACAACATAAGAGATATGCATGAATACTATAGCACAAATGCATGAATGAGCAAGTGAATGAATGTGATGAATGCATTACTATCTACCATAAGAAACTGTTTTCATGTGTTGTAAAAATCTAGACATTCCAAAAGCAAATAAAGAGTACTCATGATGGTTGGCACACCATCAAGAGAAAAGGCTTGAATGGTTTGTGAAAGATTTGAAGAACTTATTGCAAGAGATCTCATGCTGGTAAATTATGCCAACACCACTTATAATACAAACATATTTGTCCTACACCCAAAACAACAACTCAAGAAACTTAATAATAATAATAATACATGGCATTCATATCATTTCAACTAGCATAAAATGTTTTTGGGTTACCACTTATCCCATGTTATTGCCCCAAAACTAAGTATCAACGATAATAGCAGGGTGTCTTTCTCATAACATATCATGGAACCATTACCCACTTCACATTGCATACCATGCTAATGATGTTGGGGTTCTTACCATGCCATGGCCAAAAAAACATATTCGAGCAGCATTAATGTTATGATTTTTCTTATATCACATGTCGACAAAAATAGGGTAATAATGAAAATCACTTCACATTCTTATTTCTTTATTCTTGTGATATAGTACATCATTAACCTTTATTAGGCACTTTTCCTTCACTTCTATTTCTTCTTCTTTCATTAATTTATTTTATTAGTTATTGTTATGATACAAATATAGAATATGCATGCATACACACACACACACACTCATATATGTGTGTGTGTGTGTGTGTGCGTGTGTGTGCATGTGTGTTTGTGTGTGGGTGTGTGTGTCTGTGTGTGTGTGTTTGTGTGTGTGTGTGTCATTGATGTCATAATATATTACAATATCATAAATAAGAATATGTGTTGATGAATTATTCTATGTAATATGCATACATCAGGATCCACAATATTGTTTCAATTAATTAGCAAATTGACCTACAAAAATCACTGTTATATAACTTGCATACCTTTTGGTTGTAGGATGCTTGTTCTTCTTCTTTTCAATTTCTTTTATTTCGTGACATATCTACTCCACAACTCCTATTAATTTATTCCAATATCAACATATCTTTCATTCAATAAATATTCACAAATATATAACAAGAATTATCAAATATCTATTTAATTAACTATTAAAAACCATGTCAATCAATTTGGTCCATGAAAATGTACTATATGATGATGTAGAATTTTTAATACAAGTGGTTAGCAAAAATGATTACAAGAATAACCTCTTCTTCAATTTAATTATGGTGTGAAATATTGATGTTGTTCAAAATAATTTTGAAGGATTCAATCACTACTAATAACAAGCAGATCATATTATGTAATGCTCTCATCATGCCATTTGCAATTCATTCATACCATGAAATGCTCAAATTGAAATGTTTATGACTTTCTAACCAAGGCCTTACCTATAGTATGTTTAGTACTACTATACCATTAGACTTCTTTAAGAAATAGTGGTCTAGCATTGATTAACTAATCATATGGTGCATTAAACTTGACCACACCATCTAATGTTCTATGTGGCAGTCTGTTCTAGAGTCGACAATACAATATGTTCAAAGTAATCATATAGATTACAAACTTTGGGCACCAAATAGACAAAATAATATCAAATCAATTCCCAACAAATTTAAAACTAAAGCTTAATCAGCACATAACATTACATGGAATGGAAAAATATAATACAAACATATCATAATTAGTCTTCCTTATACAAAATAATATTTCAATTTTTATCTCTTATTGAACAATTTTTGTTTGTTAAAGGAATGCTTGTTTGCTATTCTTGAAGATGCCATTACTCATCAATCTCCCCTCCAAAATCTTCTTAATCTCCCTCTTCCAAAATCTTTCTAACATTCTATTTCTCCTACACAAGTAAAAGGGAAAGCATAAGAAGGTGAGTAAACTTTAGCTTTTATTAACATAATAAATTGATCAAATATTTATTTATTTTTTATTTCTTTTCTTAAAATTCGTAGAAATTTCATTTAAAAATCAAGTGTTATAAGCAACATAATTGGAAAATCATCACACTAAGACATTATTGGTATGCTCATATCTCAAATGCAACTCTAGTTGGCTTGGTACACTTTTTGAGGAATGCCAAAATAAACCAATTTCTTAATTATAGAGTAGCACATTCAAAAATCATTTTTAAAATCATAATTCGTAAGTAACTAAAGTAGAGTTGTCATAATCTTTGAATCACAAAAAACTTTTCTTAATAAAAATTAAAATATTTTTGCATATTGGTGCATCATTACCTTTTTAATTTCTTAGGCTGCTTGTGTTTCAATTTAATTAATCCAAATGATTTTTACCATAGTGGAAACTTTGATTCTTAGCATCCTTTCTTACCCAGCTAGTATGTGGACTAGCTACTCTTAACTTGACAAATAGGGCTAAAGTTTAGTTTTTTTGACTCATATCAAATCATGTAGAATAAGTCAAGAAGATGTCTTTTTAAACAAGAAATAGAAAAACATCATGCGTACTATCTAGCCACTGAGACGACGATAGTTTATATATAATTACCTCATGACTTTCCAAATATTTAAAAGCCTCAACATACTTATGCCTTAATTTCCTTACATTTTAAATCTAAATATACTCATTAAAGAACTTAAAATATTAAAATATTTTAACTATGTTGGAATTTGACACACTAATAGTTTGATCAAAGGATTTCTTATGATAATTTTGAGTAATTCTAATTGTCTTTTATTGTTATAATTTTTTTGGGCTCTTTTAATAAATGAGATGGCATTCAAATTTTGGCCTAGAAAACTCTTTCAAATGTCTATGGCCTACTAAATTACCTACAAACTATAGTAGTCATGGCCTCTTTAAATCATTAAAATTCTTAATGATTATTTTAGTTAGCCATTTTGTTTGCAAATGGAATGTTTTGTTGACTCTCAATTGAGTTTTTAATACTTTATGCATATTTTTCCATCCTCATAAGATCAACTTGTTATTTCTATTAGGCATAATTACTTATGAAATTCTGCTTTATGTCATAAGTTTTTTTAATGTTTAGCTAAGTGAACTTTTCTATCAAAAATGTTTTTCTAGTAGAGAAGAAATGAGTCAATTTAGATAACCTATCTACAACTACCCATACTAAATCATATCTTATGGCATTAAATTGTATGTGACATTCCCAATTACTCCCAAGGTCTAGTACATAAGGCCTCATAAAATCATATAGACACTTATAAGCTATTTTAGTATACCATTTTGTTTAAGTGAGAAAGCTCTAGTAGACCTCAATTTTGTTTTCTATTTCAACTCAAGATCTCTATTTGAGATAATTGCTTTTTAAATTAAATTTTATCTTACAACATATTAAGCATATAGCTAAGTGAACTTTTTATAAAAAATGTAATTGTAGTTGCCAAGTAACGTGACAAATTTGTCAATATGTCTAGAACTACAAATGCAAAATTGCATTCTTTAGGATCATTGGATGGTCCAAAAATAAATCACATTACTATGTGTTCTTATTCATATTTTGGAATTTGGTGAAGGCCATTACAATACATTACACGTTTGTTCCTCAAACATCACTTGTTAACAAACTAGACCCTTTTTGTACTATTACCCCACATCCTCATTCAAGGAAGGACATCACTATCCTAGAGCAATTGTATAGATATTGTATTTAGTTGGCTTCACAATCTCCTCACTACTCTAACAAGATTTCATTGACAATTCTTTCATAGGTTTGCATTTATCACAAAAGATGCGGTATTTCGTTGGTAGAGCTTTAGCAAATATGTTGTAGCTAACAAAAATTGTTAACACCACCCTCAACAAGTAATGGAAATAGATTTTAGGAGTATAGTAAATTATGAAAATCTTAATAACATAATCAATATGTTGAACTATTTGGAAGCCCAAATGTAGAAGATTGTATCAAGAAATTACCAACCAAAGACAAACATTATAAATAATATCATTAGATAATATTACAATCTTTTCAATGGTTTTCAAGCAATGCAATATTTGGTAAGGGAACAGAGTTTTGTGCAGAAGGGTTTCACTCTGTCTTCCAAAAAATAAAAATTTAATGTGCCAAGTACTTGATGTAGTCCTTCATTTCTTAACATAGAGAAAATAAATATACAAAAGCACTACATAAACAATATTTGTCATGCAATTAGTATTATTAGAGATCCTAATTGTAATGTAATTCTTTACTTCAATCTTTCTATTGATCATTGTTTAGCTATGGATTCCTTATCAATAATGATGGAAAAATGCTTAAAATGGAGCAACAATAAAAACTATACTATAGGTAAGGTAGACCTTGCCCACATTACATTAATTGATATGATCCAACTAAGAATTAAATAATATTTCAATATTTTTTATTTTCTTATAAAAAAAAAAGGTGATAGTTACATCGCTCTCTTTGAATTGGAAAATGGACATACATGGACAAAAAAAAGTAACCCATGTGCTTACTAAAATAATAACAAAAATGAGGAAAGAACTAACTTTGAATGTCCATCATATTCCATCTCAAAGGATTGCTTCTATGAACATTAAAAAGGCTTAATTGCCTTATTTTCATTCAAATTATGTTTAGAACCCCATCAATCAATTAGATTATTAAAAGGATGTTTAAATTCAATGATTGTAAAGTGTTCTCACTTCAGCAAACAATATGAGTTTTATATTAGTACTAAAGTTCACTTCCATTATTGGCTACAAAACTATTGCATTTATCTATATGTCTTTTAACGTTTCATGAAGGTGATTTTTTATGCTATTCACAAGTGCATCACTTTAGAGTTTGGTAGATTCAATTTGGCATAACAAAAATTAGTGCTAACACTATCTATATTTTACTAGATCATATTGAGATTCTTAAAGTCCGCTACAAACTTTTTTGTTCCTATACTTATCTTTGTTTTCACCGATAAGTACCATCCACTTTTGTCCAAAAATGTAGCAAATAACGTGTTCACTGTGTCATGTACTTGGGCATAGATGATGATCTTTTGACTTTGATATGATTTGAAATTGTTAAAAATCATTTTTGCATTTCAATGTTGCTAAACATGGTCAAAATATTAATGGCATCAAACAAATTAATCTACATGCATCTTTTGGAGCATGATCACTTTATTACATTTGTACAACCCCTGGTATATTTGGCTAGATTGATTAAACAGTTCTCATAGAGAAGTAATATGTAGATAAATGTAACACTATTTAAACATGTAATCAATAATCGTATTACAAAACAATTGATTGGTGTTTACACATCGGGTAAGTGCAAGGTGTATCACACGACCATTTCATGCCTTGTAGTACCTTTGGTTCTTAATAATAGTACATATCGATTAAAGAAGGAAAGAAAAAAAAGGAAGGGATAATGCCCTTTAAGATATAGGTGGAGGGAGTGATCAAATAGACAAATGCATATGAGCAAAAGCGAGATGGAATGGAGGGTGTAAGAGATAAAAGGATAATGATATGAAGTAAAACAGATGCCAAGTGAAGGCATCCAATAGGAAAGATAAGAGAATAGCATATCTAAGTAGAATATGGGAAAGAAAACAATAAGAGAAGGAGAGCTGAATATAATAGATTTTAGAAATGGGAAGATAAGAACAAAGAAGTTAGACAATATATGAGAAAGTTAGAAAAAGTTGTGTTGCTAAGTGATGGCTAGAGAGTGAAAAAAATGATTTTGGTGAAGGGATGGTGTTAAGGACAGATATGAAAAGAGAAAACAAAAGAGACAAAGAAGAGATGGTGATGTAGAAGAGATAGAATAAGTGAATTAGAGAAAGCTTAAGAGTAGAGAGAGATTTAAAATTGATAAAGGGAAAAGGAGGCATTGATAAAGAATGACATTTAAAAAGTAGGATAGACAATAAATAGAAAAAATATAAGGATTGACATAGACAAGCACAATAAGAGATTAAGAAATAAAGAGAGATTTTGCAATAGAGAAATATAGAGAGTGGTATAGAGATATATGTTAGTTAAATGGAGAGAGAGATATGAGATAAAATTAATAGGAGAGATAAGCTTAAGAGAGAGAAAAAGGTGTTACTAACATAGAGATTGAAGTCAGAAAAGTGGGAAATAGAAACATCAAGAGATGAAAGAGTAAAGAAAAATATGAATGGCGACAAAGAGAGGAAAAAAAAAGAGAAACGATTTTTGGAGATAGAAAGAGTAAGGGAGATATGGAGCAAGAGAGGTTAGAGAGAATGAGAAAGTCGTCAAGAGAAAGAGAAATTTTTATAGAATAAATCTACAGAGATATTAAGAGATGAACAAAGGAATTCAAGAAAGATAAGACATATAATGTCAAAAGAGGAAATAAATTATGATCGAAAGAGAGATAGAGCAAGATAGAGAATAGAGAGAAGCTAAACTGATTGAGATGATAAATGCACATATCTATAGAAAAAGGTACATTGCTAAGTGAGAGTAATAGGAAAATGGAGGTAGAGAAGAGAGACTATGATAGAAGAGAAAAGGATGGAGTGAAAATAAGAGAAAGATACATAAAGAGAGATAATAAGAGAGTTAGAGAGACATAGTAAGAAAGAGAGAGACAAAAGACCTCTCAAAAGAGGTAAGGTAAGAGTAAGGGGAAAGAAAGAAAGCAGAGAGGGAAGGGAGAGACAATAACCAAAGAGTAAGTGACGTTAGAAGAAGAGAGAATGAAGGCACAAATGTGTGAGAGGATGTTGAGAAACAAGAAAGATGAGGAGGAAGAGAAACTTGGGTTATGAGAAATAGATCATGAGAACATGCTACATCTAAAGAAAGTGGTGAGGAGGGAAAGAGATTAAAGTAATAAAGAATTAAGAGTGGTATATAACATAGATATAGAGGGAATGAGGGAGTTCTTACAAAAATAATGAAAGAGAGATATGGAAAGTGATAATGAGGACACCTAATAAGAGAGAGAGAGGTAAAGAAGGGAGAGATAGAAGAGATTGAAATAATGATGAAGAAGTGAAAGAGAGAAGAGAACAAGAATGTAAAGTGAGAATAATAAAAGCAAGATGATAGGAACTATGATGAAGAATCTGATAGAGGGAATTGATGAAGTTTGAGTGAAAGACAAATAGGAAGAGTAAGAGAGTCATAAACATTATATAAAGTGGAGCCGATTTAGAGATTATTTTAAAATAAGGTTTTCATTTCCAACACTACCTATCACTACATGTGCTTACCTTGTCTAATGTAGGAGAATTCAATAATATTGTGCTACTTGGTCTTTAGCACTTTTTTTTCCTCACATGAAAATGTCTAGCGGGCCAATCACAATTGGATACAATAAGTGCAAATAACTCAGTGAATAAGCATTGCTCAAGAAATAAGTAATTCGAGATAAAGATGTTGATCGTATCAGTTTCACCCTTTTAACACATGAGAATGGTGTTGTCCTTTCAAGTAAGATACTATATTTGATTTACTCATTTTTGATGGTATAGTAGGTATGTATAAATGAGATAACTAGTTGAAGCAGCATGACATTTTTCTCGTTGTAAGGCTATTCATCAATTAGTGATGCAGTATATACTTGAATGAAAATGATGACTCGTTTGTTAAACTAGTGGAATACATAACTAGAAAATGACATTATTGTAGAATTGGCATGGTACTAATTTAATTAATTAACCTAAGAAGAATTTTAGGTGATATGTCACATGGATGAGCAGGCATGAAATTTAAAAAAACATGCACACTTATAAAGATAAGTCACCTAGGACTATATCATAGAATTTTAATGTCAACTCAAAGTTTAAGAAGTCCTTTTGAAAAGAGATAGACTTTGTCAAACAACTTCATAAGTTTATATTATGTTATTGATCTTAAATTATCTATTTTCCTTATTCTATCTTTGAAATAAGCCATTGCATAACCTTTCGCTATCAAAAAAAATTAATGCAAATGGACAAATTGAGTAATATAGGATATAAGTGGTATAAGCAGAGGTCTAAAAATTGGTAGCATAAGAAAAAGTATTCTCATGAAAAAAATATTATAGACACAACTAAAAAAATTCCTTCTACTTGTAAAATTGAAAAGTATTATGATCAATATAAGAAAATAAGGTGCATATGAGAAAAAAAGAAAAAATTCCACTGTGAACTTATTTCCAAAAACTTTAAAAAAATATTAAATACATATTATACTAGAGACTAAAAATGTATTTCAAGCATCTTCACAAGTTATTGAAATCTTATCTCTTATGCTAAGTCCACAGAAGGTACAACAAGAAGTAAAGGGAAAAGAAGAATTCTTCACCATTTGAATACAGGTGATGAAAAATGTTATTTGTGCAGTTAGTGACACTGGAGTGAAAAGAACTTAATATTATACAGTCTTAGGGAAAGACTATAGTTAGAGACTACACCACATCTAAGACCTTATTCCTTGTGGTGCATTTACAAATATAAGGAGGCAAGAGTTACAAAATTGGCTGACATGAAGCCTGCTATCACCGTTGCCAAGATTGATGAAGTTTTCTACAAAGTAGTACATTTGGATATCTATTAATTTAACTTGTGAGTCCATAATTTTGGGGCTAAGATACCATTTACAATCGATGAGCTCAATGTTTTTGAATGAAGAAGGATTGAAACACATCTTTTTGGATCAAGAGAAAGAATTATTAATGAAAGAGATTATTGGTACTGACCAAATGATAAGGCTAATGAACACATGCGAACATAAGTAGTGAACGAAATATTTTGCAACCTTCTTTATAGCCTAGTGAGCAAAGATTTTTTTACCTAAGATCTTTTACAATTGCATGCAAACATTTATTACAATATTTCTATTAATCAAACAACAACTTGATTTAATTTCAATTTGTTTCATGTAATTGTTAATAGAGTCCTATTGACCTTATTCCCTTACATTATTAATTTCATACTTCTAATTCCACTAAGGTTTAATGTAAATATGTTTCATCATTATCAAAGCATATTGTTGTAACAATTAAGTAAAACAATCAAATATGTAAAGGACTAGTAGGTGCTCATAAGTATTCCTAGGAAATATGGTGAGGGGAACTAAGTGATGGCCTAAATTTTGTCAAAGAGATTCTTTTAAGAAGTCTTAGAAAAGTACATGCCCATGTTACTTGACTGTTTAGAACCATGAAGAAATAAAGAATCAATGCATGTGTAATAGATTTACATGAGGATTATGGAATCAATGATATCTTTAATATTTGAGATCTCTTACCTTATATGGAACTAAACCACATTTCTAATGAGCATTTTGAGCCTTTACCATGATTATGAAATGAATCTATCCCACAACATTGAATATAGCAAGATTAGTGACCCAGTGAAGCAAATATTAGATGAAAAATAGTTCTCATATAGGGTCAAACATAGTAGAGATTTGTGGTATAATGGCAAGTCTCACCACTAATGAGAATTGCATCTTGAGGAGGTACTTTCCCAATAAGACCTGAAATGTTGGGGCGATATTAGGGATTTCACCTTAATTTGATCTTATTGAATTCTTTCCCACTTTAAGAGAAAGAATTAATAGAATTTTGTGCGTCATGTAGAGGCTCCAAAAGGAGACGTGCCACTCTTTTTTAGATATTATAATGTTATTTGTGAGGTTAGAGATTTTCTCTTCATGCTTTCCTATTTCTTGGGTTTTTTTGAAAGTCGTTCTCTTATGCAAAAGAAAGGGAGGACTATAGGTGTCTGATAAAGGCCTAATTTATTCAATGAAAGAGGCTTCTATATGTATGTTCATCATTTTAATAGAAGAAATGTGATGGTTGCTAACATAATAAGAGTGAAAAAGAACAAATTTAATGAATCAAATTCTACTAATTTAGGAGTTATAAAATTAACCAAAATTGATCAAACAAAGGAACTGGTCATTGGGTGTTTATCAAGTAAAAGAAAGTGATTTAGAACTTGATTATCCCCAATCTCCAATTCTACACATAAAATATGTAAGAGTGTCAAGAAAAAGAAATTTAGTTTAGATAGGCTTAAGTGACGGGGTGCAAAACATTTGAGACACAAAATAGAGAAAGATGTACTAAAAACTAATTAATTGTGTGAAAATATAGAAAAATTAAATAAACTAAAATAAAATTAACAAAAAACTATGTTAAAATAGAAATATGAAGTTTAATAATCTAGAAAAGTAATAAAATATTTAAAAAACATTAAAAAAAATAATAATAAATTATATAATAATAAAATATTTTTTTGACATCTTGTAAGGTATTACTAGTAAAAAAAAGAAAAATAGAGATACAAGTTAAAAATGTAGAGAATGAGAAATAAAAAAAGAATACTGAGATAAAGAGCAAAAATGACAAATATTTGGATTAATAGATGTTTAGAGAGAAGATAGTGGTATAAAGGGAATCGAGACTAAGAGAAGGATAATAAAAGGAAGATAGAGGTAAAGAGAGATATAAGAAATGTGATATTTATGAAAGAAATTGAAGATAGCAAAAGAGAGTGTTAAAGCGATGGAAAGTGACAATGATAAAGGGAGAGCATCTAAAAAGGGTAAAAGAGGAAGAGATTGGGGAGGGGAGCATCAAGAGAGAGAAAATGATGAAAGAGGCATAGATCTATAGTAAGAGAAGAGATAATATGAAGAGAAATGAAAGAGTAAGAAAAGACATGGAGATAAAAATGGTAGATAAGGATAAATATAGTGATAATAATAGAAAAGAAATGTATTCCTAAATGGAGAGCCAAAGAGAGATAAGAAAAGAGAGGAAAACGAAGAGGAAGAGAGAAATTAAAGGATATATCACATGTATACATAGAATAAAAGTGATAAAAGAGAAAAAGTGACTGATAGAGGGAAGGTGGAAGGGAGAAAATGAGAAAATGAAAGGGACAAAGAGAGAGTTAAATAATAAACAAGTAGAAAGAAAGAGTGGGGACATTGTATTAATTTATCTAAATTAAAATTTGTTAGGTATTTACATAATATTGAAAATATAATTTGTTATTATTTAAACTTATTTATTTTGATAATTCATAGTAACTCTAAACGATATTCGATTGAGTTAAAAAAGGCATTATTGAACTCATCACAATGAATTCTATCTAAAATATATTCATCTTTAAATTTTTAAGTTTTTTTATGTAATTCTTTTTCTTACTTTATAAGATAATTTTGTTCATACTTGATTTAATAATCAAGGATAGTGCAATCAATCTCTTTGCCATCTTAGAATCTAACATCTTAGAATCTTGGTCATATGAGTATGTAACTCTAGATCTTCTCATGTTTATCCTTTATATTGATTTGATTTGGTTAAGTGCCATTACATCAATTTCTCTTAATTTCTTTAATATATATTTGCTTAATATTAAAATCATTGGTCATTATTATTTATACTTATTTTATTTCATAATTTTAATAAGTTCAAATGAGGTCTGATGGAGATGAAACAAATATCATTAGAGTTGTCTCGATGAATTAATCTAACTAAACAATTATTTTATCATTCTTAAATAATAATTTTAGATATTTACAACATTTTGCTTAACATTTTGATTTGCATTATTTTGTGGTTTGAAAATTTTACACTTGATCTTCTTAATATCTTGGATTAAACTTTTTTAATTTATCACATTTCTTCAACTTTTTTCTTTTACTAGGTTATATTACATTGTGCTCTAATTGCCTTCACATTTAAACTTAATGTCTTTGATTTGGTTTACATCATCTCAAATGAGACGAAATATATAAATATTTATTTAATATCAAAACAATAATTATAATTATTAACGGCTAAATTTTGTAATTCTTAGTAATTCCAATTGAGGTTCTATCAAGATAAAACAAATGTTATTAGACTCTCCTTAATGAGCTCTATTTAATTATTTATTTATTTTTATATATATTTTTAAATGTTGTATTCTTTAAGATTTTGGTGTTCTTCACCAAACATTTCAATTTGGGCTAGATTTGATGATAAATAATGTTATGCTAAATCTACTTAGTAACTTGGAAAGAAATTTTATCTTATAATTTATCATAATTTTTCAAATTTTTTTTTTATATTTTGTTATATTATTGCCTTGAACTTTAATTAAACTCTTATGTGACGTTAATCTCCTTAATTTTTTTGTTACATTTCTTTAGTTGATGTGGCTTTAGTCATAATATCTACTTTCTTATTTTTAAATGATAACTTATTTTTATTTATCCTTATTTACGTTGGTAATTCACAATAATTAAAATAATGTTCGATTGACATGAAGTAAATATTATTCGACTCATCTCAACTTGCCCTATCCAATTAAATATTTATTTTTATATTTTGAAATTTCTTACTAAAGTTTTTTTATCCTTTATAAAATATTCAAAAAAATCATTTTGTACTATTTAATGTACTTATACTTGTAATACACCGCAATTTCAAATAAGTTTCGATTGAGGCGAAACAAACATTATGAGGCTCACCTCAATGGGCTTCTTCTAATTAGATATTTATTTTTATCTATTTTTGAAAAAATATATTATATTATGGGGCTTTGATGATTAAGGATGTTACACTCAATCTGTTTTGTATGTTGGAATATAACTTCACATAAATTATACATTATTTATTAAAATATTTTGCTTTAATTTTATTATTTCACTATGTAATAGTAATTCTCCTTTTGCATGAATCGAGTTCTTTTAATTTGGTTGATTACTATGCTTTATTTTATCTCATTTTAGCTTCAATAGATAAAAACTTAAAACTTATTATTTATCTTTATTTACAATATAAATTCATAAAAGCTCCAAACCTGATTTGATGATCATGAAACAAATGTTGTTGGACTCATATTGATGAGCTCTATTGAATTAGGTTTCCTATACAATTCATCACATTTCTTGAAATATTTTAGAATGATTACGTTATATTACTATATAACTCTAAATCTCCACTCCTGTGACCTTTAAATATTTTTGTTTCAGTCATATTATGTAGTGTCAATTTATCGCATTTCAATTTTAATATATGTTTCTTTAAATTTAAAACAATAATTTTTTTATTATTTATGATGATATACTTTAGTAATTCATATTGATTCAAAGCTAATACTAATCCAGTCCACAAATATCATTGGAATGATCTCAATATGATTTCTTTTAAAAAATATTCATTTCAAAATTTTTAAATAATCTTTTTTCTAATATTTTTACTTACTTTACGAGAAATTTTAATTCATACTTGATTTGAATGTCAAGAATGCTACACTAAATTTCCTTTGTATCTTGGAATATGATAATCTAAAACAAGTTATATCATTTCTAAAAATTTTTTATTTAAATTTTACATAATGCTATGTAACTCTAAATCTTCTAATGTGTGAATAATAAATTTCTGTATTTTTCTATATTATTTTCTCATCTCGTGTGAACAACACTCATCTTTAATTTGTTATATTGCATTCATTAAATTTATTTTATTTTTATTTAATATTTATTTACTTTATATTATTATAATCATTTAGTATTGTTTATTCTTATTTACTTCTGTAGTTATTCATAAATTTTAAAGAGTTTCAATCGTAATGAAATTAACATCATTGGGCTCATTTAAATTACCTTTATTCAATTAAATATTTATTTTTCATATTTTTTAAAATATATTATTTTTTTGGGCTTTAAAGATTTAGGATGTTACACTGGATTTCCTTGACATAATAGAGTGCACCATTCCATATAATTGAACTCATTTATTGAAATATTGTTCTTTGAATTTATTATCTTACAATGCAACTCTAATTCTTCTCACTTATGAAATTATTTCCCTTTGCTTTACTTGTATTATAGTGCTTCAATTTGTTTCATTTCACTTTAATATATCTTAACTTATCAACAAATAATTTTTTTTTATTTATGTTTATTTATTTTAGAACTTTTTACTAATTTAAAATAAGTATGATGAAAATGAAATAAATGTAATTGGACTTATATTGATGAGCTCTATCCAATTAGCTATTATTTTTATATTTTTTAAATATTTTATTTTCTAATATTTTAAATATTTTACTAAACATCCTTCTTTATTTTCCAATAGAACTTTCCCACACAATTTATCTAATTTTCTAAAACTTTTCACTTTGATTATATTATATTTCTATGTAACTATAGATATCATCTTATGCTACCTTCACTTATCTTAGATTTGAGTATATTATAATGTTATAGTTTATCTCATTTCAAATTTAATAAATAATTCTTTAGCATTAAAAAAAAAATTTTGTTACTTATGCTTATATAATTTGGTAATTGGAAGTAGTGCTAAAAAATTTTTTATCATGTAAAAACATTGTTAGAATAATTATATTAAGATTTATCCAAAAATTTTCATATTAATATTTTTAAATATTTTATTTTATACTACAATTATGTACCTTATGAGGCAAATTAATTTTTGTCTTATTTTGTGATCCATGATATTGCACACAATCTCCTTACTGTCTTGAAATGGAATATTTTAATATAATTTGTCTCATTTGTTCTAATATTTTTCTTTTATTTGGTAATATTGCTATGTAACTGCAAATATATTCTTATGTATCGCTGATATTTCTTTGACTTTGTTATATTAAATTACATTAAATTATTTTTTTCTTCTTCAATATTTTTTTATTTAAAATTAAAATAAGAATTTTTATTATTTATGTTTATTTACATTTGTAATTAATAATTATTCCAAATGAGATATATTCAAGGTGACACAAACATCATTGTGGTTGTCTCAATGAGCCATATCCATTAAGCAATTCTTCTTATAATTTAAAATATTTTTATTTTCTATGGCTAAAAAATTCTTTATGAAATATTTCTTTTGTACCATTTTTTATGATTGTGCTTATTACATGCAACTTCTAAGTAAGTTGGAGTGTAACTTTCCTCTATAATTTATATTATTTTTTAAAGTTTATACATTGATTTTTTTATATTTTTGTGTAACTCTAGATCTCTTATGTGACATTACATTGCTTTGATTTGCTAATATTATTTTTTTCAATTTATCTCATCTTTGTTTTCATATCTATTTACTAAATATTTGAATAATAGTTTAATATTATTTACTTTTATATAATTGAGTAATTTACAATAATTACAAATGAGCTCTCTAGCGAACCAAGAATGGGCTAGCACTCACAAGTATCAAGTCTGGAAACAAACTGTACCCAAGTTCATTCAAGCTTTGTCTTTATCAAGGTGTAATCCTAAACCCCAATTGGGTTAAGGGATAAGAATGATCAAGATGAGAATAGTTCAAATCAACAATTTAGAGAGTCAAGTTAACGTTATAAACATTTCAAATCTGTATCCATAGAAGTGGCATAAGTTATGAAATTCTTAGCACACAAGGAGAAGCTAGCCTCGATATTAGCTTGAGATAAAGGTTCATGAAAGAACGTATAAATAAAATCCACTTTGATATTTTGGAGTTTGGAATAAACTATTTTATTAAGTCCAGTGCCCCCATGTCTTTTTATTAAATACTACTATTTGATCGTTGATCGAACAACTATGGTTTAACCCACTTATAAGCTTTGCTTGATGGATCAGATTGGACAATCGCATTATGATATGAATTTATTGCATGATAAGAGTTTTTTACATCTTGTGCTTCAATAGTATGGATCAAAATTATAAATATTTGATCTTGTAGCTGAGATCATTCCCAAATTTTTCATTGATAAATCAAGTGATCCAGATCTCATCAAACATGGTCAGATAGTCTAAATCTAATACATCTTGATCCAACCATCAATAGCTCATTTGTTTTTATGTTGTTCGATCTATTAGTCCAAAACTCTTTAATCATAACCAACTACACTAGTTGATCCAGCTTAATGGCTAATTCCTTGGCCATTACTTTAGTAATAGTACAACCATTTTTGAGGAAATAGTTTAAGTTGTTTGGAAGAGCTTTTATGCTTCTTCACACTACCATTTCAAAAAGACTTTGTTTGACTTTTGAATGACTACAATTAAAATGTTTCTATATAATCCCAACAAATATTATTGAAATACATAATGAAAGTAAACAAGATTTTAATATCTTAATGAAGTGCTATGTGATATTTCTCTTGGGTAAACCTCTTATGATAGCACAATATGACTTAGTGCTAATCAAAATTAAAAAATTCTTTTTAACTAAGACTACCACTCCAAAGTTTCAATTTCTCACTTCTCTTAATAATTTTGAGCTCTTTGAGCCTTGTTATATTCATCAAAAACATAGAAAGTGATATAATTTTATTGAAAACACTTTTCCTTACAATAACTTCCTTTTCTTTTGTGTGCAATAGCCCAACATTTGTGAAAGCCTGAGCTTAATTTAATTTCATAGGAAATTGATTCAGTGTTAAGCTCACAAAAGACTGTACTATAGTTGAATAAGAAAAAGCTAGTTGGTTAGTGGTGAACAATAATAAAAAACCTCAAATAGATTGGAGGTGAATTGTAAAAAGCAAGTAAAGCAGGATAGAGATGAATCATAAGAAAAAAGGTTAAGTTGGAGGTGAATCATAAAGAAAAAATTATTAAGTGATAACTTTTTTAAAAATAGAGTTCTTCTGACATCAATTCGATGTCGACACATATCTTAGTCTAAATAAGAACACCTAAATATTCGGTATACTATTATAATTTTATTTTTATTTTTGTTAGTCGTAAAAATGAATATCAATTTTTATATTTTTAAATATTTTTAAATATTTTATATTCTAGTGTTTGTTCATGCTTTATAAGAGATTTGATTTGCAAATAATTTGATGATTGAGGTTATCATGCTAAATCTCTATAATATTTTGGAATGCAACTTTCTCTATAATTTATAAGATTTTTTCAAATCCTTCTTTTTTATTTGGTTATATTATTTTGAAAATATAATCCTCTTCTTTATGAACAATTCCTTCCCTTTGATTTAATTATGTTATATTGCATTCATTTATCTTAATTCAACTTCAATGTTTATGAGCTTAATATTAAAATATGAAGGTATTATCATTTACATTTATTAACCATTATAATTCATAAAAACTCAAAGTGAGGTCTAATATAGATTAAATAAATATCATCATGCACATTTGAATGAGCTCCATCTTATTAAATATTAATTTTTATATTTTTAAATATTCTTTAAGGTTTTTTTTTTTTTGTAAAATATTTTGATTCATATCTAAATTTAAAATTGAGGATATTGAACTCAATCTCTTTAGTTTTTAAGAATGCATCTTTCCTATACAATTAATGTGATCTCTTTGAAAGTTTTGCGTCAGTTTAGTTATATTCCTATGTAACACTATAACAACTAAGTGTTAATTCTCATATTTCAATTAATTTGTAATTTTACGTTCCTTCAATTTATCTCATTTCAATGCCAAAATTTATTTCCTTAATATTAAAATAATATTTTGTTATTAATTTTATTTATTTATATTTATAATTCATTAAAATTTAGGGTTGGATGGAGACATCACAAGATGGTTGAGCTTTAATTAATGAGCTCTATTTAAATGAAACTTAATTTTTAATATTTTAAAATATTTTATTTTCCAATATGTTTTAATGTTTTTTAGGACAGTATGACTCATACATTATTAGATCATGAAGCATGATACGATATTATCTTTAAATGGAATATTTAAAAATTATTTATTTCTTTTCTTCAACTCCTTCAAATTAATTTAGTTATATTAGGATAAAACTCTAATTATCAACTAATGTGATACCTTTTATTTGGTTAAATTATAATGCTCTAATTTATCTTAATAAACATAATATAACAAAGCAAAAGCAACATAAATATCTAACATATGATGAATTAAAGTAAAAATTATAATAAAAAAAATCAAATAGGAATATTTTGAGAAAAGGTATAAATTGTACTAGAAATGTTTTATCCAATATAACATGGAGATAGAGTATATCATTTTCGATCATCAATGTAGGCATAAATGAAAATGTCTCATAAAACTGTGCCAAATCCAAAGAAAAATATTATATTGAGTGATATGAAATTAAATATTTAAATTGAAAGAGCTTGTCAAAAAGATTCTAAAAGCATTTGTTTGATCTTGATCAAACCCAATTCAGAATTACTAAAAATTACAAAATTAAATAAGTATAAACAATAACAAATCATTTTTTAATATTATGGAATTAATAATTCAACTTGACATGGAATAAATTTAAGAAATATAATATAGCAAAATAAAAATGATATTAAGGTATTAAAGGGAGTCGATTCAATGTTACATTGTGATATAGACAAATAAAAGCATAGTATTTAAACAAATGAGATAAATTGCCTTATAATGTTACATTTAAACATGATAAAGTGACTGAGTGTAACGGCCATCATCATCAAATGAGGTGCTAATTGAAATGTTTCTTAAATTATGGCAAAACCTTAGAAAAATAAAATATTTAAAGATATGAAAATAAATATTTAATTGGGAAGAGTTCATCGAGATCAGTCCAACAACAATTTTTTTGCCTCCATCTAGCATTCATTGGAGTTATTACAAATTAAGAAGTTAAATAATAAAAAATAATAACAAACTAATGTTTTAATTTTATGTAAATAAATTTTAGATTCAAATTAGATAAATTCAATCATGTAATATAACCAAATAAAAGAAATATAATTTTCACATTAGATGTCATTTAAAGTAAATGAAAATATGATCAAATCAAAGATAAAATATTTAGTAAATGAGATAAATTAATAATTTTTTTTGGAAAACTATTACGTAATTCGATGTAACATCCTTGGTCATCAAATTTGGTATGAATAAAAATATATTATAAAGCATGCCAAAACCTTTAAAAATTAATACTTTAAAAAATAATTAAAAATAAATATTTAATTTGATAGAGCTTGTAAAGATAAATCTAAAAGCAATTATTGTGTCCTAATCATATATAGTTTCAAATTATTGTGAATTAATTAAATAATTTAAATAAATATTAACAAATTATTTTTTTTTCATAATACTTAAATATAATAGAAATTTGAAATGCTATAAATTGAAGCAATGAAATATAACTTAATCAACACTATTAAAGGTTATACAATAGGAGATTTAGAGTTAAAAAAGTAATATTACAAAATTAAAGAAAACCTTTTGAAAGGCAAAGATAATTCATTGAGATATTTCACTCTAAGGTTTTAAGAAGATTTAGTAATAGATTCTTGATTGTCAAATAAAATAAAAATCAAAAGTCTAATAAAGTGTATTAAAACCATAAAAAATAAAATATTTAAAGATATAAAAATGAATAATTAATTTAATAAAGTTAACCAAGAAGTGCACAATGTTATTTCTTTTGTACAAAAAGGACCTTGTTTACAACTATTGTAAAACACCAAAGTAAATAAGCATAAAACATAGTAAACTATAATTTTAATATTAAGTAAATATATTTTGTGGCTAAATATGGAAAAAATTTAAGAAATGTAATGTAAAAAACCCAAGGAAGAGTAAAGGACACATGAGAGAATTTGAATTAAATACTAATATATCAAAATAAAAGCAAACAATTTAAAAAAGGAGATAAGTTGTGTAAGAAATATGTACTCGAAGATACCAAGGACATTGTGTGTAATATTCTTAACCATTAAATGATGTATGAATAAACAAGACTTGCAAATTATATAATAAAAAATTTGAAAACATTAAAAAAAATATTTAATTTGTAGAATAACGATAAAGAGTTAAATCCACAATAAGATACACGAAGAGAGAGAATTAATAGATAAAAAACAAAAGGGAGATTAAGATTGATTGAATGAAATAATTCTTGAGAGGAATTTATGTTAGAAATATTGTGAGTAGTCAAATCATAAGAAATTTATTGTTGTCAAAGAATACATATAAAGAGATGGAGAAAAGAAAAGAAAAATATTGTTAAATAGATAAGTAAAAAAGAGTGATAAAGATCAATAGAGTGTAAGAGATTAAGTTGTAAAAGGTGAGACACACACACATATTTGGAAATAAAAGGGAAATAAAGAGAGAGTGAGAAGAAGCAAAAAGAGAGAGAACTGAAAGCAAGAAAAGTGTGAGGAATAAGAAAGGGAATAATGGGAGAATGATGATAGTGTCTTTAATAAAGAACTCAACGGAGAGGGAGGTAGATAGTTTAAGAGGAAAGAAAACAGCAAGAGTGACCACATGTTAAACTGCTGTATAAGAAAGGAAACAGACAATGTGAGAGGAAACGAGGATAGAGCAGAGTTTAATAAAGCATGAAAGAAAAATAAGAACAAGTAAAGCAAATAAACAATTGGATATTGTGACACTATTCTATGAATAATAATTAAGAAATAGATAATGTTATGAAATTTATGCATAATTGACTATAATTATTTACTATCACTATAATAAAAATATTATTTTTTTTTAAAAATAATTAATATAATAATTTTACTTTAAAATATAACAATCATCAGCTATAATTATAATTTTTTACAAAAAATATTACTAATTTAGGAAAATTGTTATTGTAATCTTAATAATTGTTATTTGTTTCTCAAATTCCATAAAGGAATTATAACCAATAGTATTATGAATAATTCATTAAATTGTTTTACTATTTGATTAAAATTAAAAACTATCAATAATAAATTTTTTATTTTTTAACTAACATATTCTAATAAGATTATAAGTGGGATCAAATTATATGATGTTTTAATTGAAACTAAAAATATGAATTATTGTTATAATTATCACCATGGTTCTTATAGTATTGAAAAATTTAAAAATTATAAAATAAATAATATATAATAATTAAAAATTTATTTATTTATATTAATTTTAGTAATAATCCCTTTTTTAATTAATGAATTATAAATATTCATAATGTTTACATTATAATGAATAATTTCCTTTTTTACACTTTTTACTCTTCATATTAGTTTTTAAATTAATTAAATTAAGTAATTGATGATAATAAAATTAATGCTATAATCAAGAATTGGAAAATTATTCTTTTTAAATATATTTAGCATATAGTGGTATAACTATACTTAAAATAACTGATAAAAATTATTTATTCTTGTTTTCTTGTTAAAGTTTATATTGTTATTAAAAATAATAGGTAATGAATTAGAGTTAATGATAAGGAGAACATTAATAGGAAAAGAAGAAAAGCTAGAAAAAGAAATAGAATTTGATAAGTGCAAAATGAAAATAAGATTAAAAGTTAATCAAGAATTGGAGAACAATAGAAGATTAATGGAATTAGAAAAAAAAATAAGATGAAGGAAATGAAAAATTGAAATAATAAGAAAAACCAAAATAGAAAAAGAAGAATAAGAAGTTGAGGAAGGTAAATAAGCTATTGATATAAGATAGAATAAAAAGATGAAAAACATTTGTATTGTTACAAAATAAAAATTATTAAAAGAAATTTTTTTATGATTAATAAAAATTACTCTTATTATTAGTAAAAATTTGTTATTTAATATCATCAATATTTATTTTTTTTATGTTTTTCTAAAAATTATTATTGATATAAAAAAAATTCCTGAATATTAGACATTAATATTATGCTTTGTATTAAATTTTAATCATGTTTATGTGTTTTATTATTTTAATAATTATATTAACTAATTAATTTGATTATTTTTACATAAAAATGATTAATGTCGTTATGTAATAACAAAATGTTCAATTCTAGCATCAAACCCAAATATTATGAAAAAAAATTAAAAGAAGTGACAAAAAGAAAAATATTTCATCTCAACACAATGTAATGGTAACAGTAGCTGCTTGGGGGTGTGATGCACCAAACGTTGCAAGTGAGCAAGAGTGGGCCACCTACGATGCATGTTGTATAAGCGATTGCTATAGTTCAACTTACTCCATTGCCACCTCGAATGCATGCGTGATGGTCTATCTTTGTGCATCAAAATTGTTATTTTGGGCTTGAACTGTGTCTGACATAGGCATGGGGTGTACGAATGTTATTGGGACATCGTAATTTCTTTCATAGTATTCAAATAATTTGTTGAATTGTTATGATTTTATAAAAAAAACTAGTGCTAGAATTTATAATATAATTTATTTTTCATTAAAATATTATTCCAAATTCCTATATAATAGGGCTAAAATGAAGAAACAATTAATTAAAAAATTAAAAAATATTTTAATTAAATTTATTACTTTTATAATAAAAAGCACATTGAAGGAAAATTCTTTAGGATAATTATTCTCTTTTTGACAAAAACTTTATATTCTTTTTCCTTTCCTCTTTAGTCTCTTCCTGTTTCTAACACTTTCATTTTTTCTAGTGTGACTCAAAAAAGTATGTTTTCTATCGAGGGCACGTGGTGAGAATGCATCATAGAAAGATCAACTTTAGAGCCCTATTCTTCTTCATTTCCCTTCTATTGTTGTTTTTGTAATTATTTTTTGTGTTGTCCTTTACTTATCTAGGCTGCTCTATAAAACAAAAAAGCTATAACTCTTTATATGACAATATTGTCATAATAGGATTAATGTATTTTAATAGTATTTATTAATTAATAATATTAATTCAAATGATCAAAGTTATTTATTGTTTTTAATGGTCATTAAATTAATCAATAATTAAATTTTAGTAACCAAGTAATTTTAGTTCTTTACTTATTATAAAAATTTAAAATAATAATATTTAATATCTACAATTATTATAATATAAAAATTATTTTTAGAAATAGTAATAATATTTTCTGTAATTCTTAAAAAAATTAATAATTGATAAGCAAAAGTTTCGATATTGTTATATCATCAATTCATAATAACATTAATTATTTTTTAAGAAATTTAATTTAATTTAATTATTGATTCTAAACTGTATTAGTTTGAACAAGGTCAATTAATAACTAAAAGTATAACATTGAGGAAAGTTATTAGCATTTAGAATTAATTCATTCTTTTACTTTTTTTTAAAAGCTATTAATTACTTATTTTATTAAAAATTGTTAAAAAAATCATTGTTGTTTTATAATAATATGAACCACTTACATGATGGACTAATAAGTTTTTAGATTAACAATTTTTATCAAAGATAGGAATTGCATTCTTTAAATGGAATAAAAATGCTTTAAATAGCTTCTATCAAAATATCATCTATAAATTTCAGCTTTTTAACACACTTAAATAGTTTGATGAAGATCTTAACATGTAGCTCAAGACTTTCCATCATGATTTTATGTGATGCCTAATCATTCCTTCTAGCTAGTATGGTGGTTATGCAGGGTAATCCTTTTTATCCCTTGCTCTTTATGAACCAAATGGAGTCCTTTTTAAAGGGTATTAAAGGGTCAATTTGTGCATGGAATGATACTTCATTGTGCAACGAAAAAAGGATTTCTAGGTTGTTTCCAATTGTAGTTATGCTAAAGATATCATCTTCTTAATAAAGTGGTATCTAAGCCTTTTGAATTGCCTAAAGAGTTTCCTCAAAATGTTTCATGATTTGTTAGCTCTATAGCTCCATACATGAAAGAAAAATTCTACAAAATATAAACTACAAAAAGTTGATCATTAAAAAAATTAGTGAAGTAAATTTTTTCTAATATTGTTTTATGGTTATAACATACTAGAAAAGATTTACATTTTAAGGTGAAAAGAAAGAAGACTTCTTTCTATAGTTACTTGAAAAATTACATGACAAGATGACAAGCTAGAACAAAAAGTGGTTAACAATGGATGGTAGATTAACATTTATAAAGAATGTTCTAAGCTTTTTTTCAGCTTACTAACTAATGATGATAGATTCATCAATGGTAATTTTAAACAAACATGAAAGGATTATCAATAGATTTAAATTGGGGTACTTTTAATGTCATTCAAAAATTTAAATGAATGGCTTGGGCTAAAGTATGTGCATTGTTGGAAGAAAATTGATGAGGATTAAGAAAGAGTTGGTATATAATTTTTTCATACCCTAAAAAATGTAATTTGAAAATGGTAACTTACAAAACACACTCAGCAAATTTCATCAATGCTGATTTCTTGAATGGCAACCAAAAGGTCATCAAATTGGACACATCGAATTTGTAATATTATTTGTTTTAGAGCACACAAATAAGTGTTTTTTTTTAGGTATTTTCTTTTAGGCGACCGACACTAATAGAACTTTGAACATGGAAATAGTTTGAAATGTACCTAGATGAGAGTTCTTTGAACTAAAATTAAAAAACATATTTTAATTGGAAAACTCCTGGAAAGATTTTACACTTCGATTTTAAAATTATTAAGTTAGTACATTTCCTAGGGCAATTGTATAGATATTATATTTAGTTGGCATCTAAATCTCCTCGTTACTCTAACAAGATTTCATTGACAATTCTTTCATAGGTTGCCTTTTATCACAAAATGTGCGGCCTTTCATTGGCATAGCTTTAGCAAAGATGTTGTAGCTAACAAGAAATATTAACACTACCCTCAACAAGTAATGGTAATAGATTATTAGGAGCATAGTAAATTATGAAAATCTTAACCACATAATCAATATATTGAAATATTTGGAAGCCTAGATGTAAAAGATTGTGTGAAGAAATTGTGAATCAAAGACAACCATTACAAATAATATCATTAGATAGTTTTAAATTATTTTCGATGGCTTTCAAGTAATGCAATAT
Organism: Vanilla planifolia; assembly: GCA_023846275.1. Classification (NCBI taxonomy): domain Eukaryota; kingdom Viridiplantae; phylum Streptophyta; class Magnoliopsida; order Asparagales; family Orchidaceae; genus Vanilla; species Vanilla planifolia. The sequence goes on along the minus strand of JAIUJO010000062.1, from coordinate 1,333,337 downwards.
TTGGTAAGGGAAGAGAGTTTTGTGTAGAAGGGTTTGACTCTGAGTTCCGAAAAAATAAAAATTTAAATGTGCAAAGTACTTGATGTAGTCCTTCATTTCCTATGATAGAGAAAATAAATATACAGAAGCACTACATAAAGAGTAATTGTAATGCAACTAGTGTTATTAGAGATTCAGATTGTAATGTAATTAATTTTTTCAATCTTTCTATTGATCATTGTTTAGCTACGCATGCCTAGTTGACGATGATGGAAAAATGCTAAAAATTGAGCAACAATAAAAACTACACTATAGCTAATGTGGAGCTTGGCCACATTACATTAATTAATATGATCCAAGTAAGAATTATAGTGCATTTGAATATTTTTTATTTTTGATGACAAACAAAGGTGATAGTTACATCACTCTCTTGGATTTGGAAAGGGACATACATGGACAAAAAACAAATAACCCTCACCAAAACAATAACAAAAATGAGGAAAGAACTTACTTTTAGTGTCATCATATTCCATCTCAAATCTTTGCTTCTATAAAATATCAAAAAGGCTTAATTGCCTTAATGTCCATCCATTTAGGCTTAGAACCCCATCAGCCTATTAGATTATTAAAAGGATGTTTAAATTAAATGATTGTAAAGTGTTCTCAATTCAATGAACAATATGAGTTTTATATTTGTACCAAAGGTCATTTCCATAATTGGCTGCCAAACTAGTGCATTTATCTATTTGAATTATTAAGTTAAAAGAACACTTTTGATGAAGGTGATTTTTTTTGGTGCTATTCACAAATGCATCACCTCAGAGTTTGGTAGATTCAATTTGGCATCACACAAATCAGAGCTAACACTATTTAAATTTTGCTAAATCATGTTGAGAGTCTTAGCACTATTGCAAACTTTTTTATTCCTACGCTTATCTTTGTTTTCTCGAATAAGTACAATACACTTTTGTCTGAAAAAATGTTACTAATGAGGTGTTCATTGTGTAATACACTTTGGCATAGATGATGATCTTTAAACTTTGATATGATTGGAAATTTTTAAAAATCATTTTTTCATTTCAATGTTGCTATACGAGGTTATACTATTAATAGCATCAAATAAATTAATCTACATGCATCTTGTGGAGCATGATCACTTTACTATGTTTATACAACCTCTAGTACATCTGACTAACTTGATTAAACACTTGTCATAGAAAATTAGTTCGTAGATAAATGTAATACAACTTATAAATATAATCAATTATCATATTACAAAACCATTAACTAGTGTTTAGAGATGATGTAAGTGCGAGGTGCATCACAAGTCCATTTGAAGTCTTGTAGTACCTTGGTTGTTAATAATAGTATATATCAATTAAAAAATGAAAGAAATGAAGGAAGGGATGATGATGTTTATGATATAGGAGGAGGGAGTGATGAAATAGATGATTGAATATGAGCAAAAGAGAGATGGAATAGAGGATGTAAGAGATAAAGGGATAATGATATAAAGCAAAATAGATGGCAAGATAATAAAGAGAAAAATAGAAAAAAAGAGATAGTCTAACAGTGTAATAGATTGAGGTACATGGAATGGCGAGATAAAGATTATATTATAGATAGAGAGTAAAAGAGAGGAGGGAATCGAAGGGAGGCAAAGCATGTAAGAAAGAGAAAGAAGAGAGACATAGAGAGTAAATTGAAAGAGCGAGGAAAGTGAATGTAAGAAAAGGCAAAGTGAATTAAATATATAAAGTGAGCCTAAGATAGAGATAAAAAATGAGAGAAAGAAAAAAGGAATAGAAATACTAAAAAGACGAAGAGTGAGGGATAGTGACACAAAAAATCCTAAAGAGAAAAGATAAGGTGATATTATGGAGCAGAGGGAGAAAAGAAAGAGAAGAAAGAAAGCACAAAGAATGGTATTTTGAGGAAAAGAGGGAAATGAAAAGAGAATGAGAGTGAGAAAGAGAGAAAGGCAAGTGAAGGAATCGAACAAGTTAGATAAGAGAATGATAGATCTGAGGAGAGGATGGGAAAGAAAACAATAAGAGAAGGAGAGTTGAAGATAAGAGATTTTAGAAGTGGGAAGATAGGAACAAAGAAGTTAGACAAAAAGTGAGAAAGATAAAAGAAACTTCTAGTGCTAAGTGATAGCTAGATAGTTAAAAAGAGATGTCGATGAAGAGATGGAGCTAAGAAGATATATGGAAAGAGAAAAGAAAAGAGAAAAAGAAGAGATGGTGTTGTAGAAGAGAGAGACTAAGCTAACAAGAGAAAGCTTAAGAGGAGAGAGATTTAAAATTGACAAAGGGAGAAGGAGACAATAACAAAGAGTGACATTTCAAAAGTAAGATAAACATTGAAGAGAAATAAAATTATAAGGATTAACATAGACAAGCACAATAAGAGATTAAGAAATAAAGAGAGATATAATAATAGAGAAGTATAAAAAGTGCTATAGAGATATATATGTTAGTTAAATGGAGATAAAAATATGAGATAAAATTAATATGAGAGATAAGCTTAAGAGAGAGTAAAAAAGGTCACACGAACATAGAGATTGAAGTGGGAAAAGGGAGAAATAGAAACAACAAGAAATGAAAGAGTGAGGAAAAATATGAACGGTGACAAAGTGGGGAAAAAAGAGGAACAATTTTTTGAGATAAAAAGAGTAAGAGGGATTTGGAGCAAGAGAGAGCTGGAGAGAATTGGAGAGTGGTTGAGATTAAGAGAAATTTTTAGAGAATGAATCTACAGAGATATTAAGAGACAAACAAAGGAATTCAAGAAGGATAAGGCATATAAAGTGAGAAGAAGGAATAAATTATGATGGGAAGATTGATAGAGCAAAATAGAGAATAGAGAGAAGTTAAAGTGATAGAGATGATAGATGCACATAAGAATGAAAAAAGATAGATTGAAATAGCTAAGTAATGGTAAAAGGAAAAAGGAGGTATAGGAGAGAGATTATGATAGAAGAGAAAAAGATGGAGTGAAAATATAAGAAAGATGTGTAAAGAGAAACAATAAGGAAGATAGAGAGATATAGCAACAAAGAGAAAGAGATTCATGAAGAAAGAGAGGAAAAAGAGCTCTAAAAAGAGGCAAGGTAAGAGAATGTGGAGAGAAGGAAAGTTGAGAGAGAAGGGAGAGACAAAAGTCAGAGTGTAGGTGATGTGACAAGAGGGAATGAAGAGACAAATATGTGAGAGGATGAGGAGAAACGAGAAAGATGAGGAGGAAGAGAAGCTTGGAGTACGAGAAATAGATAGTGATAACGTGCTAGATCTAAAAAAAGTGGTGAGGAGAGAATGTGATTAAAGTCATAAATAATTAAAAATGATTATAAAAAAGATATAGAGATAAAGACAGGGTTCGTTAGAAGATAATGAACGAGAGATATAGGAAGTGATAATGAGGACACTTAATAAAAGGAGAGGTATAGAAGAGAGTGGTAGAAGAGGTTGAAATAGTGATGAAGTGAAAGAGAGAGAGGAACAATAATGTAAAGCAAGAATAATCAAAGCAAGATGATAGGAACTATGATGAAGAATCTGATAGAGAGGATTGATAAGTTTGAGTGAGAAACAAATAAGAAGAGTAAAAGAGATATAAAGTGTTGTATAAAGTGCAGCATAAATTGAGAGCATTCGAAAATAAGGTTTTCGTTTCCAACATTGCGTGCCACTACATGGGTTTATCTTGCCTAATGTAGGAGAGTTCAATAATATTGCCCTACTTGACCTTTAGCACATCTTTTTCCTCACATGAAAATTTGTAGTGGGCTAATAACTAAAGGGTACAATAAGTTTAGAGAACTCAATGAATGAGACTAGGGCAAGAAATAAATAATTCAAGATAAAGATGTTGATCACATCAGTTTCACCTTTTTAACACACAAGAATGTTGTTGTCCTTTCAAGTAAGGTGCTATGCTTGATTTACTAATTTTTTATGGTATAGTAGATATATTGAAATGAGATAACTAGTTGAACCAACAAGACATTTTTCTCTCTGTTAGACTATTCATCAATTGATTAAGTAGAATATAATTGATTGAAATTGATCACTCATTTATTAAGCTAGTGGAATACATAACTAGAAAATGACACTATTGTTGAAGTGGCATTGTACTAATTTAATCAATTTATCTAAGAAGAATTTTAGACAAAATGTTACATGGACAAAATGTCATGAAATTTGCATAATCTGACAACTAACAAAGATAAATAATGTAGGACTATATCATAGAATTTTGATGTCAACTCAGAGTTTGGTAACACCTATTAAAGAGATATAAACTTTGTCAATTTACTTCATAATTTTCCATTATCTTATTGATCTTATATTACCCATTTTGCCTATTTTATCTTTGAAATAAACCATTACATAAACTGTGGCAATCAAAAAAATCAATTCAAATGGGCAAAATGTGTAACATTGGATATAAGAGGTATAATAAGGTCTAAAAATTGGCAGCATAAGAAAAAGTATTCTCATGAAAAAAATATTATAGACACAGCTAAAATCATTCTTTCTACTCATAAAATTGAAAAGTATGATGATCAATATAAGAAAATAAGACATATATGAGAAAAATGCAAAACTTCCATTGTGAACCTTTTCAAAAAAATTTAAAAAAAAGATTAAATGCATTTTACACTAAAGACTAAAAAGTTATTGCAAACTTCTTCACATGTTAATGAAAGCTTATCTCTTAGGCTAAGCCCAAAGAAGGTACCACAAGAAGTGAAGGGAAAAGAAGAATTCTTCACCATTTGAATACAAGTGATGAAAAAGGTTATTTATGCAAATAGTGACACTTGGAGTGAAAAAGACTTAATGTTGTAAGGTGTTGGGGAAAGACTAAAGTTAGACACTAAACCACATCTAAGACCTTATTCTTTGTGGTGCATTTTTATATACATGGAGGTAAGAGTTGCAAAGTAGCGTAACATGATGCCTGTTATCATCGTCGCCAAGATCGATGAAGTTTCCTACAAAATTGCACATTTGGATGTCCATTAATTTGTACTTGTGATTCCATGCTTTTGGGGCTAAGTTGCCATTTACAATCGATGAGCACAGTGTTATCAGATGAAGAAGCGTTGAAAAACTTGTTTTAAAATCAATAGAAAGAAGTATTAACAAAAGTGGTTATTGGTACTGGCAAATGATGAGGCTACCGAACACATTCTAACATGAGTAGTGAACCAAATATTTAGCAACATTCTTCATTACCTAGTTAGCAAAGATGTTTTTACCTAAGATCTTTTACCATTGCATGCAAACATTTCTTAAAATATTTATATTAATAAAAAAAATTTATTCCTTTTCAGTTTGTTTCATGTAATTCTCATTAGAGTCCTATTGACCCTATTCCCTTACCTTGTGAATTTCAGACTTCGAAGTCAACCAAGATTTATTGTCAACATGTTTCATCATTATCAAAGCATATTGCTATAAAAATAAAGTTAATTAATCAAATATGTAAAGGACTAGTAGATGCTCATAGGTAACCCAAGGAAACATGGTAATGGAAACTGTGTGATGACATAAATTTTGTAGAGGAGATTCTTTTAAGATGCCTTAGAAAAGTAAGTGCCTATGTTGCTCGAACATTTAAAAATATGAAGAAATAAAGAACCAGTGCATGTGTAATGGATTCACATGAGGATTATGGAATCAACAATACCTTTAATATTTGATACCTCTTGCCTCATAAGGAACTACACCACATTTCTAATGAGCATTTTGAGCCTTTACCATGGTTCTGAAATGAATCTATCACACCAAAATTGAATCTAGTGGGATGAGAGACCAAGTGAAGCAAATCTTAAATGATCAAGTAGTTCTAATATAGGATCAAACATAAAAGAGATTTATGGTGCAGTGGCAAGTCTTATTACTAACGACAATTAGATCCTCAGGAGGTTCTTCCCAAACTTGACCAAGACATGTTGGGGCAATTTTAGGGATTTTACCTAAATTTGATCATATTGCATTATTTCCCTCTTTAAGAGAATGAATAATAGAATCCTGTGCTTCATGCAGAGGTTCCACTAGGACACATGCTACAAATTTTTAGATATTATAATGTTATTAGTGAGGTTAGATTCTCAACAGTTTCTGTCAATCATTTACTATTGCTTAGGCTATTGTAAGTCCTTCTATTATGTAAAAGAAGGAGAGGAATATGGGTGTGAGATAAAGGCCCAATTTTTTTAGTGAGAGAGTCTTCTATATGTAGGTCCATCACTTTAATAGAAGAAATACGATGGGTTACTAACATAATAAGAGTGAAAAATGAGAAAATTAATGAATTGAAAACTACTAATTTAGGAGTTATAAAATTAAGACAAATTGAGCAAAGAAAGGGACAGATCATTGGGTATTTATTACATCAAAGAAAGTGATTTAGATCTAGATCATCCCTGATCTCCAAATCTGCACATAAAATATGTTAGAGTGATAAGAACAAAGAATTTTGTTTCCATAGGTTTAAGTGAAGGGCAGCAAAACATTTGAGACACAAAGATAAGAAAGATTTATTAAAAATGAGTTAATTATGTGCAAATATAAAAAAATAAATAACTAAAATAAAATTAACTTAAAAATATGTTAAAATAGAAATATGTTGTTGAACAATGACAAAATAAACAAATATTTTAAAAACATAAAAAAATAAAAAAAATTATATAATAATACAATATTTTTTCATTTGTTTAGTGGTCTTGTAAGATATTACTAATAAACAAAGGAAAAATAGAGATGTAAGAAAAAAGTAAGAGAAAGAGAAATTAAAAAAAAGAACAGAGAAATAGAGGGAGAAAATGCCAAATGTTTAGAGGAATAGATGTTGAGAGAGAAGACAACAGTATAAAGGGATTTGAGACTAACAAAGCAATAATAGAAGGAAGAGAGACGTCATGACATATATAAGAGGAAGCACGATATTTATGAAAGAAATTGAAGATATAGAAAGAGTGTGTTAAAGTGAAGGAAAGTGATAAATATAAAGGGAGACATCTAAAAAGGCTAAAAGTGGAAGAGATTGGGAAAGGTAGCATCAAAAGAGAAAAATTGATGAAAGGGACATAGCAATAATGTAAGAGAAGAGATAATATGAAGTGAATTAAATAGTAAGAAGAGACATGGTGATAAAAAAGGTAGTTAAGGATAAAGACCATGACTATAATAGAAAAGAGATGTATTCCTAAATGGAGAGCCAAATAGAGATAGTGATAGAGTGGAAAACTGAGAGGAAGAGAGAAGTTAAAGGATATATCACATGTAGAGAGAATAAATTGATTAAAGAGAAAAAGTGAATGATAGAGAGAAGAGTTGGATAGAGAAAATGATAAAATAAAACTAAGAGATATAATAAAAGTAGAAAGTGAGAAGAAGTGTAAGAGTTTGATAGAAAATAGGAGCTAAAGTGATACAAGAAAGGAAAGAGATGAAGAGAGAGTTAAATGATAAACAAGTAGAAAGAAAGAGAGGGGATACCGTAAAGGATAGAAAGTAAAAAAACGAAAAGAATGGAGTGGAAAAAGAGAACAACAATGAGAGAGACACTCAAGGAGGTCATACTCATTTTCTATAATATCTTTGAGTGTAACTTTTCCATGCAATATATCTCATTCTTTCGAAATATTTTTCTTTGTATATTTATTTAACAATGTAGCACTAAATCTCAAACAATTTACCCTTTACATAACTTTGATTTGAACACATTATTGTGCCTCAATTCATCTAAATTAAGCTTTGATATGTATTTAAATAATATTGGAATTATAATTTACTATTATTTGATACTTATTTAATTTGATAATTTATATTAACTATAAGCGAGACATGATCGAGTTCAAAAATACATTATTGAACTCGTCACGATGATCTCTATCCAAAATATATTCATCTTTATATTTCTAAATTTTTTATTATGTAAGGCATTATCTTGCTTTATAAGATACTTTAATTCATTCTTGAATTAACGATTGAGGATAGTACAGCCGATCTCCCTACCGTCTTAGAATCCAACATTGTAGTATACCTTATCTCATTTATTCTTATTTTTTAACTTGGTCATATAAGTATGTAAGTCTAAATCTTCTCATGTTTATCCTTTATATTGATTTGGTTTGGTTATCTTCCATTAATTCAATTTCTGTTAAGTTTTTAATATATATTTATTTAATATTAAAATTGTTTATCATTATTATTTATACTTAGTTTATTTGATAATTGTAGTATTTCGAATGAGGTCTAATGGAGATGAAGCAAATACTGTTAGAGTCGTCTTGATGATTAAATCTAATTAAATATTTATTTTATCATTTTTAAATATTAATTTTAGATATTTGTAATATTTTACTTGACATTTTCATTTGTATCGATCGGTAGTTGGAGATTTTAAAGTTGAACTACTTAATATCTTGGATAAAACTTTTATAAATTATCACATCTCTTCAACTTTTTTCTTTTATTTTGTGATATTACCTTGTACCTCTAATTTTCCTCTCATTTAAACTCAACATGTTTTTTATTTGGCTTACATCATGTCAAACAAGACAAAATAAATAAATATTTATTTAATATTAAAATAATAATTATAATTATTAATATCTAATTAATTTTGTAATTTTTAGTAATTCCAATTGAGCTTCTATCGAGATGAAACAAATGTTTGTAGACTTGTGTTGATGAGCTATATCCAATTATATATTTATTTATATATATTTTTAAATATTATATTTTTATAATTCATCCTTCACAAAACATTTCAATTTGCACTAGATTTGATGATAAAAAATGTTATGCTCAATCTATTTTGTATCTATGAATGAAATTTTATCATATAATTTGTCTTATTTTTTCTAATTTTTTGTTTATATTTTGTAATATTACCATGAACTTTAATTCAACTCTTATGTGACATTTATTTCTTTAATTTTATTTTATTACATTTCTTTAGTTGATCTCACTTTAGTTATAATATATATTTAATTATATTTAAATATAATTTATTTTTATTTATGATTACTTGGTTTGGTAATTTGCAATAATTCAAATGAGGTTCGAATGAGATGAAGCAAATGTTGTTTGGCTCATCTCGTCTAGCCCTATCCAATTAAATATTTAATTTTACATATTGAAATATCTTACATTCTAGAGTTTTTTTTCTGCTCTATGAAATATTCAAAAAAAATCATTTCATACTGTTTAGGGTTACTTATATTTCTAATACATCACAATTTCAAATGAATTTTGAGTGAGATGAAAGAAACATTATGATGCTAACTTTAATGGGCTATTTTTAATTTAATAATTATTTTTATCTATTTTTAAAAAAAGATATTTTATTCAAGGGCTTTAAACATTAAGTATGTTACACTAAATATTTTTAGTATCTTGGAAAGTAACTCCCTATAAAACATATCTCATTTATCAAACTATTTATCTTTAATTTTATTATTTCACTATGTAATTGTAATCCTTCTCCTCTATGAATTTAGTTCCCTTTAATTTGATTGACTAATAAGCTTCAATTTATCTTATTTTAGCTTTAATATATATTAAATTAAAATAAAATAAGAAATTTTTTATTATTTATGTTTATTTATATTAAAAATTCATAAAAAGTCCTGACAATATTTGATCGTAACGAAACAAGTTTTGTGAGAGTCATGTTGATAAGCGATATTGAATTAGGTTTCTAATACAATTCATCTCTTTTCTTCAAACATTTGCATTGACTATGTTATATTATTCTAAAACTCTAAATCTCCTCTCTTATGATCTTTAAGTGTTTTTGTTTCACTTATATTACATAGTTTCAATTTATCGTGTTTAAATTTTAATATATCTGTTCTTTAAATTTAAAAAAATAATTTTTATTATCTATGATGATATACTTTAGTAATTCATAGTAATTCAGAACAAATATTTTTCCAGTCAACAAATATCAGTTGAATGATCTCAATATGATTTCTTTTAATAAATAATCATTTTATTATTTTTAAATAGTGTTTCTCCTAATATTTTTTGTTGCTTTATGAGAAATTTTAGTTCATACCTGATTTAAATTTCATGAATGTTATACTAAATTTTCTTAGTATTGGAATGCAACAATCTCAAATTATTTATATCATTTCTTAAATTTTTTTATTTGAACAAAGAAAATCTTTAATTTGTTATGTTGCATCGAATAATTTTTTTTTATTTTTATTTAATATTTATTTTCTTGATACTATAATAATTATTTAGTGTTATTTATGTTTATTTACTTTAGTAATTAGTCATAATCTTGAAAGAGATTCAATCATAATGAAATAAACATTATTGGCCTCATCCCAACAATCTTTATTTAATTAAATATTTATTTTTTATATTTATAAGAATATATTATTTTTTAGTGCTTTAATGATTGAGATGTTACACACGATCTCCTTGGCATATTGGACTTCATCGTTCCACACAATTGAACTCATTTACTAAAATGTTTTTCTTTGAATTTATTACCTTACTATGTAACTCTAATTCTTCTCTCCTTTGAATTTACTTGCCTATCTTTTAATTGTATTATAATGCTTCAATTTGTTTCATTTAACTTTAATATATATTAACTTGTTACAAAATAATAATTTTTTATTTATGTTTATTTCTTTTAAACTTTTCACTAATTTTAGACAAGTCTGATCAAAATGAAATAAATTTTATTGGACTTATATTGATGAGCTCTATCCAATTAGCTATTATTTTTATATTTTTAAAATATTATATTTTCTAATGTTTTTAAATATTTTACTAAACATTCTTCTTTATATTAGATTAGATGACTGAGGATATTATAGATGACCTCCTTAGAATATTCCAATAGAACTTTCCTACAAAACTTATCTAGTTTTCTCAAACTTTTCATTTTCATTATATTATATTACTATGTAACTTTAAATATCATCTTATGTAGCCTTCACATGTCTTTGATTTGATAATATTATAATATTTTAGTTTATGTCATTTCAAACTTAATCAATAATCTTTTAATGTTAAAAAATAAATTTTTAATTGTTTATGCTTATAAAATTTTTTAATTGGTAGAGTGCAAAACAAGTTTTGATCTTGTAAAAACAAACATTATTGGACTAATTGTAATAATATTTGTACAAATAAATATTCATATTAATATTTTTAAATATTTTATTTTATAGTGCATTTGTATACCTTATGAGGCAAATTAATTTATACCTTATTATATGATCAAGGCTATAATAGACAATCTCCTTAGTGTCGTGAAACGCAACATTTTCATATAATTTGTCTCATTTCTTCTAATATTTTTCTTTTATATGCTCATATTGCTATGTAACTCTAAATATCTTCTTGTATAACCTTCATATTTCTTTGACTTTATGATATTAAATTGCTTCAAAAATTTTATTTCTTCTTCAATATTTTTTTAAATTAAAATAAGATTTTTTATTATTCATGTTTCCTTATATTTGTGATTAATAATAATTCCAAATTAGATATATTCAAAGTGACACAAACATCATTGGGGTTTTCTTAATGAGCCGTATCCATTAAGCTATTCTTCTTATATTTTAAAATATTTTTTTTCAATGGTTCAAGCATTCTTTATGAGACATTTTTTTGTACCATTTTTGATGATTGAGCTTATTACATGCAACCTTCTAAGTAACTTGGAGTGCTCCTATCCGACATAATGTACATTATTTTTTTAAGTTTCTACGTTAATTTTTTTATATTATTGAGTAACTCCAAATCTTTTCTAATGTGACATTTACATTTCTTTTTTTGGTAATATTATTTGCTTCAATTTATGTCAACTTTAGTTTAATATTTATTTGCTAAATATTAGAATAGTAATTTATTATTATTTATTTTTTAATTTCTTGAGTAATCTATAATATTTACAAATGAGCTCTTGGGCCAACCAAGCTTAGGCTGGCACTCATAAGTCTCATGTAAGGTGACGAAGAAGACCAAAGCTCATTCAAGCCTAGTCTTTGCCAAGGTGTAATCCTAAAACGCAATTGGGTTAAGGGATAGAAAGGATCAAGATGAGAATAGTTCAAATCAAGTATTCAATGAGTCAAGTTAAGGCTATAAACAATTTAAACTTGCATCCATATAAGTGGCATAGGTGATGAAATTCTTAGCACACAAGAGCAACTAACCCTGATATCAGCTTGAATAAAGCTTCATGAATGAAAATATAAAGACAAACCACTTTGATATTATAGAGTTGGGACTAAACTATTTTCATATTACCAGTGCCCACATGACTTTTTTTTTAAATACTACTATTTGACAATTGTTCGAAAGACTATGGTTTAACCCACCTATAAGCTTTTCTTGATGGATCAGATTAGACGATAGCATTATGACCTGAATTTACTACATGGCAAGAGTTTTTACATCTTGTCCTTCAATAGTCTTGATCAAAATTGTAAATATTTAATCTTATAGCTCTAATATCATTCTCAAATTTCATTGATAAATCAAGTGATCCAGATCTCATCAAACATTGTTAGATTGTCTAGATCTAATACATCTTGATCCAACCATCCATAACTCATTTGTTTTTATGTTGTTTCACCTATTAGTAAAAAAATCTCAAATCATATCCAATGACTGTAGTTGATCCAGCTTAATGGCTAATTCCTTGGCTATTACTTCATAAACTGTACAACAATTTTGGAGGAAATATTTAAAGTTTTTTGGAAGATTTTTTATGCTTTTTGGAACTAGCAATTAAAATTTTGCCAAAATTGTTAAAAGTTATATTTAAATATAAACATGAACACTAAATTGGGAAGAGCTTGTTGAAAAAATGTGTAAAGACATTATTTCATCCGAATCAGACCTTATTTTGAATTGCTACAATTACTAATTTCAATGACCATAAAATAATTAATTATCACTTTAGAATTAAGTGATTATGTATGAAGCCAAAATTAGATAAAATGAAGCATAATGAAATCCAAGGATTCTAAAAATGTCTCATAAAAATAGATTTAGAGTTAAAAAAACATAATAAAAGTAAACAAAAAACTTATGATGCATTTCAAAAGAAAGTTGTTTAAAAAAATATAAAAGTAAATATTTTGCTTATATAATGCATCATGAGGAGTCAAAGAATGCATGTTTCCTCTCGATGAAAATACATTTGCAATTGCTATGAATTAAAAAAAATTTTAAAAAATAAATAATATGAAAATATTAATTTAATAATAAGTAAATATATACTGAAGGTGAAATAAGATAAATTCAAGTAATTTAATATAACAAAATAAAAGTAATGTAAAGGGCGCAAGAGAAGAGATTTAGAGTATCCTCGTAATATAACCAAATTCAAAAAAATTGATAGAATTGTGACAAATTATGTAGGAAAGTTACTTTACAAAATGATAACGATATCGAAGGTAACATTAGTGATCATAATATCATGTGCTTATCAAATTGTCTTACAAAACATGCCAAAACTATAGAAAATAAAATATTTAAAAATGTAAAAAAGAAAATTGGGCAAATTCTATTGAGATGAGTCAAATAGTATTTGTGTCATCTCAATTAGACTTCATTTTGTTTAACTGCAAATTATCTCAAAAAAAAGCAAAATTTTATATAAAATAATACTTTAATATTAAAAAGATAAATATTGAAGCTAAATTAGGTAAACTAAAGCAATGCAATATAAGCAAAACAAAGGGGTCTAAATATCATAGGAGAGAAAATTTAGAGATATTTATAAAAATAAATAAATTAAAGCATAAAAATTTGAAGAAATGAGACAAGTTATACTAGAAACTTGCATTTAATGATAACAATTAGATTGAGTGTTACATTCTCAATGGTTACATCAGTTACTAATTTAAATGCCATATAAAGCATAAAAAAATTCAACAAAATAAGATATGTAAAAAATAAAAAGAGAATATTTAATTAGATAAAGTTCATTTAGATGAGCCTAGTGATGTTTTTTCATCTCGAGCACACCTAACATGCAATTATAATTAATTGACAAAATGATTAAGCATATATAATAAAAAACCATTAAATTAATATTATATTAAAAATAATTATAGCTAAAATAACATAAGTTCTTCTAATGTAATATAATTGAATTGAAGAAAAATTTTGAAGAAATTAGATAAATTGAATGGGAAAGTTAAATCTCGATATAGTTAGGAGACCAAATGTAGGATCCTTAGTTGTCCGACCATCTATGAATATTTATTGAAATAGAGATTGCAAAGATGAGTTTGACAATGTTTATTTTGTCTTAGTTAGAACTTTTTTGAGTTACTGTGAATTTGAAAAATAAATAATCCTAAATAAAAAAATTTATTATTTTATAATTAGAAAACATATATTAAAGATCAAATTAGATAAAATAAAAAATGTAACATAACCAAAACAATGTGATATAGAGGTGACGTGATAATAGATTTAGAATTACATAGTAATTCAATAAAATTAAAACAAAACATTAGATGAAATGAGAAGAAATGTACAAAAAGCTCACATATCACAATACTAAAACGATTTAATTGGATAGGGCTCATTCTAACGAGAGCAACATTTCTTGTTTCATCTCTATAAGACCACTTTTAGAGTTACTATAAATTTGCAAAGTAATTATACACAAATAGTTATAAATCATTATTTTAAGGCTATGAAAACAATTTTTAAATATAAGATAAACTAAATTGAATTAATGTAATGTAAAAATTGAAAGAATTATTAAGGTAAAATGAGCACAATAATAGTATCATTGGAAAAGCAATAAGTCAAAGAGAAAATTTTTAAGAGACGAGATAAGTTATAAGAAAATTATCCCTCAATGATACTAAGGGGACTATGGGTAGTAACCTCCATTGTTGAAAATTGTGCCAAATGACCCATTTCAAGGAGCAAGCAAAAACCATAAATGGTTAATTAAGCATAAAGAAGAAGAATTTATTATTTTAATATTACTTAAGTAAATATTGGAATTAAAATGAGATGATTTGGAGTAGTTTAATATAATCAAACCAAAGTGATGCAAAAGTGACACGAGAGGACATTTGGAGTAATATAAAAAAGTGATAAATTATACAAGAAAGTTTTATTTCCATATTGTAAATATATGTGTGCAACATCATTTACTGATAAATAAGGAATAATTCAAAATATATCATAAAACATGTCATAATCTAGAAACTAAAACATTTAAAACTATAGAAATAAATACGTAACATGATAGAGCTTGTCACAATGACATTAATAATTTTTGTTTTACCATAATTAGATCTCTCTTGGAATTACTATAATTTAGCAAAGTAAATGAGGATAAATAACTGTATATATAAGTAGATATTTGACAAATTGAAATGAAAATATAATCTAACAACATCAAAGAGATGCATAAGGTTTCACGAATTGAGAAATAAAATTTCATAGAAATATAACAAAATTTAAGAAAAAACTTTAAAGAAATTAGAGATATTATCTAAGAAAGTGGTATTGCATTATGCTTATGAGATTGAGTGCAACATCCTAAATAATTAAATTTTGCAAAATTAAAATTCCTCTTAAAACAAGGCAAAACTTAGAAAATAAAATATTTAAAAATATTAAAATTAATATTTAATTAGATAGAGTTCACTGAGATGAGTCAAAAGATAATAGTTTCCTCTCGATCAAAGCATGTTTGTACTAATAATGGTAATAGATTTAGAATTACATTGTAATTCAAGCAAATTAAAGTAAAACTTTAGAAGAAATGAGAAGAAATGTACAAAAGGATGAAATTTCACAATAATAAAATAATTTAGGGCAAAACTCTCGATCACTAAGATAATAGAAAACCAAATATCCAAAAATATAAAAATGAGTACTTAATTTGTTGTAGCTCACGAAGACAAGACCAAAGATGATTATGTTGTTACAATTTAATCCTATTTAGAATTACAATAAACTACCAATTTTTTTAAAAAAATAAATAGTAATAAATTTATATTTTAATTTTAAGTAAATGTACAATAATTCTAATAAATTAAAACAATATAATATAACTAGATGAAGGCACTATGATGGTCACTTTAGAGAGAGTTTCGAGGTGCATAGTAATATAACTAAATTAGAATAAAACATTTGAAGAAATGAGATAAATTATATGAAGAATCTACTTTAAAAGTAATACAAAGATCATGTTTATCTTCGTCAATCATTAAATCAAGTACAAATTGAAATGTCTGCCAAATTATGCAAAATCATAGAAAATAAAAATAGTTTAAAATTCAACAAATAAGCATTTAATTTTATAGAGTTGGTGAAGACAATCTAATGACTCTTATTTTGCCTTAAGTTTAAGTAAATATATATTAAAAAAAAAATAAAAAATTAAAGAAATGCAATATAGTAAAATGATAAATAATTTAAAATACCACAAGAAGATATTAAGAGTTACAAAATTAATATAAAATAAATTAAAAGTGAAGAAATGTTATAAATTATATAAGTTCCATCACAAGATCCCATGAAAACTTAGTGCAATATCACTATTCATCAAATAACCTACAAATCAAAATATCCTTTGAGGTATGTCGTGTCATTAGAAAATTAAATATTTCAAAATGTTAAAATATTTAGCTTTCGAATAGATCAAACGAGATGAACCCAAAAACATTTGTTTCTACTCTGTCTACACTCGTTTGGAATAATTATGAATAAATGAAGTTATTAAAAAATAAATAAACCGCCATGTTTTTAATGTTAAGTTAATATTAAATGTAAAATGACATAAATTGAAGTGATGTAATACTATGAAATCAAAGCAAAAAATTTGAAGAAGTAAGAAAAATATTACAGGAAAGGATCTTCCTAAGATATTGAGGTGAGAGTGTAACATCCTCAATCATTAAATTAGACATGAATTTAAATATCTCATACAAGCTTCATAAAACTCTAGAAAATAAAAAATTTTAAAATAAAAAGTTATTTTATTTGATAGAACTCATCGAGTTGGGGCAATAACATTTTTTCCATCCAAGTCAAACCTATTTTGAAATCATTATGAATTTCATAATTAAATGAACTTAAACTTTAGAAAATTACTATTTCATTATTAAATATTTATAGATTATAATTGGAGTGAGATAAATTAAATAATGCAATATAACCACATAAAAGTAATTTAAAGGTCAAATGATGGGAGATTTAGAATTAAATTGTAACTTAACCTAATCAAAGAAAAAAATTTAAATAAATGAGATAAATTTTGTAAGAAAGTTACATACTAAGATATTAAGATGATTAAGTGTACTACCTGAGACCTTTAAGTGCACAACAAATAAAAATATCTCATAAAATGTGCAAAAAGGTTGGAATATAAAATATTAAAAAAACTAAAAAACATTAATTATCAACTCGGTAGACCTCATTGAGATGACTTTAATGATGTCTTTTAGGATTACCAAAAATTAACAAAGTGATCAATCAAAAATAAGAAATTACTATTTTAATGTTTAATAGATATATATTATATTTCAAAAAAGAAATTAAGCAATGTAATATAACCAAATCAAAGAAATATATATAAAGAAATGAGATAAATTGCATATGATAAACAAAAACCAAGGGACTATGGAGATCGAGTACACTTTCTTCAATTGTCAAATTATGTATGAATCAAACTCTCTTCAAATGTTTGCCACAACTCTGGAGAAAATGATCTAAAACTATGTATAAGAACAACTTATTTGATAGAGCTCATTAAGTTAACAATAATGACATTTATTTTGTGTAGATTACATCGTGTGTATAATTACTTTTAATTACAAAACTATATAAGTATAACGGAGAAAACAATTAGAAGAAAAAGTTATAACAGAAGAATAAAAACATATGGGTAAAAATAGAATAAGTAAAATGTGTAAAGGAGAGAAAATAAAATGTACAAGTTGAAAAGAAAGTCATACAAATAATTTATGGACTAAAATGAATAATAAGTAACAAAGATAAGAAAAATAAGCAATAAAAAATAAAAAAGGATTAAGAAAAAGCATAAAAATAAGGATAAAATGATCTTGTAATTAATGAGAATTATTAAAAATATATGAATTACAAAGAAATAATAAAATTCTTATAATAATAAAACTTATTGTTTAATATTATAATCAATTGATGACTTCGTATTTCTCTTACGAAGGATAATATTATGCAAAGGTAAAAAAAAATGTGAAAAAGTAAAATAGCATAATGAAATGTGTGAATAGGTAAAAGTGCATAAAACTGAATTGGAAAGGCATGTCTTGGAGAAGAAGATTTTGAGAGAGGAGAGTAGGCTTAAGAAAGGGACAAAGGAGTGAGCAAAAGAGTGGCAAAGATAATGAGAATGAGTTCAATCTATAATGGTGAGATGGAGATATAGGTAAATAAGGGACTAAAGGTGAAGTGCATAACAATGAATAGGAGAAAATAGTGAAGAATGACATTGAGAGCGATTGAATATCTTATTAAGAAAAGAGAGGTAATTAGAAAAATAGAGAAAAGGATAAAAAGCAATAAAAAGAGTGAGAGACTAAACTAGTTGCAAATGGGAAGACACTTGCTCATATATATAAACAAAGAGCTAGGTAAGAGTGAAAGAATGCATAAAGGAAAGAGAAGAAGAGAAAGAAACAAATGTTCAAGAAAGAAGATAGAGAATAATAGGGAAATTAAATTAAGGACTGATAGATATTTTGTTAAGATGGAAAGTGGAAGAGAATGTCAAACTAAAAAAAAGTATGGGACATGGACATTTTGAGATGAAAGAAAGCTTAGGAGTGATTGAAAAGGCAAGAAAAAAGTAAATATGATAAATTGAAGAAGAAAGAAACAAACACATTGGATGATATAGTTATAAGAATAAAAATTAAGAAAAACGTTTTCTGATATTATTTATTCATAATTTTTGTAATTATTTATTTTTATAGTATTTAAAAAATATTAATTCTTTTGGATAACAATAATAATTATAATAGTAATCATCTATAATTATAATTTTTATTAACTATAATTATAACTATAATTCTTTTGAATATTTTTTTCTTATTTATGAAAGTATTATTATTGTAATTCCAATAATTATTATTCTCATATTTTCAAATTTCATTAAAAAATTATAATAAAGTTGTAAATAACATCTTTTTTTCATCTAGTGGTAAATTTACTAAATTATAATCCTTAATTATTAACTATTATAACTAATATGTTCTCATAAGAATTATAATTATATTCTTATAACAAGGACATTTACCATATTTTATGAGATATTTTTATTCATAATTGATTTAATGACAAAGAACTTTGCACTCAATCTACTTAATATCCTAGAATGCATCCTTCTTGTACTACTTGTCTATTTCTCCAAATATTTTTCTTTAATTTGATTATATTTCTATGAGATGCCAAATCCCCTCCATGTGATTTTTACATCACTTTAATTTGGTTATAATACAATATTCCAATTTGCATCATTTTAGAGTTAATGTATAAATCTACTTACATTAAAGTAACATTTTTTTATTACTTATGTTTTTTAATTTTTGAAATTTTTAGCAATACAAAACAAGGTCTAAGAAAAAGTAAACATATCATTGGGTTTGTCTAAATGAGCTTTTTACATTTAAATATTCATTTCAATGTGATCTAACATTTTTATTTTTAAGTGTTTTGCATGTTAGAGAGGAAACTTCTAATTCCAAAAAATATAGTGATTGAGGATATTACACTTGAACAACTTTGAATCTTTGAATAAAATTTTCCTATACAAATTAACTAATTGCTCTAAATTTGTTACTTTTATTTGTTTATTTTACTATTAAAGTCTATCTCTCCTCTTATGACTGTTACATGGCTTTTGTTTTGTTGATTTACATTATTTCAATTTATCTCATTACAACTTTAGTATATGTTTACATAATAATAAAAAACATTTTATAATTTTTATTCTTATTTAATTTTGTTATGCATAGTTATTCCAAATGAGGTTCAATTAAGACAACACAAACATCATTTGACCTAGTCAACACACTCTACTAAAATTAAATTTTTTTATAATTTTAATAGTTTGCAAGTTATATGTTTTTATCATAATTTATGAGACATTTTTTTAATAGGTAACTTGATCGTTAAGGATGTCACACTCAATCTCCTTAGCATCATGGAACACAACTTTAACATATAATTAATCTAATTTTTACAAAGTTGTTTCATTGATTTGATTTGATTAATATATAACTCTAATTCTTCTATCATGTAATATTTAAATTTTTTTTATCTACCTAAATAGCATTTCTTCAGTTAATCTAATTTATACTGTAATATATGTTTACATAATATTAATATTAGATTTTATTATTATATTTCTTATTTACTTTTCTAATTCATAGTAATTCAAAACGAGGTTAGATCTAGAAAAAAACATTGCTGGATTCATCTCAATAAGCAGTATCCAAACAAATATTCATATATATATATATATATATTCATAAAATATTTAAGTTCCCATAATTTCATAATTATTTATAAGAAATTTTTATTTATACTTTATTTAATGAGAATTTCACACAAGATCATCTAGTTCTCTTGAAATGAAAGTTTCCTTTAAAGTTTATTTTAATTCTCAAAATGTTTTTCTTTATTTTAGTCATAATACTATGTAACCAATATTCTCTTCTCCTTTAACATTGAAAAGTTTTGATTTTCACTATTTTATATTTCTTTAATTTATTATATTTCAAATTTAATCTATATATTTGTCTTATATTAAAATAATAATTTACTATTATTTAGTCTTAATTATTTTGGAATATTGTATTAATTTCAATCCAGATCTAGTATGGACTGAATAATTATCAAGGGTCACATCTCAATGAGTTAAATTAAAATAATTTTTTTATAGATTTATTATTTTTATTTTTTTTTTGGTAAGCTTTACAAAACTTTGAATTAATACATGACTTATTGGCTGGGAATTTTACAATTGATCTCTTTAGCATCTCAAAATTTAACTTCTGTGTATCATTTCTCTTTTTCATGAAGAGTTTTAATTTGATTTGGTTATATTTCTATGCAGCTTAAAATCTATTATCATGAGGCTTTTACATCACTTTAATTTTAGTATATAGTACCAAAATTTATCTCATTTAAACTTTATTATATATTTTTTAAAATCTAAAATTATATTTTATTTTTGTTGGTTTTAGTGAATCATAGTAATTATAACCAAAATAAAAAAAAAGGTTTAATAAATTCATTATTAGTAATCAAATCATAAATTCAATTTGAATATTTTTTAATTTTTTAGATTCTAAGATTTTGGCATGTTTTACAATACATGAGAATTCATAAAAATTTATTAATTGCTCATGCGATAGTCGTTGTCCTTAGTATCTTGTAATGAAACTTTTAGGTGAAATTTTTTTCATTTGACCAAATCTTGTTGCTTTGATTTGGTTATATTACTATGAAACTCTTATTCTCCACTTGTGTGAATCTTACATTGATTTCATTTGGTTATAATACATAACATTAATTGACCTCATTTAAGCATTATTACAAACCTGTTTCATATTAAAGTAATTGTTCTTTAAATTATTTAATGCTTATTTAATTTCGAAATTTATAGAAATTTAAAAAGATATTCGATCAAGAAGCAAAACACCAATACATTTATCTCCATGATCTCGTTCCAACTAATTCATTATAATATTTTTAAAAATTCTAATTTTCAGAAGTTTAACATGCTTTTTGAGAAGTTCTTTTATATTTAATTTGATGATGAAGGATGTTACACTCCTTCCCCTTTATATCTTAGAATATATTTTTGTGAAGAATTTAACTAACCTTTTCAAAATTTATTTTTTGGATTGGTCATATTACCATTAAACTCCATTTCTACTCAACTATTATAATTGTAGTTGTATAATTTATGCAACTAAATCATCTCAATTTATCTCTTTTCAAATTTTGGCATATGTTTATCTTATACTAAAGAAACAATTTACAATTATTTATTATTATTAATTTCTTTGGTGTTTCTTGGTAATTCCAAATGATGTCCATTTGAGATGAAGGAAACGTCGTGAACTTGTCTTAACGAGCTCTATTCAATTAAATAGTTCTTATTATATTTTTAATATTTAATTTTCTCTACTTTTACTATGATTTAGGAGACAACTAAGTTATGCATTATTTGATGAATGAGGAAATTACAATCTATCCTTTTAGTATAATGGAATAGAACTTTCTTGCACAATTTGTGTCACTCTCTAATTGTTTTGTTTTGATTTCTTTATATTACTATGGAACACAAAAGTTCCACTCATCTCACCTTTACTTAGCTTCCATTAGGTTATATTAAATTGATTAGCCTTATCTCATTAAATATTTTTTATATATATTTACTTTTTATTAAAATAATAATTTATTTTATTATTAATTGTTTGGGCATTTCAAAATTATTCCATGTAAGAGTAATTGAAAAAACAAAAATGCTATTGGATTAAATATTTAAATATATATTTTTAAATATATATATATATTTTTTTTTCAATGCTTTGTAAGACATTTTGACACACCACATTTGCAAATCAAGCTTTTTAAAAAGAATTTTCTTGTTATCTTAAGATGCAACATTCTTGTAAAATTTATGCAATTTCTTTACCTTTTGTCACATTGAATTTGTTATATCACTATCAAATTATAATTCACTATAATAAAACAAAATCAAAGAAAAGAAATTTTAATAATTTTGATAAATTATATTTGAAAATTTCAATTCAAGATAATAATGAGATTGAGTGAAACGTCATAGATCGTCAAATTCAGTGCGAATAAAAATCTCACGTAAGACACTCAAAATCCGTAACAACAACATTTTTAAATAATAGAAATAAACTTTTAGTTGGATAGAGCCTTTTAAGAGCAATTCAATGTTGTTGGTTTCATTTTGATCGAACCTCGTTTTTTATTGTTATGAATTATAAAATTAAACAACTATAATTAACAATAAATTCTTTTGTTTATATTAGGTAAATATTTATTAAAGCTAAAATGAGATAAATTAAATGTTTCTAGGATAAGCAAGAAAAGTGATTTGAAGATAACAAGAGAGTTAATAATTATTATAAAGTAGTTTGACCAAATCATAACAAGCAGTTTGAGGATATGAGGAAAAATGCATGATAAAGTTGCATTTTGGGAAACTAAGGATATCAGGTGAAACATTGTTTGTCATGAAATAAGGTATGAATTGATATTCCTAGTAATAATTTCAAGGATACTAGAAAATTAAAAAACTTACAATTATAGAAAAGAATTTTTAATTCTATGGTCAAATTTGGAATGAATCAAAGTGACTCAAAAAACGTACTAAAACCATTGAAAATAAACATTTAAAAAAGTTGAAGTGAATATTTAAATAGATAAAGCATATATAGATGTGTCCAATTATGCTTGTTTTATCTCAATCAAAACTTGTTATGAACTACTATAAATTACTAAAGTAAATTAACATAAACATTAATAAATTATTTTAAAATATTAAGTAGATATATATTACAACTAATATAAGGTAATATAAAGAAACATAATATAACTAAATTAAAATGATGTGGAAGTCATAGTATATGAGATTTAGAGTATGATTGAGATATAATTAAATAAAAGAAAAAAAATCGGACAAATGGGATACTTATCGGGAAAAAGTTAATTCCATGATACTATGGAGAATGAGTGTAACACGATCAATCATCAAATTAGGTGTGAATTGAAACATCTCATAAATTATGAAAAACAATTAATAAAAATTTTGGGAAAGATAGAAGTAAATATGTATTTGGTAGAGCATTTCTAGATGAATCCAAAGACATATTCATCAACTTGATGGAACCGCAATTGAAATGACTGTGATTTAGTGAAATAAAAAAGCAAAAAAAATATAATAATTTATTATTTTAATATTAAAAGTTCATATATATATATATATATATATGAAAGCTAAATTATGATTATTAGACTCAATGTAACCAAGCTAAATAGAAGTTCTATAAATAACACTTGAGAGGAGATTGAGTTGCATAGTAAATATATGCAAATGAAAGCAAAAATATCAATTAAATGAGATAAGTTGTATAGAAAGTTACATTCTAAGATACTAAAGACACTGAGTGTAATATTCTCATTCATCAAATCTAGAAGAAATCAAAATTTCTCAAAAATTTGTGAAAATATGTGAAAATATTCTATTCAAGAAATATACAATTTAATATTTAGTTGCATAAAGCTGATTCAGTTGAGTCCAATTCGATTTTTTTGTCTCGATCAAACCTTGCTTGGAATTATTTTTAATTACCAAAGAAAATAATTATAAATAATTCAAAAAATACTATTTTATTGTCAAGTAAATAAATATTCAAGTTAAAATAAGATAACTTTTAGAATTGTAGTATGAAAAAAATCTAGGGTATATAAATATATATTGAATTTGTAATGTGTTAAATATAAGCATTGTAAAAAAAAAATTAATGCAAACAAATTATCACATTAGTGGAGATTTAGAGTTTTATAGTAATATATCAAAATAAAAAGTTTAGCAAAATATGATGAATTGTATAGCAAAGTGGAATTCTAACTTATTATGGATATCAAGTTTGACATTCTTGAACAAAAAGATAGGTGGAAAATAAAATATGAAATTTCAAATGGGAAAAGTTAACAAACAAAATATTAGATTTCATAGAGCTTATCACAATGAGTTTGATGATGTCTTCTCATCTCAATTTGTGGATGTTTGGAACTGCTACGAGTTACAATAGTAGAAAAGCATTAAAAATAGTATGTTATTTTTTCAATATTAAGTAAATATCCGAATAAAACTATTGTAAAGTAGACAAGGGAGAAGATTTAGATTTTCATTTTAATATATCCAAATAAGAATAAAAACTTTTAAGAAATGAGGTAAAATTTAAAGGAGAATTACATTCTATGGTGCTAAGGAGATCCAATGAAGCATTCTTTATAATCAAATTAGGAATAAATAGAGATGTCTCATATTGCAAACAAAATCTATAAAAACTAAAATATTTTAAAAAATTAAACATAATATTAAATTAGATTCAGCTCGACAAGACTAGTCAAAAAAATGTTGTCATCTCGATCAATCATCATTTGGAATTTCTTTGAATTATAAAGGTAAAAAAGCTTAAATAATAATGAAACTATTTAAAATTTTAAGTAAATGTATGTTAATGAATAAATGAGACAAGTTAAAAGGATGTAACATTATAAAATAAGGGCGATGTAAAAGTCACGTAATAGGAGATTTAGAATTTCATAATAATATAGTCAACTCAAAGAGAAAAAAATTGATGAAATGGTATATATCATAATTGAAAGTTGCAATTCAAGATTTCATGAGAATTGAGTGTGATATATTCAATCATTAAATTAGGTATTTTTTTGAAATGTTGCAAAACATACAAAATAAATGAGAAAATAAAAAACTTTAAAATTTTGAAGCAAATATTTAATTTTATAGAGCTGGTTGACACTAGTCCAATGACATACTTTTTTTTCTTATGTAGACGTTTTTTTGAATAACTATGAATTATCAATGAAAATTTAAGCATAAATAATAAGAAATTATTGTTTTTATGTTAAGTAAATATAAATTAAATATCTAATAAGTGTAAGATGTTTTATTTCATAAATTTGATGTGCTGCAAATGTCACATTAATGGATATTTATTATTATAAAGAAAAATAACCAAATGTAAATGAGGGTATTTAAAAAATAAGATAAATTACAAAAGGAAGCTACATTCGATGACAATAATGGTCTGGATGTTACAGTATCATTTCACAAATCTATAATTAATTTAATGACTCATGAAGCCTACGAAAACAATATGAAGTAAAATATTTTAAAAAATAAAAATAAATATTTAATTGGATAGAGCATGCGAAGATGAGTCCAATCATGTTTTTTTTTTGTTCAAATCAGGGATCATTTCCTATTATTTATGGATTTTTAAATTAAAAATATATAAATAATAATAAAATATTATCTAAGTATTAAGTAAATCAGACCTTGTTTGAAATGGGAAACTACATTTTATACTAAGAAGATGGAGTATAATAACCTCAATCATGAATTCTTGTATGAAACAAAATATCTCAAGAAGTAAGAAAAAAAATAAAGAAAACAATTACTAAAACAAATATGTAAATGAATTTTAATTAGATAAAGCTTATCAAGATTGGTCTAACGATGCTTTTTTTTGTCTCGATCTTATCTCATTTAATATAATTTCAAATTATGAAAATAAATAGCTATAAATAATATTTAATTTAATATTATTTGTAATTTAAGAAATTATAAATCTAAAAATGAAGAAATTTAAAGTAATCTTATATAAATAAATCAAAGTGATGTACTTGTCATAGTAGACGTGGTTTAGTGTCATATGGTGACAAGAAAATAAAAAATTAAAATAATGAGACAAATTGTAAGAGAAAATTACATTCCGTGTTCCTAATTTGATTAAGTGCAGTATCCTCAATCATCAAGTTAGGTTGAACAAAATTTCTCATTAGGTATTCCAAATCCCTAAAAAGTAAAGTATTTAAAAATATAAAAATAAATATTTAGTTGGATTAGCTTTTTAAAGTCGAGATGAATGATGTTTGTTTCATCTCGATTATACATCATTTTGAACTACTTTGAATTACAAATTTAACTAAGCCTAAATAGTAACAAATTATTTTTTTATTATTAATTAAATATATAATGAAGTTAAAATAAGATAAATTGAAATGATATATATACAAATCTAAGAGATGTAAAGTTCATATGATTTGATAATTAGGGTTTTATAATAATATAATAAAATGTAAGCCAAATATTTTAATAAATTTTACCTATTATACTCAAGAGCTCCATTCTAGAATTCCAAAGAGATTGAGCATATCATACACTGTCATTAAATTTTGTAAGAACCAAAAGCTTTGCATAAACATTCCAATATCATAGAAAATAAAATATGTAAAAATTTCAAAATGAATTTTTAATTGGATGGAATTCATGCATATGACTTCAATTATATTTTTTCCACTCGATTGAACCTTATTTGGAATTATTACAAATTACCAAATTGAATAGAAGAAATTCATAATAAATTATTAATTTAGTATTAGTTAAAAGTATATTAAAGTAGAAATAAGAAAAATTAAAGGAATGTAATATAACCAAACCAAAGAAAAATTAAAGGAATGTAATATAACCAAACCAAAGTGTTGTACTATGCCACTAGAAGAGATTTAGAGATTTATGGTAATATAATTGAATGAAAATAAAATATTTGAATAAATTTGATAAAGTTTACGAGAATGTTGCACTCCAAGATGCTGTGGAGAATAAGAGCATCATTCTTAATCGTATAGTTAGGTACAAAATAAAATTTACTATAAAGCATGAGAAAATGAAATGACGTTTGTTTAATCTCAATGAAACAGAATTTGTAATTACTAAGAATTACATATGTAAATAAGTGTAAATAACAATAAATCTTATTTTAATAAAAATACAAATATATATTTAACATAAATTGAGCAATGTTAAAGGATTATAATATATAAAATTAAAGTTATCTAAAGGTTACACAGTATGAGAATTAGAGTTTAATAGTAATTCAAGCAATTCAAAGCAAAAGATAAATTTTATAGGTAAGTTGTTTTAAAATACCATAGAGATAATGCATAGCTCTCTTGATCATGAAATCATATAAAATTTAAAATATCAGATAATGTGTACCAAACCAACAAAAAAACAAGCACATAAACATTTCAAAGTAATTATATCATTTGACAGAGCTGTCAGAGACAAGTGTAATGACTTTTTTCTCAATTGGATCTCTTTTTGAGTTACTACAAAATAAAATAATAAAAAAAAAATAAAGACATTTTTATTTTAGTATTAAGTAAATACATATTAAATATTAAAAATGAAAAATTAGGGCAGTGTAATATACTTAAATATAGGTGAAATAAAGGTCATAAAATAAGAGGTTTAGAGCTTAATTGTAATAAAGGTAAACCAAAACTAAAAACTTAAATATTTGTAATATATTAGACATGAAACTTGCAATCCATGACACTTAAAATATTGATTATAACATTCTCAATCATCAAAACAAACATAAATGCAAATATCCAATAAAAAATAATACCTTGGAATGCAAAATAATTTAAATGTAAAAAAGAATATTTAGTTGCATAATGGTCATATAGATATGTCCAAAAACATTTACTTTATCTCCATGATAACTTGTTTATAATTACAATGACTTAACAATTAAAATATTCTTAGATAATAATAAATTATTAATTTAATATTAAGTAAATAAATGTTAATACATGATTGAGATAAATTGATTCTACATATTATAACAACATCAAAGTGATGTAAGGGACACACGATATGAGGTTTTGAGTTACAAAGTAATACGAAAAAATCAAAGCAAAAAACTAAAAAATGAAACAAATTATCTATTAAAGTTTCAATTCAAACTATAAAAAAGCTATTGAGTTGCATTGTCAATTATCAAATGAGATATAAATCAAAATGTATCATAAAACCTACAAAATAAAAAGGAAAATAAATCCTATAAAAATTTCAATACGAATTTTTAATTACATAGAGCTCATTGAGAGGCATCCGATGACTTTTACCTCTTCTTGATCATACCTCATTTGGAATTACCACAAATTACTAAAATAAATAATATTAAATTATGATTTAAAAAAAATAGTTGACGTATATTAAAGCTACAATGATAAAAGTTAAAGTAATATAATACAATTAAAATGAAAAAAAAATGAAGGTGTCACGAGAGGTGATTTATAGTGTCTAACAAACTTATTACAAAATAATTGAATAAATTAGGTAATTTTTCTAAAAGAGACTTCCAAGATACAAACGAGATTAAGTATAACATGTTCTATTGTCAATCAATTTACAAATCAAAATGTTTCAAAAAATGTGCAAAAAGACAAAATATTATAATATTTAAAATGCAAAAATAAAGATTAATTGTGTAGAGGTCGATGGGATGACTTTGATGATATTCATTTTATCTTGATTAGATTTTTATTGTAATTACCACAATTTAAAAAATAAATAGAATAATTATAAATTTCTTTTTAAAGTTTTAATAAATAAGTGCTATAGCATAAATCAAATAAATTGTAATATAACATAACATGATCAAAGTATAGTGAAGATCACTTGAGAAGAGAATTCGATCATCATCGTAATATATGTACAATAAACTAAAAACTTTGAAGAAATGAGATAAATTATATAAGATAATTCATTCAAAGATCCAACTAGATTGAGGGAACCATCATGAATCATCAAATCTAAGTCAAAACATCTCACAAAAATTTCTAAAGCCAACAAATAAATATTTAAAATGTTGTAAATTAATATTTAAATAGATATATCACTTTGAGATGAGTTCAACAAAAGTTTTTCCATCTCGATCAAATCATGTTTTGAATTATTATGATTTTAAAAAATTAGTAAGTAATTATAATAATAAAATAGTTTTTAATAATAAGCCAACAATTACTAAAGCTAAAATAACAAAACTTAAAATTATGCAGTCTATACAAAAAATACGTAATGCTCACATTAGAGGATAGTTAGACCTTCAAAGTAAAATAATGAACTCAAAATGAAACATTTTTTGTAGAAATTTGAAACAAGATCGATCATCGAATCATTTATGAATCAAAATAACTCATAAAAAATGTAAAAATACTAGAAAACAAAATATGAAATATAATACAATCAAATAAAAAATAAATAGTGCAAAAAAAGATTAATTAGAGTTATAGAGGAATAAAAATAAATCAATGAAAAAGATTTTAAGAAATGTGATAAATGTTAATCAAAATTTATACTCAATGATACGAAGGAGATCAAGAGTAAAATCATTCATCATAAAACCTAGCAAGAAGGAAAATATCTTTTATTGAATGAAAAAACCATAAAAAATAAAAATATTTAGAAATAAGGAAGTCAATACATTATGTGATAGGGTTTGTTAGCACAATTCCAAAAATATTTTCTTTACATTAATTTGACCTAGTTTGGAAATACTACAAATTACTATGCCTAATGAGAAAAATATTAAAAATTTATTATTTTAATATTAAGTAAATATATAACTAAGCTAAAATAAGATAAAGTTAAGTAATATAATGTTATCAAATCAATGCAATTAAAAATCACATTAGAGGAGATTTTGTGTTACTAATAAAAAAATCAGAAAAATTTAAATATTACATGAGAGAAAAATTGTAGTTTGTAATTTCTATAACCACATCTAAGCAAATCATTTCAAAAATTACTTAAATCATATGAGAAAATTACATTCCAAGATACCAATGAGATTTTATTGCAACTTTGATTCTCAAATCATATACAAATTAAACTTTATCAATTAGCATACTAAATATCCTTAAAGTTGGCATATTTAAAATTTTTTTAATTGGACATTTAAAATTGATTGAGCTGGGGAAGATGTCCCTAAAAACATTTGTTTCATCTTGATGAGATCTCATTTTAAATTACTATGAACTATCGAAGTTTGTAATCACATAATAACTATTACTTAAATATATATAAAAATGATCAACAAAATAAAGAAATGTTGATAAAAAAATGAAAGATTTAAAGTTACATAATGATTTAGCTTTATAATTGAGAAACATTAAAAGAAAAGAAACAAACTACACATGAAATTTTCATTCCACGGACTAAAGAGAAAGGTTAGAACATCCTCAATCATCAAATTAGTTTTGAATTAAAATATTTTGTAAAATCATGGAAAAACTAAAGAATGTAAAATATTAAAAAAATTAAAAAAATAATTAGCTTGATTTAGATTTACGAGATGAATTTCATGATGTTTGTTTCATCTCGATCTGACCTCGCTTCAAATTAGTATGAATTACAAAGGTAAATAAGAATAAATAGTTATCAATTATTATTTTAATATTAGGTTAATATCAGTTAATATGAAAATGAGATAAATTAACGAAATTTAAAACTTGCAAATAAAAGGTGTACAAGGCACAAATAAGAAAAGATTTGGAGCTACAACATTATACAAGAAAATCAATGTAAAACTTTTGGTGAAATGACATAAATTGTTTGAAATGTCTCCTAAAATATACCAAAACCCCGGATTGCAAAATATTTAAAATAATAGAAATTAATGTGGAATTCGACAGAGCTCGTTGTGATGACTATAGTGATGATAATTTTATCTTTAATTGGATCAAATTTTTGTTAAATGTTAGCTTCCAAAGTAAATGTTTATAAAAAATTATTTTTTAAAATATAAAGTAAACATAAATTAAAAATTTAAATAAATAAATTGAAGTAATTTAATATGACCAGCTAAAAAGATTGTTAAGAAATATGCGAATAGAATTAGAGTTTCCTAGTCATGTAACTAAATCAAAGTGGGATGTTTTAATAGATGAAATTAGTTTTATGATAAATTTAAAATTCAAAATACTTAAGAGATTGAATGTAACATCATTGATCATCATGTTTGGTAAAATTGATGTTTCTCTATAGCAAATTAAAAAAATAAGAAATAAATCTATTAAAAACATAAAAATTGTTATATTTTCTTTAATAAAGCTTAGGGAGATTAGTCAAAAGATGCTTTTTTGTTGATATGAAACCTTTTTTTGAGTTATTTTGAACTACCGAAGTTAAAGAAAAAAAGAATAATAATTTACTTTTTTAGTAGAACATAACTATATATTGGCATTAAAATAAGGTAAATTGAAGTAATGCAATAAAACCTAAATAAACCAAATTAATAGTCACAAGCTAAGAGAATTAGGTTTTTCTAGTGATAAAAAAATAAAAACTAAAAAAAATTTGAAGAAAAAGAGATAAATGTTACATGAATGTTGAGATCCAATATATTAACCAGATTAAGGGTGACATCCCTGATCATCAACACTGGTTTGACAAAGTTTGCTTCATCCTTCTCAGACTAAGTTTGAATTATGTTGAATTAGCAATGTAAAATTTCATAAAAAATATTAAATTGAAATTTTTATTTTATATAAATATATATTAAATATAAAATTATATAAATTAAAGTAATGTAATATAATGAAATCGAAGTGACGTAAGGGTCATAGGAGAGCAGATTTCTAGTTGCATAGTCATTGAAATGAGTAGGTTTAGATTAGTCTAAAGATATTTGTTATCTGTTATCCGAACCTCACTAGATGTTATTGCGAATTACAAAAGTAAAAAGTATGAAAAACAAGAAATTTCTATTTTAATGTTAAAGAAATGCATATTGAAGCGGATATAAGATTAATTGAAGCTATCAAATATAGGAAAATCATAGATATGTGATAGTCACATGAAAGGAGAGTTACAATTATATATTAATATTGCTAAAACTTAGTGAAAACTTTGAAGAAATAAGAAATATTTTATGAAAATGTTGCTTTCAAAGAAAATATGGAGATGGAGTGTAACATTCTCGATCAACCAACTTATACAAATCAAAATATTTATTAAAGCATGTCAAATATCTAATATATATATATATCATTTTAAATATAAAAATTAATATTTAATTGGATAAAGCTCATTAAGATGGCTCCATGATAATTGTTTTGCCTTCATTGTACCTCATTTAAATTCATTACAAATTTCAATAGTATATAAGAATAAAAAATAATAAATTATTTTTTTTGTTTTAGGCAAATATATATTAAAGATGAGAAGAGAAAAGTTCAATCAAGGAAATATAACCAATGAAAGTAAAATAATGGTCACGTAGAATAAGAAATAGAATTTTATAGAAATTTAACAATATCGTACAAGAAAGTTACTTCCCGAGAGGCCTAGGAGAGTACAATCAAAACATCTTGTAAAGACTACTAATTTAAAAAATAAGTATAAAGAAATCACTTATTGAGATTAGTCTAATGATATTTTTGTTATCTTAATCTAACCAAATTTGAAATTAGTACAAATTAATAATTAAAAACATAAAAATAACAAATTATTATTTTGATAACAAGTCAATATATATTAAAGCTTAACATGAATAAACTAAAATAATGTAATAAACGAAATTCAAAGTGATATAGTAGATTATTAAATATAAAATTAGTTAAATTGAACCAAAAGTAATCTTACCAAATATAATATTTGAAATTTAGAGTTAAAAATGTATTATAAACAAATCTATTCAAAAAAATAAGAATTGGTATAAATTATATGCAAAAACTACATTCTAGGTGATTAAATAAATCGATTGTAATATCCATAATCATCAAGTTAAGTATGAATCAAAACACAAAAAAGGCATTTTAAAGTATAAATTTGAATATTCTATTCGATAGAGTTTGCTGAAACGAGTGCAATAACATATGTTCTATTTCTATTAGACTTTTTAAGAATTTCTCCAAATTATTAAATTAAATAAAAAATGAATATGAAGATTTATTATTTTAATATTAGATAAATAAATATTTTCTTCATTGGGAAATGTCAAGACAATGAAAAATAACCATAATAAACACTTTGAAAGCTACATGAATGCAAATTTTTAGGTACATAATTACTTAGTAACATCCTATCAAAACATTTAAAAAATGACGTAAATTTCATGTGATGGCTACGTTCGAAGAAACAAAAGAGATTAAGTGTAATATGATCAATCATCAAATAAGAAAGAAATTAGAAAATCTATTAAACCATCTTTAAAACTTATAAAATAAATATTTAAGGATGTAAAAATAAATATTTAATTAGATAAAGCTTATCAAGATTAGTCCAACATACTTATTTCATCTCGATCTCTCCTTCTTTCGAACTACTACAAATTATAAAGGTAAATTTGCTTAAATAATAACCAAATATTATTTTAATATCAAGAAAATATTTGTATAAAATAAGATAAATTGAAATGAACAAATGTTTTATATTAAAAGAAACGTAATGCTCAAATGTTAGGTGGTTTAGTAATAATAGGGAATTAAAAATAAAATATTTAAAGAAATGTCAAATTGTACAAGAAAGCTACATTATTAGAAAAAAGATCATCGAGTGTAACATCATAAATTTCCAGATATGGCATGAATTAAGATGACTTATAAAGCAAGAAACACCATTATCAAAGAAAATATTTAAAAATATAACAACTTTTATGTAATTATATATTGTTTCTATCACGGAGTTCCATGACACATGTTTTTTATAATCAGACAACGAGTTCAATTACTATAAATTACCAAAGAAAAAACCATAAGTAAAACAAAATTAATATTAATATAATCGGTAAATATCTGATAAAGCTCAACATGAGATAAATTAAAATATTACAATATAAGAAAATCAAAGTGATATAAAGGTCACATAAGAAGAAACTTGGAGTCCAAATGTAATATATTCAAATTGTGGCAAATAATGTAAAGAAATCAGATAAGTTGTATCGAAAGGTAAGCTATAAGGTAATAGCGAGAATTAGTGTAACAACCTCAATAGTGAAATAAAGTACAAATTGAGCTCGGTTATATGAGTACAATGATATTTATTTTATCTTGAATAGATCTTCTAAAATTATATTGAATTAAACAATAAATAAGCTTAACAATTGAATAATTGATATTTTAGTATTTAACAAATATATAATAAAATAAAAAAAATTTAAATTGATGTAATCTGAAATAAGTAAGTCAAAATGATGTAAATGTCATAAGAGAGGGGATTTAAAACTTCATACCAACAAAACAAAGTCAAAGAAAAAACTTTGAAAAATTGAAATAACTTCTATCACATAATTTCATTCCAAGATATTAACAAAATAAAGTATTGCATCCGTGATCATCAAATAAGGTGTCAATCATAAGCTCTCATAAAAAAGGTCAAAAAATAGAAAAAAAATAAAAATATAAGAATGAATACTTAATTAGTAAGTGCTTATCAAGATTAGTCCAACAACATTTATTTCATCAAGATCATAGCTTGTTTAGAATTAATATGAACTTTCAAAGTAATTAAAAACAAATAAAAGAAAAACATTATTTTAATATTAAGTAAATATATATTAAAGCTAAATCGAGATAAATTAAAATCATGTAATATAACTAAATCAAAGACATAAATTTCATATGATAAGCGATTTAAAGCAACTTCATAATAATGCGAAACCAAAGAAATATATTTGATGAAAATAAGATGAATTATATGAGTAAGTGGCATTCCAAGTTTTTATGGGGATTAAGTATAACATCCTCATTTGTGTAATTAGCTATGAAACATAATGTCTCATAAAATATGAAAACCGTAGAAAATAAAGTATTTAATAGCCTAAAATTGAATATTTACATATATAAAACTACCAAGACAAGTCACTTGATACTAGTTTCATCTCAATTGGATCTTATTTATAATTACTCCATATTACTAATGAGAAAAGAATGAATAATAAGAAAATATTTTTTTAATATTTTTGAAATATATATTAAAGCTAAAATTCGATGAATTAATGTAAATTAATATAACCAAATCAAGCACATGTGAAGCTGACATTAGAGGAGAAATAGTGGTACAATGGAATATTGTATTATCAAAGAAAACAAATCAAACAAATTAGATAAATTATATACTTAAGCTAGATTATGTTTTGTAGATGAGATCTAATGTAACATCCTCAATTATTAAATTTAGTATAAAACTAAAAAACTTGAAAAATTCACCAATACTTAGAAATTAAAATATTAAAAATAATGAAAACATATTTTATTTGATGGAGCTTTTTAAAAGATTTCAAATATATTTGGTTCATCTTGATTAAAAAACTTTCTAAATTAAGACAAATTAATAAATTAAATAACCATTTACTGTAAATTGTATTTCAATAACATGTAAATTTTTAATAATGTTAAAAGAAATAAATTAAGGTAATATAATTTCCAGAATCAGGTTATTTAATGAAGAGATTAAAGGACACTTTTTGTACCAAAGCAAGATAACGAAGTAGAATTAAAAAATTTTAAAAATGAGACAAATTTTATAGGAAAGTTACAGTCAAACAGACCAAGGGCATCAAGTATAAAATTAGTCATAAAGCTTGCTAGAACCCTAAATAATATGAAAATAAATAGTTAATTTCGTAGTGCTCATTGTGA
This sequence comes from Vanilla planifolia, assembly GCA_023846275.1. Classification (NCBI taxonomy): domain Eukaryota; kingdom Viridiplantae; phylum Streptophyta; class Magnoliopsida; order Asparagales; family Orchidaceae; genus Vanilla; species Vanilla planifolia. The sequence goes on along the minus strand of JAIUJO010000062.1, from coordinate 1,297,047 downwards.
TGCTTCCAACAAAGTTTATCTGGTCCCTAACAGGCCTCCTTTGGAATCGTTATAAACTATAGAATTTTATAAGTATAAATTATAAGAAATTACAAGTTTGGTTTTATGTAAATCTACATTAAAGTTGAAATTAGATAAATTAAAGCTATATATTCAAGGTGATGTAACTCTTAGATGAAAGGATATTTAGAGCTAATAATAATATAACAAAGGCAAGTGAAGGATTTAAACAAATGAAAAAAATTATAACATTGAGTTACACACTACAATACTAACGATATCAAGTGTACAATGCTATATCATTAAATAATGTAGAAATAAAGATTGTTTTTTAATTATAATAAACTTAAAAGAAATATTTAAGATAATAAATTAAAAATCTAATTAGATAGAACTCCTCTAGGAAGAAGCAATGACATTTTCTTTTATAATATAATTAAACAAATATTAAAACAAAAATTTTATCTCCAAGATGCTATGAATGTTGGGTGTTACATGCCTAATCATCAAATCCTGCAAAAAAAAATGTTTCATATTACCTTCCAAAACAATAAAAAAAAAACGAAACAAATAAAACAAAATAAATTTTCAACTATATGGAGCAAATACAGTCTAATGTAGTGACATTTGTTTCATCCTTAATAGACCATGTTTAAGAATTCTACAAATTATAAAAATTAAACAATCATAAAAATAATTAATTATTATTTTAATATAAAGTAGATATATATTAAACTTGAAATGATATAAAGCAAAGCAATGTAGCAAAATCAAATAAATCCAATGCAAAAGCTCACACGATAAAAAAAATTATACCTACATAGTAAAATAACCAAGTCAAAATAAAAAATTTTTAAAAATAAGATAAATTGCAATATAACTTTGCATTTCAAGATACTAAAGAGATCGAGTGTAATTTCCTCAGTCAGTAAATCAAATATAATTTGAAACATTTATCAAAGCATACCATACCTCTAAAAATAAAATATTTTTAAAAATATAAAATACTATATTATTCAGAATTAGTAAAAAACACGAAAATAAGTTGCAGAAATAGTAAAAAAAAATTTATTAATATTAAGTAGACATAAATTAAAAAAAATGATATAAATTAAAGCAATGTAAAATATCCAAATCAGGGATATATAAAGGTTATAGTAAATTAGATTTAGAGTTATACAGTATTATAACAAAAAAAATTTTAAAACTTTTAAGAAATAAGTTAAATTATAAAGAAAAGATGGTTTGAAAAATATTATAGAGCTCGAGTTTATCAACATGAGCCTAAAGACATTTGTTACATCTAGAATGGATCATGTTTAGAATTACTCTAAATTATGAAATTAAATACTAATGAATAATAAATAATTATGATATTTATATTATTTAAATACATATTGAAGGTGAAATGAGTTAAATTGAAGCAAAGTTATACAGCAATATCAAAGACATGTATGGATGACATGACGTATGATTCGAAGTTACATAATAATAAAACCTAATCAAAATAAAAAATTTAATAAATAAGATACATTATATTGGAAAATTGCATTCAATAATACTAAGGAGATTGAGTGTAGCACTCTTGATCATCAAATAAGCATAGAATCAAAATTACTCATAAAGTGTGAGAAAATTGAAGAAAATAAAGTAGTAAAGAAATACATAAAGATGAATATTTAATTTTTTTGCAGTCTTCTAAATTTGACTTATAACATTTATTTCATGTCAATCAAATCTTGATTGTGGGACTACGAATTAACAAAGCAAAATACAATAAGAAAACAATTTATTATTCGATGGTTAAGTAAATAAACAATAAAGTTAAAATGAGATAAAGTATTTGGCAAATATGAATTTGGATAAAGTAAATAGATGGAGTGTAATCTCCTAAACCATTAAATGATGTCAAAATCATAATGTCTTGTAAATTATTTCAAAAATACAAAATACTAAATTTTTTAAAAAATTAAAAACAATAAATGAAAATAATGATAAATTTAAATTCTCATGTTAAGTGGAAGGTTAAAAAAGATTAATAGAAACATTGTAATAAAAAAGAGCCATGACAATGTAACATAATAAAGGATGTAAAGTTAAATGAAAGTATAACCAAATTAAAAGAAAAAATATAAAATAATTAACACTAATTATCAAGGAATATTGCATTCAAAGATGTATAAGAGATTAGGTGTGGCACCATCATTCATCAAATAAGGTGCATATCAATTTATCTCATATAGTGTACCAAATTACTATAGAACAAAAAAATTATAAATATAAAAATACTCATTTAACCAATTAGAGCAATTGGAGCTAAGCCAATTGACATTTTGTTTGTTTTTATTAGGCCTTGGTTGAAATTACTATGAATTATGAAAAAAATAATAAGCATAACAATTCATAAATAAATGTTTTAATATTATTTCAATATATATTAAAGTTGAAAAGAGATAAACTAAAGAAATATAATGAAACCCAATCAATGTAGATATAACATTAGAGATTCAAAACAACATAATAAAATAACCATGCAAAAATATTTTAGAAAATAAGTTAAATTATATGTGAATGTTGTTTAGGTAGGAATACTAATCTCAAAAGAAGATTACCAGAACAACACAATAAAATTGTTAAAAAAACAAATGAATTTTAAGTTATGTGGAGTTTGTTGAGACAAGTCGAATGACATTTGCATCGTTTCCATCAATCCTTATTTTTAATTGTTGCAAGTTATCATTAAAAAAAGAATCAATCATAACAAATTTCTATTCTCATTTTATGTGAAAATATAATAAATCGAAAATACCTTATATTTAAGCAATGTAATAATGCAAAATAAAAGTATTGCAAAGGTAATCAGAAAAGAGATTTAGGGATGCATAGTAAGATAACTAAATCATAGCAAAAGATTAAAAACAATCTAATAAATTGCAAGAAAAATTTTCAATTCATGATATTAAAAACATGGAGTATAATATTCTCAATCATCAAGTCAAGTATGAATCCAAATATCTCATATAACTTGATAAAACCATCACTAATAAAATATTTAAAAATATAAACAAATATTTAGTTGGATGGAGCTCATTGTGATGAATTAAAAAAAAAATGATGCGAAAGTCAAATGAGAGAATAAGAGTTTTGTAGTAATATCACGAAATAAAAGCAAATGATTTGAAGAAATATCGTAAGTAGTACAAGAATACTATGTTCTAAGATACTAAAAGGACTAAGCGATACTTTATTGATTGTCATATAGGTATGAATTAAAATCTCCAGTTAACAATGATAAATCAATAGAAAAAATGATTAAAAATATAAAATGAATAATTTAATGGATGAAGATTTTTGGGACAATTCCAATGATATTTATTTCTTTTGTGAAGCAAACATAAAATTGCTGTGATTTGATTAAATTACATTACCGAAATTTATCATATTTCATCTTTTTATAAAATTAGTGAATATTAAAATACTATTTTTTTATTGTATATGGTTATTTATTTTGCTTGTTTTTAACAATTACAAGTGACTCCAAAGGAAGAGAAATCAAATCTCCGAGGGCTTATCTCGATGGCCTCTACCTAAATAAATGTTTATTTTATACTTTTAAATACTTTTTATTGTTTTGGTTTTTTTACATGATATTTTGATTAGCACATGAATTTATGATTTGGAATATTACATTTCATCTCCTTAGATTATTAGAGTTCTATGTTCTTGTACAATTTACCTCATTTCTTCAAAGTTTTCAATTTTATTTGGATATATTACACTACAACTCTAAACCTCTTATCTTGTTTCCTTTATATGTTAGTTATTTTGCTACTTTAAATCATTTCAATTTATTTTATTTCATTATTAATAGTAATTCATTTGGTATTAAAATGATAATTTAATTTTATTTATGCTTGTTTCATTTTGTAATTCATAGTAATTCAAAGTGGGGTCTAAATGGGACAAGACAAAGGTTATTAGATTCACCTTTATGAGCTCTATCAAATTAAAAATTAATTTATATATATATATATCAATTTATATATATATTAAAATATTTTTATTTTATTAGTTTTAGGTAAGATTTATTAGACATTTCTATTTATATAATATTTATCGATCAAGGATATTACACTCAATCTTTTTACCATCATATGGTGTAATTTTCCTAAATAATTGAAAAATATTTTTTTTTCATTTGGTTATATAACTATGAAACTTTTAATCTTTTCTTGTATGACTTGGTATATTATGTTCTTTTAATTTATCTCATTTAATATTTAATATGTAATTTAGAAATATTTAAAAAATTACTTATTATTATTTATTATTATTTACTATAGTAAATCAATGTAATTCTATACATTATTTGATTGAAATGACATAAATGTCATTGGGTTCTTCTCGATGAAATTTATCCAATTAAATTTTTATTTTTTAATATTTTGAAAATTTATTTTTTTAATAATCCTCGTACAATTTATACATCATTTCAATTTTTGGATAACATGATTAATGAGGATGCTATACTCTCTCTCTCCATAGTATAATACTCATAAAATTTATCTCATTTCTCTAAATGTTTACTTTTGTTTGGTTATGTTATTATGAAACCGTAATTGTTCTCTCATGTGATGCTTATATTGCTTTAATTTGATTTTTATTGTATTTGTTAAAAGTTTCTCATTTTATATTTAATATTTATTTATTTAATGTTAAAATAAAAGTTTATTATTATTTATTTTATTTTTGTCTTGAAATACATAGTAATTCCAAACAAAATCTAATAAAGGCATAACAAACATTATTGAACTAGTCTCCATACGTTTTACATAATTAAATGTTCACCTCTATATTCTTAACTATCTTATTTTCTTATTGGGAAAGCTTTCTGAAATGTTTTGATTCAAACCTTATGTGATGATGGACAATTTTGCACATCATCTAAAAAGTATCTTGGAATGCAGCCTTGATGTATAGTTTATCTCATCTCTATATTTTATTTTTCATTAATTTTGTTTTTTTACTATGTAGCATAAATCTCCTATAGAGTGAATATTACATTTCTTTGAATTGATTATATTTCATTATTTCAATTTATCTCATTTAAACAATAACATATATTTTCGCAATATTAAAATAATAATTTATTTTTTTATGCCTATGCAGTTTAGCAATTCATATAATCCAAAAGTGGCTAGATAGTGATGCAACAATTCTAGCGAGCACATCTGGATAAGCACCATCTAATTAAATATTCATTATTATTATTTTTAATTTTTTATTTACTAAAAGCTTTGCAAGATTTAAATTTTATTTTGACTTGTAGTTGATTTGATGATTGAGGATTGTCCAATTAATCTTCTAAGTATCTTGGAGTGCAAATTCCTCAAAATTTATCTCATTTCTTAAAATTTATGTCTTTGAGTTAGTTATATTACTACATAAACTTTACACTCCTCCCCTATAACCTTGCATATCCTTGATTTGGTGATATTACATTTTAAAATTTATCTCATTTCATCTTTGAAAATAATTTATATAATATTTTAATAATTTTTTCTTATTATTTATGCTTATTTATTTTTATAATTCATAATAATAGCAAATGATGCCTATTACAAATGAAAAAAAATTCATTGGATTTGTCTTGATAATCTAAATCAATTAAAAAATCTTTTCTATATTTTTCGATATTTTATGTTTCAAGATTTCAATGCACTTTATAAGTTTTTTTTTATGCATACTTGATTTGTCGACTAAAACTGTTACACTCGATCGCCTTAGTATATTGCAACATAATTATATTATACAATTTACTTAATTTTTAAAAATTTTTTACATCACTTTTTTTTATTACAATGCAGCTTTAAGTCTCCGGGTACCTTGATTTAGTACTTAATTAAAATTTTTAATTTTATAGTATTCCTTCACTTGGTCTTATCTTTATAAAACAAGCATCCTTGGATTCATCTCGAAAAGCTCCTACCAATTGTATATTCATTTTCATATTTTTTGAAATTTTGGTACTCTTTTGTGGCTTTTTTATTCATAATGGATTTGATAATCAAGATTCAAATACTTAGTCTCTATAATGTCTTTGGATGTAGTATTTTTATACAATTTTTCCTAATTTATTAAATTACTAGACACAATAATTCCATTCTCTAGGCACCATAACATTTCATTTATTTGATTGATTACTTTGTTTCAATTTATCTCAAATAAGCCTTTCAATACATTTACTTAATATTGAAAATAATAATGTATTATTATTTATTCTTATTTCCTTTAGTGATTCATAGCAATTACAAAATGACATCTACTTGAGATGAAAGAATTAAACTCATATTAACAAGCATTATCCAATCAAATATTCATTTTAATATTTTTGAATATTATATTATCTAAAGCTTTGCCAATCTTTACAAGTTATTTTAAATTATTCTTGAATTGATAATCGATGATATAGTTTTTTATTTTCATAGTATTTTCAAAAGAAATTTAACCAAAAGAATTTTCTTATTTCTTCTAAACTTTCACTTTGACTTGGTCATGTTATCATCTTATCTCCTTCAATCTTTAATATATATCCACTTAATACTACACTAATAATTTATTATTACTTATGTTTATTTATTTTTTTGAAATTTATAGTAATCACAAATGTTGTCTGATATAACTGATACCAATGTTATTAAACTTGTATCAGTAAGCCTTATCCAATGAGAAATTCTTTTTTAATATCTTTAAATATTTAATTTTTTCAGTCTTCTGGAACACTTTATGAAACATTATATTTCTTACATCTTTTGACTACGATTATATTGAACTCGATCTTCTTAGTAAATTTGGATACGAATTTCTCATCCTAATTATCTCATTTCTTCAAATTTTATTATTTGATTTGTTTACATTCTAATTCTATATATCTTTACTTGTGTCTTTCATAACACTTTGATTTGGTTGAATTTCATTTCTTTAGTTTAATTTATTTCAACTTTAATATTTATTCACTTTCATATTAAAATAAGTACTTATAATTATTTTTCCTTATTTTCTTTTGTAATTCTTAATAATTCTAATTGGGTTCTAGCCAAGAAAAACAAATGCCAATAGGCTAGTCTTGAGGAGTTATGTACTATTAGATATTAATTTTGGTATTTTTTATAAATATTTTATTATTTAAGGTTTCATTTATTTATTAGATATTTTGAGTTGTACTTAATTTGATTATAAAAAAAGGTTAAATACAATCACCATAGTATCTTGGAATTCAACCTTGTCATGCTACTTCTATAATTTCTTAATATGTTTTATTTTATTTCGTTATATTACTACAGAACTCTAATTCACCACTTGAATGAGGTTTACATCACTTTCATTTAGATATACTGCATTTCTTCATATTATGTCATTTTTTTTAAATATAAATTAATTATATGCAAATAAAAATTTATTATTATTTATGCTAAATTTTTTGGTAATTCATAATCTAATCAAAAGCGGTATCATTTAGATTAAATAAACATTACTATACTTGTACTAATGAGCTTTGCTCAATTAATATTTATTTTTATATCCTAAGGATTTATTTTAAGAATTTTTTAATACTTTATGAGGCATTTATATTCATACATGATTTTTTTATTGAGGATGTTAGACTAGATCTCAACAGTATCTTGTATTATAGCATTATTGTATAATTTATCTAATTCCATCAAGTCAATCACATTGATTTTGTTAGATTACATCACAAATCTTAAAATATCCACTTGTGCAACCTTTAGATCTCTTTCATTTAGTTAAATTATATTTCTTTAATTTAAGTTATTTGAAACTAAATATATATCTACTTTACATTAAAATATTCATTTATGGAATTTTTTTTGTTTATTTTCATTGGTCATTTGAAGAATTTCTAAGTGATATTTGATATAGACAAAAAAATGTTGTTCAACTAGCCTTGACAAGAATTTCTAAGTGATATTATGAAATTGGTTTATTTGTACGTAATTTAATGACTTATTTGTGTCTCTGTTAGCGTCTTATTGGTTTGGCCTCATTTTAAACTTGTAGGCTTTGTTATACTATCATGAATTCCCTAAATAGGTTTTACCTTAGCATAAATGGCTACACATTGATTTCATGAGAAGCTCTAAGTAAATTGGCTTGAAAAAACCTAGCTGAGTTTAAAAGATGTTCTTAAATAAAACATAGATTTTTATTTCGTTGATGTGTGTACACCACCAGTAAAAAGTACCCTTACATAAAAATATTAATACTAGAGATTTGATAAGAGATAAGATAAATATTAGATAACTAAACACACTAATCATATTATTAGTAATAACTAATTAGAAAATAGAACAATAATTAAAACAAAAAGCATTAAATGATGTTATAGAGAAATTAATAATTACATTTGGAAACTTTCTCTAGGATAAAAAAAATATTAATGAAACTATGGTAAATTTGTGACTTGGCAAGTATGTGCTTCTAAAAATAGATAATAACCAAAGAAAATAGAATAATTAAAAATATAATTTTCCAAAAAAAGATAATATTACAGTTAACCCAAGCATCTATTCCAAACCAAGCAAGCTAGTTCAATCACACGCATTAGAGACCTAGTTGTAGATCTTCTAATCATCATTCAACTTTAGTAGGAGAAGATTGAGATGGTGATGATTGCTTTTCTTGACTCAAAAGGTGTTAACCCTTATCCCATTAAATAATTTAATATGTAAAAAATATGATAGGAGCCAGAAGTACTTGTATATGCTATATAACTTTAGTATGTTTAGGAATAAGATTGGAGTAGCAATCCATAAATTGAAAATGGCTAAGACATGGGTTAGGTTAATCTTACCCTCTCCTATAATCACTATTCCAAAAATAACTCTAATAGTTTCTAAGACCTAGATTAGACGAATTACTCTTCTTAGTGATAAAGGTATCAAGTTATGGTAGTATGACAATACATACCTACAGTGCTTCCTTTGTAGTAGCTTCTAATAGGAAAACATTAACAAGGCAACTCAACATAGTACGACAAACATCGTTTGGAGTAGAAACTAATTATTTGGCATTCCAAAGAAGAATAAGAATGAGAGAAAAAATGGACACCATAAGAGACCTACCTAAACAAAATAACTTCAAAATCATATTATTTTTAGTAAGTATCCATCTTAAAAAATGGCCAAATTGACTAGACAAGGGAGAAGTGGATGCCATAAATTCATTACATAAAATTTTGTAATACGAAAAAAACTAAATGATTATTTTACAAAAACTAAATGATTATTTCATTATCTTAAAGGTATCATTTCCCTATATTTTGAACAAAAGTTAATAATTGTACATAATACTAATTATGTAACTAGTAGAATTGAACAAATCATCCTGGCCATCGGCCCTAGTCAAAGACATAGAGTTTTGAAGGTTGAAGCTATGCAAAATTTAGAATAATTATTACAAAACTAGTTTGAACGATATGGTACCTTAGAGTCGAGATTATACAAATCTAACAGCAACAAAGGTAGAAATTTTATGGATGTCACATTAAGCAATAAATAGTTTGAGAAATTAACTCATCCACTAGGAAAATAATTATCAAAATACGCAATGAATTAGTATGTTACAACGTATCACATGAATCAATCCTATGATTATATTTATCTTTAATTATGTCAAATAGAAATGTGCAGGGTAAGAGGATAATAACTAAATCAAAAGCATGGGTTAAGTTATTAAGATTGTGATACCGGCATACTATAGTGCTAAACGAGATGAGAAATAATGAAGAAAGAGAAATTGTTATAAAAAATGTAAACCTATGAGAAATGAGGTAAAAAAATAAAATTTTCTAAATCACTGGCCAAAAAATACTGGTTTTTTAATTGTAGAAAAATAAGTCATTTTGTTAATCAATGTCGAAACAAGAATGTAGATAAAAAAATGTTAAAGATCTACATAGAAAAGATATTAAAGAATGATATGATAATGTAAGCCTAGTAAAACAATGGATCAAAATTTCATAGCAATATTATAGTTGTTCGGATAAAAATGAAATTAAAAAACCCATGAAATTTCTATAAAGGCACCCAATATCTCCTTAAAAGTCATAATTTTATAAAATTAGAAGCATGCAGCGATCACGAATTTGAAGATTATAAAACAACTACTTAAACAAGGTGTAATTAATGTCAACAATTTTTAGTCACAAATCATATAACAAATTATAAGAAGTTGAACAAAAATTTTTGAAGGTTTCTTTCCATAACATTTTGATATAATATGATAAAAAAATTTGAAGAAGTTTATAATAGATAAAAAAAATTAAAATTAGAGATTAAAATAAATCTTTAAACCATCAAATAATTAGATATTAGAATAAACTTACTAGACTAAGAGCTATGATAACGTAGGAGAAAAAATGCCTATTAAAAATAACGGTTCTTTAAAAATAGAAGAGTTATTAACCTATATAAAATTTAAATTCCTCAATAACCGATATAGTTGCAACAATAATTTTCATAGTTTTATTTTAAGATAGCCACAACATCGCTTTCTTTGGTATATTAAATATTCAGGCATCATCTATTCTTGTAGAAATAAGTAAGATTCTCTTGTTATATACCAAAACCTCCACATATTAAGTTAAAATATTAGAATCAATAGGAAATGGAAGAATAGTTGACAAAATTCTACCCAATTGTCATATAAAACTTAACATAGAAAAGTATCCTACAATAACAAAGTAAAAAAATCAACAAATTATGAATTAAAATTGGAATTAATTTTATCAAAAATTTACAAGGGGCAGTAACATTCGAAGATGATGAACAAATAATTTTTATATGGTTCAACACCAAATTATCATGTTCTTTAGTGGAGTCTTAACACGTATTAGAAAAAAAAAAAGATTTTATCTTCAAATATGACAAAAAAGCTTTTCTTTTAAATACATACATAAACAATGATGGGTTAACAAAATATATGTTTATATTGGAAAATATATAATAGAAATGAAATGAATTACTAATTACACAAAAAATCCTTAAAAACATTAAAGTAAACACTAGATAATATGTAAATTAGAAATAATAAGCCTTAATTTAATCTTTAAAAATAAACCACTAGAGGCCAATGCTATAGACTTGGAGAATTTAAAATTCACATTAAAGAATATTAAAATTTTGATTATCAAGGGAAAGTAGCAATCCTTAGCAAACTACTACATTTGTAGTTAAAAAAACATGTTAAAATGATTAAATGATAATACTATAGATGATGTCTGTCATACCTAGCAAAGCAAATCTAATACATAAAATTGATCATAGTATTATCGTAAATTTGACAAAAAAATAAGACTTTTGTAGGTAGCACAATGCAAAGAAAGTATACAATGGATACCATTTATACTTTTTAATGGGCATTATAAATTATTACTTTTGCCCTTTGGATTAAAATGCACACCATCTATCCAATCTTTTGTTGTGACCCATTTATTCATCTTAATTATTTAGAACTTTTTTTAGATATGGTTTTATTAAGATCTAGCCATATCAAAATATAAGATTGAAATAAAGAAATGATATATTAACTTTTTAAGAAAAAATAATGGAAATCAAAAATTAAAATTGCAAGATCATGTAAGTAATTCTGTCATAGACATGCCAAATAATTTGGCCAATACTAATGAAATCTAAACTTTTCTCTAAAAACATAATTATGCTAGTTTTTTCTTTCCTTATTTAGCCGAAGTTGTAGGGCCCATACATGCAAAAAACCAGATTGAAAGGCAAACAATTCTTCAAAAATCAAGATATCTTGTTGGTAAGAAGGATAAAACAAAAACAAGCAAAAGAATTAGGTGTTTTACAATTACCTCATCAAGGTAGTTGCTAAATAGTAGAAAAAGATGGATCCCTAGAATATTGGGGGGGTTATATTGAAATAGAAAAATAATAGAAAACCAACTAAGAAGGCTGAACTTATAAGTACATGTTCTAGCAAACTTTATAAAAGTTAAGTATATGTCATATATTTTAAAATTTTCTACATATATAGTTTACAAAGCTTTGAAATATTCTTAAAAGAAGAAGAATATTTATTATTGGGAATGATATCTAAGTAATCATGGAATGTTTCAAAAAAACTATCACAATGAATTAGAAAGAAATAGTTAGCTATGATTTGCTAATTTTCATGTTAATATTTTATGTAACATAGTCATCACATGTATAATTGAAGAGATATTATTTTAACATATCTCATCTCCAACATAATTAGGAAAAACTATCCTTAAATGGCCATTGAGGTAGTAAAGTAGATAATGAGTAAACAAATTGCCACAAAAGCCTTAAATTAGCATAATGAATTTCCAAAGAGAGCCTTAAATGGCCATAGAAAGCCTTAAAATACCATAATTATGAAGATATTTTATTGAGTTACAAATTGTAGGATTATCATATTTTATAGGAAATAGCCATTTTTAAAACCAAATAACTTTTGGCCCCCTATAAACTCAACAACCTTCCTTAGAATTCAATTTTACAATAAATATTTGACATCTAGTTAATGAGGTCCACAAGTACATATTGTTTGATCTATGGAATACTGCAAAGAAATAGAATTTAATTTTATATACTGTTATACCCGGTAAAATTTTATGTATTTGATCTTTAATAAATTAATTGTGGCTTGGATGATTTCGAATCGACAGTAGGATGAGCCAGGAACTCAATTGTAGGCTATTGGAATTTCTGAAATCTTTTGGGAATTTTTCGGAGCACCGAGGAATTTTTAATTAATTTTCCCTATTTAATTGGATTTATTAGATTTTTAGAAATTCGAAAATCTAATTAAATTAAAACCGGAAATCGTTTTTTTTATCGCGCGTGAACCGGACCGGAACGGTTCAGCGGAGGCGGAGGCGGTTCGCCGGGTGAGTTTGCGTGTGCGTTCTAATAAGCGGATCGGACGGTCGAGATCGGCGGGTGAGATCGAACCGGCTGATCGGGTGCTTACCGTGTCGATAGCGTGTCGACAGCGCGTATTGTGTGCTTACCGTGTGGATAGCGTGTCGACAGCGCGTATCGGGTGCTCACGTGTCGAAAACGTGTCGAACGCGTAACGGGTTCACCGTGTCGGCCCGGGGTATAAAAAACCCTCGCGAAGCAGCGAATAGGGTTTTCGTTCGACGGCGATAGCGAGGAAATTCCCGGCGTACGGCGCGTGATTCCGGCGGCCTGGCAAGGGGCTTTTTGTGCCCGGAGATTCACGAGACCGAGGAGAGTCGATTGAGACCAAATTCGTTCGGCGAGGAGCTGCGGCGAGCTGCGGACGAGCTTCACCGTCGCCGGCGTCTTCGAGGTAGGAATTTCAGATATTTAAATTAGATAATTAGCAAATTGAAGCATGTATTAGTTTGCAAATCTCTATCTAAGCATGCGAATGTGATTTTTGAAGCTAATTGTACAAATTATCGAAAATTTGCATGTTAGGGTTTTCGGGACGTTAATTTGTTTCGCCGAAATTGGAAAATTACCAAGCATGAGGATTTAAATATGCCACTTTATTCATGTTAATATGATTGTATAATGCTAGAACTATAATTTCGTGAATTGTCAACATGAGGATTAGACGAAACTGCTCGGCGGAAAACTTGATTTAAACCGTAGGAAATTAGCGACATTATTGGAACATTAGGATAGTACGAACATGTTCTCCTTGTTCGCAGTCGCCGGAAATCGACGGAATGATCGTATTGGTCAGCTATTGCGGCGGCTAGGGTTCCGCGGACGACGGGTGAAGGAAGGAGACGAATTAAGGATTAATTAGGGATTAGTTGAATTATTAAGAGAATAATAATAATATTAATCATTAATATTATATATAAGCGTCGGCTGAATTTCGGATTAATAACTGACCGGCGGGGTTTGGTTCAGCATGAAAGCCCGAACCGGTGGCAAGATGCGATTCAGGGGATTCGGCGCGGTATAGTGAATAGCAAAATTTTAAATTCGGGGAATTATTCCGAATTTTGGAAAAAAAAATGTATGCCAAAAATCAGCCTAGGAAAAAAATGGGGTGTAACTGTAGTGGTATCAGAGCCCTAGGTGAGGATAACGGGGCTAGACGTGTATAGGGGTTCAACCCAAGGTGGGGAGAACTGTTGATTCTTTTGTATACTATAGTAGTCCATATGCCAATTGCCAAATGACGACTCTAATGCCAGATTAATTGTTTTTGACAGTATGGCTGGTACCAGGAGACTTTCCGCTCGTGGAGCAGCTAGAGGCAGACCGGTATCTACTACTCCTACCCCGGAGACGATCCCAGCATTGCCAGTTGAGCCAGCCGTGGATCGTGGGATCGATGCCTTCATGCGGTTGCGTCCGCGGAGCTTCAGTGGGTCGGCTGACCCAGCGGTGGCAGATGACTGGATGGCTCATATGCTTGAGCTATTTGATGCCTTGGGATGTCCATTCGGCAGGAGGGTAGTGCTTGCTGCGCTAGTGTTGGAGGGAGAGGCTGCTACCTGGTGGAGAGGCCAGCGGCGCGCTATGTTTGGGGAGGCCCAGAACAGTGAGATAGCATGGGATGACTTTGTTGAGGCATTCAGGGAGTGCTACATTCCGGCCTCTGCCATGGCTCAGTTCAGGAGGGAACTTATACACCTCAGGCAGGGCCAGATGTCAGTGAACGATTACTTATCGAGGTTCACTTATCTGGCGAGGTACGCCGTAGAGCTGGTGCCTTCTGAGGAACGCAGATGTGAGATGTTCCTGGAGGGACTTCGTCCTATGCTGCAGCGCCAGCTAGTTGTGAGTCGGTTTGCCAGGTTTCGTGACTTGGTGGAGGCTGCGAGATCCGTTGAGCTTATTGATATCCGGATGGAGGCCCAGAGAGAGACTCATAACAAGAGGAAGGAATTCAGAAATATCCAACAAAACAAAAAGGGCAAGAGACACAGAGATCACAGTGGTACTCAGGAGGTCGTGGTCCGGCCACGACCTATTTCTGAGAGACCAGTGCAGCAGACAGGTACCCGGACTGGGGGGATTATCTGCTACCATTGTCGACAGCCCGGACACAAGAAGTGCGACTGCCCAGAGTTGAAGAAACAGAGGATCACGGGACCGGTTGGTTCATCTGGGGGACAGCCCAGGGTATTTGCACTGACTCGGCAGCAGGCTTCAGAGTCACCAGAAGTGATCACAGGTATGCTTCATTTTGGCAACGTGCAGTGCATGACTTTGTTTGATACTGGTGCATCTCATTCTTTTGTTGCTGAGAGGATCTGGAATCAGATATCAGGATCCAAGGGTTACTTGAAGGAACCCTTACTGGTTAGACTTCCTGATGGGAAAGAGATTCCCACTGTTCAGAAGATTGACGGATCTATTCTGATTAGTGGACACGAATTCGTGACAGAGTTGATATGTGTGCCACTAGCAGAGTTCGACATCATTTTGGGGATGGATTGGTTGTGCCACCATGCAGTGGTTCTGGATTGTTGGGAGAAGAAGGTCAGGATCAGAGTGCCTGGTTCGGGGGATGTGATATACTTTGGTCTGAACAGGCAGATTCCCCTGATCTCAGTTCTTCAGGCTGGAAGGTTAGTAAGTAAGGGTTGTACTGGTTGGTTGGCCTATGTGACCGATAGCCAAGCCACCACTACCCCTATGTCAGATATTCCAGTGGTGAGAGACTTTCCTATGGTTTTTCCAGAGGAGTTGCCTGGATTTCCACCAGCTAGGGAAGTGGAGTTTTCAATTGATTTGGAGGCAGGAGTAGCTCCTATTGCTAGAGCTCCTTACAGGATGGCTCCAGCCGAGCTAGCAGAGTTGAAGACTCAGTTACAGGACTTATTAGACAAGGGACTCATACGCCCCAGTTGTTCACCTTGGGGTGCCCCTGTCTTATTTGTCAAGAAGAAAGATGGTAGTATGAGGCTGTGTGTGGATTATAGGGAATTGAATAAGGTTACTATTCGTAACCGATACCCTTTACCACGCATCGATGATTTGCTGGATCAACTTCAGGGAGCAACTGTGTTCTCCAAGATTGACTTACGCTCGGGTTATCACCAGATCCGGATTAGAGATTCTGATGTACCCAAGACAGCATTCCGTACTAGATACGGACATTACGAGTTCACAGTGTTGCCTTTTGAATTGACTAATGCTCCAGCAGTATTTATGAACCTGATGCATCGAGTTTTTCATGCCTTTCTGGATCGGTCTGTGATCATCTTTATAGATGATATATTGATTTATTCCAGAGATAGGGATACTCATGCAGATCAGTTGAGGACTGTGCTTACAGTGTTGCGGGAGAATGAGCTGTATGCAAAATTCTCCAAGTGTTCTTTTTGGCTGGACTCAGTAGCATTCTTAGGACACATTGTCAGTGCGGAGGGCGTGGCTGTTGATCCTAGCAAGATACGAGCTATTATTGATTGGAAACGGCCATCTTCTGTCACTGAGATCCGGAGTTTCCTTGGTTTGGCTGGATACTATAGGAAATTTGTTCCTCACTTTTCTAGACTGGCTGCTCCACTAACCCAGTTGACCCGGAAGGGAAAATCTTTTGAGTGGACAGAGAGTTATGAGAACAGTTTCCTAGAGCTGAAGCAGAGGCTTAGCACCGCTCCAGTATTGATGTTACCCACACAGGAGAAGCCGTATCAGATGTACACTGATGCTTCACATATAGGCTTGGGAGCCGTACTGATGCAGGATAACAGAGTTATAGCATATGCTTCGAGGCAACTGAAGGATCATGAGAAGAATTATCCCACTCATGATTTGGAGTTAGCTGCTGTCATTTTTGCCTTGAAGATATGGAGACATTATTTGTACGGAGTTCCTGTAGATTGCTTCTCTGACCACAAGAGTCTTAAGTATCTGTTCACTCAGAAGGAACTGAACTTGAGGCAGAGGAGGTGGTTGGAACTGATAAAGGATTACGAGCTGACAATAAACTACTGCGAGGGGAAGGCTAATCCAGTGGCTGATGCCTTGAGCAGACACGCAGTTGTGCATAATATGTTAGTCTGTGACTCTATACCAGACTTGGATTGGAATGTTGAAAGATGTCAGGAACAGTTGTCTATTCAGAGACTGGTTCACAGACTCAGCTCATTGACTATTCGGGCTGACTGGTTATCTGAGATGCGTGACCTTCAGCTTTGTGATGAAGAGCTGAAGGAGAAGATTGAGTTGGCATCGCAGGGATTGGGAGGAGACTTTGCTCTCAGAGACGACATTTTGACCTTCAGGGGTCGCTGGTGTGTACCATCACATCAGGAGTTCAGGGAGAGGATCCTTCGGGAGGCTCACTATGGAACCTTGGCTATGCACCCTGGAGAAGTCAAGATGTACAGGAATTTGAGGAGTGTTTTCTGGTGGAGAGGTTTGAAGACAGATGTTGCTGCCTTTGTTAGGAAATGCCTTACTTGTCAGCAAGTTAAGGCCGAACACCAGAGACCTGGAGGATTGTTACAGAGATTGCCGATTCCGGAGTGGAAATGGGATGACATCACTATGGACTTTGTGACTGGTCTTCCTCGTACCAGACAAGGTTTTGATGCTATTTGGGTCATCGTAGATCGATTGACCAAGTCAGCCCATTTCTTATCCATTAAGAAGACGGATTCAGCGGCACAGTTGGCAGAGATATATATTCAGCAGATTGTCAGATTGCATGGGATTTCCCGTTCTATTATTTCTGACAGAGACGCCAAATTCACATCACAGTTTTGGAAGAGCTTACACACTGCCATGGGTACACAGTTAAAGTTCAGTACTGCTTATCATCCTCAGACGGATGGACAGTCTGAGCGGACTATTCGGACCTTGGAGGATTTGCTACGCTTGAGCGTACAAACTTACTCAACAGATTGGACTAGACGATTACCCTTGGTAGAGTTTGTGTACAATAACAGCTTCCAGGCGTCGATTGGTATGGCACCTTACGAGGCGTTGTATGGGCGTAGGTGCAGATCTCCTCTTTGTTGGGAGGAGGGTGATTCCAGGAGAGTGTGGGGACCCCAGATTGTAGAGGAGACCACAGCGGAAGTCAAGTTATTGCAGGACAGATTACGTACTGTGCAAGATCGCCAGAAGAAATATTATGATCCTAAGCACAAGGCTGTTGAGTTTTCTGTGGGAGATAGGGTATTCCTGAAGGTCAGTCCTATGCGGGGTCTATTCAGGTTTGGAAAGCCTTCTAAGCTTCGACCTCGTTACATTGGACCCTATCCTATTCTGGAGAGGATCGGTGAAGTGGCTTACAGGTTGGCACTTCCTGAGCATCTGACTGAGATTCACAATGTGTTCCATGTTTCGAATCTCAAGAAATATGTGCCAGATCCTTCTCATTGCATCAGTGATGATCTTCCTGGTTTACAAGTGGCACCAGATTCTTCTTATGTGGAACTACCAGTTCGCATCCTCGAGGAGAGCAGCAGACAGCTGAGGAACAGGTCGTTTCCTATGGTCAAGGTTCTGTGGAATAGACATGACGAAAGGGAGGCAACCTGGGAGCTAGAGCAGGATGTTGCTGGAAAATGGCCGGAACTTCTTGCTGAATTTCGAGGGCGAAATTCCTGATAAGGTGGGGAGATTGTTATACCCGGTAAAATTTTATGTATTTGATCTTTAATAAATTAATTGTGGCTTGGATGATTTCGAATCGACAGTAGGATGAGCCAGGAACTCAATTGTAGGCTATTGGAATTTCTGAAATCTTTTGGGAATTTTTCGGAGCACCGAGGAATTTTTAATTAATTTTCCCTATTTAATTGGATTTATTAGATTTTTAGAAATTCGAAAATCTAATTAAATTAAAACCGGAAATCGTTTTTTTTATCGCGCGTGAACCGGACCGGAACGGTTCAGCGGAGGCGGAGGCGGTTCGCCGGGTGAGTTTGCGTGTGCGTTCTAATAAGCGGATCGGACGGTCGAGATCGGCGGGTGAGATCGAACCGGCTGATCGGGTGCTTACCGTGTCGATAGCGTGTCGACAGCGCGTATTGTGTGCTTACCGTGTGGATAGCGTGTCGACAGCGCGTATCGGGTGCTCACGTGTCGAAAACGTGTCGAACGCGTAACGGGTTCACCGTGTCGGCCCGGGGTATAAAAAACCCTCGCGAAGCAGCGAATAGGGTTTTCGTTCGACGGCGATAGCGAGGAAATTCCCGGCGTACGGCGCGTGATTCCGGCGGCCTGGCAAGGGGCTTTTTGTGCCCGGAGATTCACGAGACCGAGGAGAGTCGATTGAGACCAAATTCGTTCGGCGAGGAGCTGCGGCGAGCTGCGGACGAGCTTCACCGTCGCCGGCGTCTTCGAGGTAGGAATTTCAGATATTTAAATTAGATAATTAGCAAATTGAAGCATGTATTAGTTTGCAAATCTCTATCTAAGCATGCGAATGTGATTTTTGAAGCTAATTGTACAAATTATCGAAAATTTGCATGTTAGGGTTTTCGGGACGTTAATTTGTTTCGCCGAAATTGGAAAATTACCAAGCATGAGGATTTAAATATGCCACTTTATTCATGTTAATATGATTGTATAATGCTAGAACTATAATTTCGTGAATTGTCAACATGAGGATTAGACGAAACTGCTCGGCGGAAAACTTGATTTAAACCGTAGGAAATTAGCGACATTATTGGAACATTAGGATAGTACGAACATGTTCTCCTTGTTCGCAGTCGCCGGAAATCGACGGAATGATCGTATTGGTCGGCTATTGCGGCGGCTAGGGTTCCGCGGACGACGGGTGAAGGAAGGAGACGAATTAAGGATTAATTAGGGATTAGTTGAATTATTAAGAGAATAATAATAATATTAATCATTAATATTATATATAAGCGTCGGCTGAATTTCGGATTAATAACTGACCGGCGGGGTTTGGTTCAGCATGAAAGCCCGAACCGGTGGCAAGATGCGATTCAGGGGATTCGGCGCGGTATAGTGAATAGCAAAATTTTAAATTCGGGGAATTATTCCGAATTTTGGAAAAAAAAATGGATAAAATGCAAAATTTGATATTTCAAATTTAGGAAAAATTCGATAATTGAGTTTTAGGAATTATTTACATTTAGAAAATTCAAGGAAAATCAGAAAACTTGGAAATGAGAAATTTCGAAAATTCTAGAGATCAGTGGGTAAAGAACAAATTTCCTGAAGTGGGGAAAAATGTTATCACTGATGACAGTACAGCTGGAAACAGTCAGACAAAGGTATGGTACACGGATGCTACCAGAACAGTCAGTAATTGACAATTGTGTTGCTTTGATGGCAACGGCATGGATTGAGTCAGTTTATTCAGTATTGGCATATTTCATGGATTGGCATATTGGACCGGACTACTATAGACCCTATATGATGTTTTAGGGTAGTTGTGGTAGGTAACTGTGCGGTTCGGACTTAGCTTCCACAGTATACATGTAGACTGGTATACGCCTTGTTGTACCTGGACACATGTTGCCGAATCTTGGAGTTAGAGATTGGCAATGACTGTAGGGGCGTGAGCTTCTATGGAAGTTGTTGGTAGAGGACTCCTTGGGACGGTGGCTGAGTCAATCTCTCCTGGTCCATGTGTGTAGGCCTGCGCGCCTGAGGGTGGCAGGGGTGTCTCGCAGTGGCTAGCCAAGTGTGTAGGCCTGCGCGCCTTAGGGTGGCAGGGGTGTCTCACGTTGGCTAGAGATTATGTGACTGGATCTGTCTGTAGTCTCCAGGAGATTGATTGACGAGAGACACTGCGGTGTCGGGTGCTTAGGCGCCATGCGTGTTTCGAGATGGGCGTTCCCACTGGCACGTTGCCTGGTAGCCCAGAGGAGAGCTACTCTGGTGTGACTGGGGTGGCTGTGGTTGGTCGGAGTCTGGGACTGAGAGTGCCTATCCACCGTACATTGTTATGCTGTATTCCTGTATTTTTGCTATTATCCTTCTCTTGCATGTGAGTTTTACTAGCTGACTTTCCTACTGGGCGTAGCTCATTCCTGTATTATATATTTTCAGTGGCTCGGCAGACTTGACGCTACCGGATTAGGTGGGATCGTGGTCAGCAGGCTTGTGAAGAATTTCTGATTGGTGATTGTCTGAGATATTCTGGTTAGTTGATTGTTGCTGTTGGATGTTTCAGTGAGACTGTTATTCTCATATGTTACATATAATTTGAGGGTAATTCGGAATTATGTATCTGGATGAACAATATTACACTTGTGGACTTGTATCTTATTCTTGTAATGTAGTTCCATTTACTGTCTTATCTTATTGTCTTGGAGTATGGTGAGTGGAGTGCTACATTTATCTGTGGATGTTATATATCTTTCTGTTTGATGGTGAGGTCATTACATGACTATGGAACTTAACCGTTGGGGTTCAGACTTCTATTAGATCGGTTCTCCTACCGGTGTGGGTAAGGAGTATTTGGTCTAGTAGGAGTAACATTGCGCGAGTCCATCTGTTAACTCAGGAGTCATGAACCTGACTTGACGGTGTACCCGGGAGATGGGATCCACATTGTTAAGGAAGGTAGGTGTGTAATGATGTGTTATATCCTATGTTTTCGTAGGCTGCTCAGGTTGGTATGGGACGATCTGAGCTGTCTATATAAAAAAAAAAAAAAAAAAAAAAAAAAGATGTATGCCAAAAATCAGCCTAGGAAAAAAATGGGGTGTAACATATACCATGGATGATTTTATTGGAAACAATTCTTATACATAGTGTATTAATGAACTGCCTTCCTTGCCAATAAGAAAACTTTTTGCCCCACAAAAAGGAGTAACAACATAAGAAAATTTTAAATTAGAAAGGGAAAGATGCTATTGGATGAATTATTTAAAGAGAGCAAGAATATACAGTTGCTCATTGGAAAAAAGAGGAAATAAAATACATTCTTTTGCTAACAAAGAGCAACAGAGTTTTCCTTTGATGTACAACCCCATGAAGTTTCACTAGTGAAAAAGGGGATTTTACAATATGTTCTTAAACACAACATGGAATAGTTAAATAGAATGACAAATTTTTTTAATTAAATTTTCTTAGAAAGCATTACTTTCGAAGAAATTCTTGTATGTGTCTGAACATTTCAACCAAAATAAGTTCTTGGAAATATTGTGTTGATCATGCTCCAATGAAGAGAATCTACAAGTTTAGTATTTTCATCATGGAGAGACTACATTGTTCTTACAAAAGAGCATAATTTTTTTAAAATTTTAAGAATGAAGTTCATTTCAAAGATCATTATCACATAAACAATGCAAGTTAACAATTTGTTTTTGAAATACTTTAACATCAACATGCAATCTATCGCCTAAATAATAAATGTATAGAATCTTAAAGAAGTAAGAAAAAAGAAACTAATCACTACAATAATCCTCTGAATGAGAGTATTAAATGTTTTAAATTACATGAAAGAACAAATGTAATGAAAGAGAAGCTATGCTTTTGCAATTAAAGTTGATACATAATTTTAAAAAGCAGACAAGCATCTTTGTGAAGAAAGTAGAGCCAAAATTTTTGGGAAAAAATATCTTTTCTTAAAATACATTTATGGGCATTTCTTAGCAAAAAAATAACACTCACAGAGTTTTAATGCTTTTTTCCAAGAATATTATCAATTTTGAAATACTCTAGTAAGGTGATTTTAAAATAAATTTTGGTGATCCTAAGAAATGATGATCCTGATAATATACTTTATTTAAATCATTTTATAGATCGTGCAAATACTAAAGTCTCCCCAAAATTTTATAATATTGAATTCAGACCAACTAAAAGACTTAACTAGAATAAAATAAAGTTGTATGAGCCGTAAAGTTCATATGTGCAACATTTGAAACATTCATTTGATAGTTTTAAGTTTTTGTTTAATGGCGCTTGATCTTAGGATAATTGTTTTGCAGAGAAGCTGGCTATAAATAACAATTCTCACTAGAAGCAATCCGCACTTGGTACTTAGCGGTCTACTCTTTTTTTGTATTCTTTTTTATAATTTTTGGATACAAAGAGATATTCGTCCTCATAAACATTTTCTTAAATTTCTTCACAAAGAAACCTTTATCCTTTAGAGATGGAAATCATTTTTCACCAAGTCTATTTTGTTGGCAATTGTTGGTTTCATTTTATGCAACAAAAGTGCATGGCCACGATTCAACCATATCCTCTAGTTTTTATGGTCTAGTTCTGTATTCATGTTTAAATGCTCTATATCTACTTTATTATTTTAGCATTATTTGGCAAAAAGAAAATTTTCACAATAAAAAAGTAGCTATTATTTAGTTAATTTCATTTTAATGGTGGATATGATCTATTAGACTTACTTTGACAATGATTTCTTTAAAAAAAGCTCAATTAAACTCAAAATATAATCTATGTAAGCGGTTATGATTTTATAAATGATTTTTAATTGTTCGTATATGACTTATTATAATCATAGTTAAGGGTTTTCATTGAAATAAGGAACAAAAACACTAAAAAACTTAATGGATACTTCTAAAAAAATCTTAGATGAAGTTTAATAAGAAGCTTAGCTACAGACATGAATGATTATGGTTTTCACATGCGATATTGTTAGTATCTTGATATGGAAAATATTTATAAAATTGAACACATTTCATTAAATGTTTATTCTATGATTATGTTATAATACCATGAAGCAATATTTCTCCTCGCACATGACTTTTATATTACTTCGATTTTATTATACTACCTTACTTTAATTTTTCTCATTTCAAAACTATATATTTACTAGATATTAAAAAACATTTATTGTTAATAATGTTTAATGTCCTTGGCAGTCGACAAAAATTCTAAACATGGTTCGATGGAGACAAAACAAATATCATTGTACTAATCTCGATGAGTGCAATAAAAAAAATTTCTTTATATTTTAAAGTCTTTTATTTTTTAGGCTTTTGTAAGCCTGTAGGGTATCTTGATTCTTACTTGATCTATAATTGAGAATATTACACTTAATCTTTTTAGTATCTTCTATTGTACCTTTATTGTACAATATTTTTCATTTATTAAGATCTTTCACTTTTATTTTGTTATATTACTATGAAGAAGAAATGCCTTTCTCGTGTCATCTTCACAATTCCTTGATTTTGTTATGCTACATTGCTTCAATTTAATAATAGTTTTACTTTTACATTTATCTATTTAATATTTAAATTCAAATTTGTTATTATTTATGTTTACTTTCTTTGGTGATTTGTACCATTTCTAAATGTGATTTGAATGGGACAAAATAGGTGTTCTTAGGGTGCATTATGAGAAATTCTAATTCCTACATAATTTAAGAATCGATAATGTTACCCTTGATCTACTTATTATTTTAGAATGTAAATTTCTTTAATAATTTATCTCATTTCTTCAACTTTTCCCTACAATTTAGTTTAATATTACAATGCAAATCTTAATATTTGATCAGGTGATTTTTACATCACATTCATTTGATAACATTACTCTGCTTCAATTTATATTATTTTAGCTTTCCAATATATTTACTTAATATTACATATAATTTAACATTCTTTCGGATTATTTATGATGGAACTTTGTAGTATTCCAAATGAGGCAGAATCAAGATAAAGCGAACATTGCTCGATGCATCAGCCTTCTTTTCTTAATTAAATAATTATTTTTATATTTCTAAATACTTCTTTTTCTTGGCTTTTAACATTCTTCACAACAAATTTTGATTGGCATAATATTTGTTTCCTCAGGAAGTTGAAACAGATATCCTTAATATCTGAGAATGTTGCTTTCCTTGTTAATTTATTTAAATTCTTTAAATTTTTCATTTTGAATTGATTATATTACTTTGAAACACTA
The DNA here is from genome assembly GCA_023846275.1 of Vanilla planifolia. Lineage (NCBI taxonomy): Eukaryota > Viridiplantae > Streptophyta > Magnoliopsida > Asparagales > Orchidaceae > Vanilla > Vanilla planifolia. The sequence continues at coordinate 1,272,184 of JAIUJO010000062.1, read as the reverse complement.
ATTCTTCTCTAATATGACCCTATCATTTCTTTGATTTTCTAGCATTACATTAATTTAATTCAACTCTTTTAAGGATTATAATATTTTTACTAAATATTAAAATTAATAATTTATCATTATTTATTCCTATTTCGCTTGGTAACATAGAATAATTAAACTCATTCAAATTAGGTTGAAACCTTAAACATATGAGGTACCCCTTTTTACTTTTTTAGATTTCTTATTTTGTGGCATTTTTTCTTGCCTTTTGTGTGATCTTCTTACTATCTTTGAATGTAATTTTCCTTAACAATTAATTTATTTATTTCACTTTTTTGCTTTGATTTTTATATTTTATTATATGACTCAAACTCCCCTCCCATGAAACTTTTATAATTTAAATTATTTTGACATTAATTCTAAATTAATTAATATTAAAATAATAAAATTTTATTGTTCATTTTTGTTTACTTTAATAATTTAAAGTAATTCAAAAAAAGATCTTATTGTGGGAAAATATATTATTAGGCTTACCGCAGTGACTGTTATTCAAATAAACTTTTTTTTTTATTTTTTGTAATTTTAATTTTCTAAAACTTTAGAATACATTAAAGGAATTTATGATTTATACCTAGTATAACTATCGAGGATGTTAAACTCGATATATTTATTACCTTGGAAAACGACATTCATGAATAATTTATCTCATTCTTCAAGTTTTATTAAATACATTGCTTTAGTAAATCAAATTTAAGGATTAGTAAAGATTTGCTCAATATTATTTTTATTTACACTTATTTATTTTATTAAATCATGATAATTGAAAATGAGGTATAATAAAGATGAAACAAATATTATTGAACTCATGTCGATTAGTTATTTGAAGCTAAAAATAAATTTTTTAAGTTTCTTTAAATCATTATTTATACTTATTTATTTTGGTAGTTTGTAAATGTTTTAAATGATCTCTATCAAGATGAACCAAGAATTGTTGGACTACCCTCGATGAGTTTTATATAATAAAATATTTAATTTTAAATTTTCTTAATTATTTTGTTTTCTATGATTTTGGTGCTCATTACTAGACTTTGTAATAGGCACATTATGATGTGATCAAGGTTCCTAATCTTAATCCCCTTAATATCCTAGAATACAAATTTCTCATAAAAATTATTAATTTTGTTCAAAGTTTTTCATTAATTTATTTATCTGGCTATGTAATAGTAATTCTCCTCAAGTAAACCATTACATCACATTGATTTGTTTATGTTATGTTTCTTTAATTTATCTCATGTTTAATTTTTAAATTATTTGATATTATATTAGATTTTTTTAATAGTGTTGTTTACTTACATTGGTAATTTTTTGTAATTCAAAATGATATTCTATTCAGAATAAGAAAACATCATTTAACTCATCTTAAGAAGCTCTAATAAATTAAATATTTATTTGTCATGTTTTTAAATATTTCTTTGAGGTTTTTGGCATTGTTTGTTAGACATTTGGTACACTAAATCTCTTTAGTACATTTTATTGGTATGTTTTTATACAATTTAGCTCCTCTCTTAAACTTTTTTGCTTTCAATTTGTTGCATTATTATGAATCTCTAAGGGTTCTCTAGTGTCTTCTTTACATTGCTTTAATATTGTTATATTATATTTCTTTAATTATATCACTTTAGCTAAAATATTAAACTATTTAATAATAAAATAATAATTTATTATAATTTTGATTGTTTAATTTTTTTAATTTGTAGAAATTCTAGATGTCATCTAATTGGTATGTCAAATTACTTTTACATTTTTTTGTTATTACATTTTTTTGAATTTTTCATACACATTATGAGACTTTTTGATTTATTTCTAGTTTATCAATCAATAAAAATACACTTGATATCTTTTGCATTTTGGAAAACAACTTTATCATATAGTTTATCTAATTTTTTCACATATTTTACTTTCATTTCATTATATTTCCATTTAAGTTTATATCTTTTCTTGTTTGAGTTTTTCAATTCTTTTCGTTTATTATAATAAACTAGTTCAGTTAGTCATATTTTAACATTGTTATAATGTTACTTAATATTAATATAATAAATAATTATTATTTATTAATATTTATTATGTTAATATTTCTTTAAATCTAAAGGAGGCATAATTGAAGCAAAGGAAATGCTATTGGACTCCTACAGAGTTGGTGCATTTTACTAGACATTTTTTTGCACCTAATTTAACTATCATGGTTCTTAGACTTAATTCCAATAGTATCTTGAAATGAAACTCTACTATACCATTTGTCTCATTTCTTTCATATTTTTCATACTGATTAGGTTGTATCATTATGAAATTATTAGTCTGTTATCATGTGACCTTTTATAGTTGTTTAATTTGATCGTATAACATTGGTTTATTTTATCTTTATTTAGCATTAATATAAATATAATTAAAATTAAAAATAATAATTTATTATTATTTATGTTTGTTTAAGTTTTTATTTGTGCAAAACCTCCAAACATGTTACATTATACACCTTAAATTGATTAAATAATTCTTTTTAAATTTATCTTATATCTATTAGACTATAAATTAACAAAATATTTAAATAATAATTTTTTATTTCATTAGTTTACTTACTTTGTTTAATTGAAGTAATTATGAACTAGGTATTTTTTATTTTTTTGGAATGCATTGGGAGTCATTTCAAGTCATACCTAATTTGACATTCAAGGATCTTACCATTGGTTTTTTATTAGCTCGAAATGCAATCATCCAATGTAACTTATCTCCATTCTTCAAGTTTCATATTAATTCCAACTATAGTTCCTTCAAGCTCTAATCTCTTCTTGTGTAAACTATATTTTTCTTTGATTTAGTTATATTATAATTCTAAACTTTATCTCACTTCACATTTAATATATATTTACTTAATGATAAAACAATAATTTATAATTATTGAGGGTAATTCATAGTAATTCTAGATAAGGTTATATTAAGACCACAACCTTCATGGGACTTGTCTCAACGATCTCTACCAAATGAAATATTTATTTTTATATATTTAGCAGTACTTTGTTTACTATGGTTTTTACAAACTTTATGAGATATTTTGATATTTTTAATTGAGCAATTAAGTTACACTTAATCATTTTATTACCTTGGAATGCCATTTTCTTTGATTAATCTGCTTATTTCTGCAAATTTTTCTTTGATTTTGTCATGTTACTTGATAACTCCAAATCTTCTCATATGTGCTACATCACTTTGATTTTGTTATATTACATTACCTTAGTTTATCTCATTTAGACTTTAATAAGTATTAGCTTGATATTCAAATAATAACATATTACTTATTATTTTAATTAAATTTGGTAATACATAGTAATTCCAAAGTAAATTTGATGGAAAAGTAAGAAATATCATTGGGTTGTTCTGGATGGATGCTAATAATTAAATAATTATTTTATAATATTTAAATATTTTTTATTTTTTAAGACTTTGGAACACTTTAGAAGGCATTTTGATATGAACTTAATTTTATAATTAAGAATATTATGCGCAATCTCCTCTACGACTTGTAATGTAATATTTTCATGCAATTTATCTATTTTTTAAATTTTTTTTTTATTTGGCTATATTTCTCTATTTCATGTTTAATATATATTTATTTAAATTAAAATAATAATTTTCTATTATTTATGATTATTTACTAGGTAATTCATATTAATTCCAAATAAGTTCTCATGGAAGAAACAAACATCATTGGACTTGGCTTGAAGTGAAATTCTAAATTAATTTTTTTATAATTTGAATACTTTATTTTCATTTATTTTTGACTATTTTATGAGATATTTTAATTCATACTTGATTTGATAATTAAGAAGGTTACACTTGATTTATTTAGTACCTTAGAATGTAATTTATTCATACTATTCATCTTGTTTCTCCAAATTGTTTAATTTTTATTTTGTTATATTACTTTATAAATTTGAAACTTTTTCTATGTGCAACATCACTTTGATTTGGTTATATTACTTTGCTTCAAGTTATCTTAGTTTAACTTTTATAAATATCTTGTTAAAATTATAATAACATTTTATCATTATTAATGCTTATTTAATTTGTTATTCATAATAATTCCAAATGAAATTTGAGGGAGAAGAGTGAAATTTCATTAGACTATTCTCAATGGGCACTAATAATTAAATATTTATTTTTTATTTTAATTAAAAATTATTTTGCTTTTTATGATTTTTGTACACTTCTGAAGACATTTTTATTTGTACAAAAATTGATGATCATCAACGCTACACCAATTCTCATTAGCATCTTAGAATGCAATATTTTCATGGAATTTATCTTATTTTTCAATATTTTTTGCTCTATTTAGCTATATTATAATGTAATTCTAAATTTCTTCTTATGTGACGATTAAATCACTTTGAGTTGGCTATGCTATATTTCTGAAATTCAACCTATTTTAACTTTAATATATAAACATTTAATATTAAAATAATAATTTACTAATATTCTTTATAATTGTTTTATTTAGTAATCCTAAATGTGGATAGATCACAACAAAACAAATGTTACAAGACTTGCCTTGAAGCGTTTTATCTAACTAAATATTCATTTCTAATGATGTTAATTATTTTATTTGTTGGGTTTTGATAGCTTTTATGAGATATTTTGATTCATACTATATTTTACAATGATGGTGCTACACTTGTACACCTTATTATCATGGAATGTTGCTTTGTCGTATAACTTATCTCATTCCATAAAATTGTTTGTTTTCATTTGGTTATATTTTTATGAGACCTTAATTCTCCTCTTAAATGACCTTTAATATACTTTTTGATTATATTAAAATGCTTTATTTATAAATTTAAACTTTAATATCTAACTAATTATTATTAAAATATTATTTCATTGTTTTTTATATTTAATTTCTTTGTTTATTCAAAGTAACTGAAAACAAGATCTGATGGAGAAGAAATAAATACTTTTTGACTAATCATCAAGATTTCTTGGTAATTATTTTTATTCAATTGATGTTCTAGGATGTTACACAAAAAATCCATAGTATCTTGGAATACAGGTCTCTCATAATTTATCTCATTTCTCTAAATTTTTTCTTTGACTTTAATGTATTAGTATATTACTCAAAATCTCCTCTCATGTGACCTTTACATTGCATTGACTTAGTTATGTTGTATTACTTGAATTGATCATACTTCTACTTTAACATATATTTATTTGAAATTATGATAATAATATATTATTTTGTATGCTTATTTACTTTTATATTTACTGTAACTCTAAACTATGTTCGATTAAGAAAACAAAAGTTGTTGGACTCTTCTTAACAACCTATATGTAATTAAGTATTAATTTTTATATTTTTTAATTGTTATATTTTATAGAGTTTTCATATTGTTTATGACAACTTTTTATTCGAAAATGATTTGACCAATGAGGATATTACATTTTAAGAAATTTTATAGCTTTTCTCATACGACTTCTAAATGCTTTGATTTTTGTTTATGACCTCACTTTATTTTGTGCAATTTCATATTTTATTTATATTTACTAAAAATAAAAAAATAATTTATTTTTGTTTAATCCTACTCCATTTTTAATTTTCAACACTACAAACTTTATTGGACTCATCACGTTGATCTCTACATCATCAATTTTTTAATCTTTAAAAATTTAATTTTTTAGTGTTTTGACATTCTTTATTCGTCATTAAAATTTGTACTTAATTATGATTGAGGAAGTTACACTTGGCCTTTTTAATATCATGTAATGCATCATTCTAGCAACATTTATATTATGTTTTCAATTTTTTTCCTTTAATTTAGTTATATTACAATAAAACTCGAACACTCAAATCATGTAATGGACATATCACTTTGATTTTGCCAAATTAAATTACTTTAGTTTATCTGATTTGAACTTTAATATATATTAACTTATCATTAAAATAATAATTTATTTTTGTTTATTATGGTTTTCTTTGGAATTTGTTGTAATTTTTAATGAGCTACATCGTAGATGAAGCAGCTTTTGTTGAACTCATCTCAATGAGCTTTATCTAGTTAAATATTTTTTTGTAATTTCACATATTTTAGTTTTTAAGATTTTCTCATAGTTTATTATATATTTTTAGTTTTCCTATAATTGATGATAGTGGATGTTACACTTTATCTTTTTAGTATCTTAGATTGCTATAATGTTGTATAATTTTTATTTTAATTTCATGATTTTCTTTTATTTTACTACTATGAAACTCTAATTTTTATCTATGTGACAATTACAACGTTTTTATTTTTCTACATTGTTTTGCTTTATCTTATCTTTTTCCAACTTTATTATGTCTTTACTTAATATTAGAATAATAATTTACAATTTCTTATTCTTCAATTTTCTAAGTAACAAAAATTTCAAATGAGATCTGATTCAGACAACAAACATTGCTAAAATCATCTCATTGAGCTCTTTCCTCCTAAATATCCAACTATTTTCCTTTTAAATATTTTATTTTCTCATTTTTTACACATGTTTTGTGCGATATTTTCATTCATACCTTATTTGATGGTCGATATTGTTGTGCACAATTCTCTTAGTATATTAAAATGAAAATTTCCTTTACAATTTATCACATTTTTTCAAAATGTTTTGAATTAATTATAACATTATATATTTCTAATTTTTCTCTCATATGTCCTCTGTAAGGTTTTCGATTTGATATATTACATTATTTTAATTAAACTTTTTTAAATATTTATTTAATGTTGTTTAACATTGAAATTATAACCCATCACTATTTATGCTTATTTTATTCTATAATTCAAAGTCACTCCAAACAAGGATAAACCAAGAAGAAAAAAATGTTGGACTTGCTTCATTTTGATATTTTTTAATATTTTCTTTTGTGTGATAATGACAATCCTTATAAAAATTTTAGTTTCACACATGATTCAATGAATGATGATGTTCTAGTCAGTCCCCTTAGAAACACGGAATGCAGCTTTTCTATACAATTTATCTCATTTTTTTATTGTTTTCTTTGATTCATTTATATTATTATGAAACTATACTACTTTTTTTGGGTCACCTTTAGATCATTCATTTTTCATTATAATACAACGATTAAAAATAAGCTTGTTAGAATTTAAATATGAATGTAAAATATAATATAATTAAACTAAATTTTTTTTTGTGGTTAATGACATTATCAATTCACAGTAACTCCAAATGAGGTTCAATGTGATGTAGAAAAAATAGATAAACTAAAGTCAAAGCGTTCTTTCTAATTAAAGATTTATCTTATATTTATAAGTGTTTTATTTTATAAATTTTTAGCATGTTTTACAAGTTATTATAATTTTTAGCATGTTACAATTTAACTTCTTCAAATTTTATAAATGAAATTTTCAATAGAATTTATCTCATTTCTTCAAATTGTTCACCTTGAATAGGTTATATTACTATGTAGCCATATATCGTTTATCGTGAGACCCATATATCACACTAATTTGGTTATATTACTCTGCATCAATTTATATAATTTTAGCCCTAATATCGATTTACATAATATTTAGAAAATGATTTGATATTATCTATGCTTACTTATTTTTTTCAATTCACAATAATTCCAAACAAAGTCTACTCAAGGTGAAGGAAACCATCACCATGCCAATCCTGATGAGCTCTATTAAACTAAATTTTCATTTTAATATTTTAAAATATTTTTTATCTTGCAGAAATTTATCATACCTTAAGAGTGATTTCAATACAATACTTGGTATTCAAATTTTACTTACTTTTTTTCTTATTTTCGAAACTAGTTTCGCCTAATTTGGTTATATAACTTTGAAACTATAATTCTCCTTTAATGTGACATTTTAATCGCTTTGATTCTCTTACATTTCATTATATCAATTTATGTAATACTACTTTAGTATCTACATTTAATTCATTTTTGAAATTTGTTGTAATTCCAAATGACATCTAATGAAAATGAACCAAAAAATATTGCACTTGTCTCAATAAGCTCTATCCAATTAAATATATATATTTTTTTTTTAAGAATTTAATTTTCTTTTATTTTCAATTCTCGTGCAAGGAACTTCAATTCATGCTTATTTAACAACCGAGGATATTACACTAGATCTCTTAACTAATATGGAGTAAAGCTTTACATATTGTTTAACACATTCCTTGAAATCTTTTTATTTATTTTGTTAATATTACTATGAATTGTTAATCCCCTCTTTTGCGAGCTTTGCTGCACATCAATTTTATTACGTACTACCTCTTTAATTTAATTTTATTTTAGTATTAATATATATCTACTTAAGCTTAAAGTAAAAGGTTATCATTATTTATATTTATTTATTTTTGAAGTTTCTAGTATTTCCAAAGTAAGGTCCAATCAAGAAAAATCAAACATCAATGGATTAGCATCAAAGAATGCTAACTAGTTAAAATTTCATTTTTATATTCTAATAAATTTTAGTTTCCATTATATAGGCATGCTTTAAAAGGATAGCAATTAATACCTTATTTGACGTTTGATGATGTTACATAAGATTCTTTTACAATATTAGAATGCCACTTTTTTAAATTATTTATTTCATTTCTTAAAAGTCTTCTTTATTTGGTTATATTTTTATGTCACCCTAAATCTTCGTATCACATTACCTTTACGATGCTTTGATTTGGTCATATTACTTCACTTTAATTTATCTAATTTTAGCTTTAATAAGTTTTTTTAGAAATATTAAAATAATAGTTTTACCTTATTCATGATTATATTATTTGTAATTTGTCATTATTCTGAATATAGATTGATCAAAATGGTTCAGTGTCATTTGACTCATCTTAATGAGCTCTTTCCATTTAAATATTTTTTCTATGTTTTAAATACTCTTTTCTAGGGTTTTGACATGGTTTTCAAGACATTTTCAATCATTAAAAATTATATGATTGAGAATGTTACGCTTGATCTCCTCAAAATTTGAGAATGAGGATTTCATGTATAATTGATTTTATTTCTTCAAATGTATCAAATGTTCGGTTATATTATAGTTAAGCTATAGTTCTTCTCTTGTGTGACCATTGTATCAATCTAATTTAGAATTTTGATATTTATTAAATTTATCTCATTCGAGGTTTTTTTACATTTAGATATTATAAAAATAATTATTTCTCATTATTTATGCTTATTTAATTTAGAAAAGGATAGTTTGATTGAGACGAAACAGATGTCATTGGACTCATCTTGATTGGCTCTATCTAATGAATTTCCTATTTTTATTTTAGAATAATATGTATTTTCTAGGGTTTTGTCATTGTCAATTTGTTATTTTGATTCATACATAATTAGATGATCGATAATGTTATGCTCAATCTTCTATGTTCTCTGCAGAGTAACATTAAAACACAACTTAACTTATTTAATGAAATTTTCTACAAAGTAACAATATATTACAAATTTCGCTTTGCATGTGACATTTATTGTTGTTTGATTTGGCTACATAATAATGTTTTAATCTAACATGTTTAAACTCTAATATCAATTTGTTTAATGTTAAAATAATAAAATATTATTATTTATTTTTTTATTTGGTATTTATACTTTGGTATGCTTGATGAGGTACTTTGAATAATATAGTATCTGATGAGTGAAGATGTTATGCTTGATATCCTTCACACTTAAAAAGAAACCTTCTCTTATATTTTATCCCATTTTCTAAAGTTTTTTAGAGCAATATTATGTAATACTAAATGTCATCTCAACTAAACAATGCATTTGTTCAACTTGGTTATGTTTTTTTGTTTGAATTATCTTATTTTTGTTTTAATGTATTTTTTCTTAACAGCATTATCTACTTTTATATTTATTTAATTTTGTAATTAAAAGTAATTTGCAATGAGGTGTGATAAAGAAGAAACAAACTTCGTTGGACCCATTTTAACAAGCTATATAAAATTAATTATTCATTTTCATATTTCTTATAAAAAAATTTCTAAACTTTCTCACATTATATAAGCCATTTCAATTCATACATGATTTGATTATCGAGGATATTATCCTCTATTTTCATAGCATCTTGAAAATTAATTGTCATCTAATTTATATCATTTCTTCAAATGTATTGGCCAATTCTTTTATATTGTTATGTAACTAAAAGTCTCATTTCTTTTTTCAATGATACATTGATTTTTTCTAACTATATTGCTCCAATTTAACATATCAAAGTTTTAATAAAAATTTACTTAATATTAAAATATTATTTATTATTATTTATGTTTATTTACTTTGGAATTTAGAAGTAAGTTGAAATGCTGTTAATCAATATTATGAAAATACCATTGGAATCATCTTAATGAATTTTATGAAATTAAATAATTAGTTTTATATTTTTAATTAATTTATTTTTTATTGTTTTTGGAAATTTATTTTGATATTTTAAATAATATGTAATTGAAATTTAAGTATGTTACCCTCTCTCTTCTTAGTATCTTGTAATGGAAAATTATCATACACTTGATCTCGTTTTCATGGAATTTGCTCCTTTATTTTTATTACATTACTATGTAACTCTTCGATTTGATCACTTAGATTAGGTTATGTTACATCAATTCAATTTCTTTCATTTTAGTTTTAAGAGATATATACTTAATAATAAAATAATAGTTCCTTATAATGTATAATTATAATAATTGGTAATTGTTATTAATTAAAAACTATGTGTAGACAAGAATAATTAAAAATCATTAGATTCGCCTAGATGAACTTTATCTAACTAAATGTTTAATTATATGTTTTAAACTATTTTAGTTTCTTGTTTTTGGTATCCTTTCAATGGCATTTCAATTTGTGCCTGATTTGCTAATCAATGATGTTACATTTGATCTCTTTAATTTATTAGAATATAATTTCCTTATATAATTCATCTCATTCATTGAAATTTTTATCTTTATTTTTGTTGTATCACAATATGATTCTAAATCCACTCTCTTGTGACCTTTATATTACTTTAATTTGATTATGATATGTTTTTTCAATTTATTTCATTTCATCCCTATTATATGTCTCTTTAATATTAAAATAATAATGCATTATTATTTGTGCATATTTTGTTTAGTAATTTATAACAATTTGAAACATGGTCTTATAAAAACAAAACAATTATTATTAAACTTGTCTTGATGAGTTATATGAAGCTGTATATTCATCTTTATATTTTTTAATATCATATTTATTATTTTTGATTTTTGCATAGTTTACCAGTCATTTCATTTCATAACTGATTTGATGCTGAAATATTTCACCATTAACCTTCTTTGTATTCAATAATTCTACGTTCTTGTGCACTTTATTTTATTTCTTCTTACTTTTCTTTTTCATTTTTTTATATTACTTTTAAATCTAATTCTTTTACCATATGACTTTTACATAACTATGAAAGAAAATCAAAGCAAAACTTTGGAGGGAATGAGATAAATCATATGTAAAGTAAAATAAAAGATACTAAGGGGATTGAGCATCCTTGGTCATCAAGTCTGGTACTAATGAGAATACCTGGTTAGGACCCAACCAATAATGTTAATTTTGCATCAATCAGGCCTTGTTTGGATTTTTTGCAAGTTTACCAAATTTGTATTCTAAGATAGTAGTAGATGGAGTTTAAAATCATCGATGATCAAATTTGATATTACTGTAAACAATCTTAAAGTTTGCCAAATGCATAAAAAAATAATACTTAAAAATGTGGAAATGAAAATTTATTAGATATTACTAATCAAGAAGAGTCCACTCACATTTTCTTCAGCTTAATATGACCTCATTTAGAAGCACTACATATTCCCAAAAGGAAGAGGCAAAACAAGTAATTAATCACTACATTAAAAATAAGTAAATAATAATATTTGTAAAATAAGGTAAATTGAAGTAACGTAATACAAAAAAATCAAATCAATTCAAAGGTTACCCTAAAGTACCTTTACTATACATGTTAATATAACCAAATCAAATATAATATTTTGATCAAATGAGATAATTGAAAATAAAATATTTAAAAATATAAAAATAAATATATAACCAAATCATAGAATTAGGTAGGAATAAAAATATACCATAATATATGAAAAATAATTGAAAATAAAATATTCAAAAATATAAAAATAAATATATAATTGGATAAAGCTCGTTGAGATGAGTCCAATAATAATTATTTCATGTTAATTTAATCACATTTGAAAATACAACAATTTAGAAAATTAAATAAGCATAAATAATAACAAAGTTGATGCAATGTAATATAGCATAATAATACTAATACTAAAGCTACATTATAAGATATTAGTGTTACATCAAAATATAATTGAAGTGTGAGAAATTTTAAAAAGTCAGAAAAATTATATTAGGAAGGTACATCCAAAAATACTAAGAATATCTTTGTTATATTTATTGATTGCCAAATTAGGTAAAAATAAAAATTCCTTCTCAAAATTAAAAAAGCATTTAAAATAAAATATTAAAAAAATAAATAAATGTTTGAAATTTGATTATTTAAGCGAGTGCATCGACATTTTTCTTGCCATGATGAGTCTTGTTTGAATTTTTATTCAAATTCTACGATTATAGTTTTATTTTGTACTTGATTTAATGACTAATTATGTTACATTCCATCTTTTTAATATCATAGAATATAACTTTCTATATAATTTATCTCACTTTAAAAATTTCCTTTTGATTTTTCAGATTAATAGGAATCCCTAAATCTATGTTGATGAGACCTCTACATGCTTTGATTTTCTTAAATTTATCTCTTTTTGCTTAAATTTATATTTACTTACAAATAAAAAAAATTTTGATTTAATATTTTTATCAATATTCCAAAGGATTGTTTTTTATTATTGAAATAAATATCATTAGATTTATCTTGAGAAACACTATCTAATTAAATATTTTTTTTCTATTTTTAAATATTTTTTTCCTAGGGTTTTTGTGTTCTTTAGATGGCATTTAAAATATTATTTGATTTGATGAATAATGATGCCACACGCAATCTCTTTATTATCATGAAATTAAACTTTCACATAAAATTCTTCTCATTTGGACTAATGTTTCCCTTTGATTTAGTTATTTTAAGTTGCTACTCTAAATCTCTTCTTATGTGAGCATTAGTTAACTTTGATTTAGGTATATTGCATTGCTACAATTTATCGCTTTTCTAAATTAACATAAATTTACTGAATATCAAATAGTAATTCAAAATTATTTAAATTTATTAAATTTTGTAATTCTTGGTTATTCTAAATGTGATCTTATTGAGATGAAAAAAATTTGTTGGACTCATGTTGAAGACTTCTATTTGATTAAGTAGTCATTCACTTATTAATAAATATTTTTTTTATATTTTGCACACATTATATGATATTTTGACTCCTACTTAATTTAGCCTTTGATAATGTAACACTTAATCACCAAAGCAACATAGATTGAAACTTTCTAAAAAAATATCTCTCATTTTTAAAAAAATTTCACTTTGATTTTGTAATATTAATATTAAACACTAATTTTCCTCTCATTTGTCCTTAACATTTCTTTGTTTTGATAACATTTAATTGTTTCAATTTATGTTATTTCAAAATTATTATATTTTTTCTTAATAGTAAAATAATAATTTATAATTAATTTTACTTATTTAAATTTTTGATTCATAGTAATAATAAGCTAGGTCCAATGGAGGCAGAATATATAAGATTAGACTCATCTTGATAAGCTCAATTAAATTAGATATTCATTTTTATATTTTTAAATGCATATTTGTTTAACGATTTAGCATTCTTTATATGTTATTTTCATTCATGACTAATTTAATGGTCTAGCATTTTAAGCTTAATCCTGTTAGTAATTTTTATTTTAACTTTCCTATAATATTTATCTCATTTATTAAAGCTTTTTTATTTTTTTTTATGATGTTACTATGAAACTCTAATACTCATCTGTTACGTCCCTTATAATACTTTAATTTTGTAATATCACATTGCTTACATTTATGTTAGTTAACCATTGTTATATTTTCAATTAATTAAAATCTTAACAAATAATTATTTGTGATTATTGACATATGTAAGAAATAGTAATTCCAAACGTTGTTTCTAATCGAGTTGAGATAATGTCGTTACACAAAGCTTTATAAGCTCTGCGCAATTAAATATTAATTTTTATATTTTTTTTAAAAAATAATTTCTATGGTTTTGGCAAGTTTTACGTCATTTTAAATTATAAAAAATCTAATAAAACTTGATGTTATGCATGATCTTGTTAGTACCTTGAAATGTACCATGCCTAAATAATTTATGCAATTTTGAAAAATCTTTCAATTTGATCTGGATATATATTACCTTATAGTAAATTTACCATCATGTGACCTTTGCAAAAAAAAAATTTTGTCATACTATAATTCTTCTTTTTATGTTTTTGAGTGAACACATATTTGATCGATATTTAAATAATATTATTTTTATTTATGGTTAGCAATTTTTAGTAATTTCAAATGAGGTCCAATCGAGGTCAAACAAATGTTTTTTGAATCATCTTGATGAGTTTAATATAATTAAAAGTTCATTTTAACATTTTTTTTGAAAAAATATTTATTTTTTAAAGTTTTGATATTCTTTATAAGATATTTTTGTTTATATATTATTTAATGAACAAAGATGTTATGCCCTACCTTCTAAGAATTTTTGAATGTAGTTTTCTTATACAATTTATTTTATTGATTAAATTTTAAATTTTGATTAAGTTTTAAGTTTATGAAACCCTAATTCTTCTCTGATGTCACTTTTGCACACTACGAATTTAGTTATATTACATTACCTCAACTTATCTCTTTTGAATATTAATATGAATTTACTTAATATTGTAACAATAATTTATTAATATTTATGATTGATTTTTTATAATTCATAGTAATTTTAAACATATACTTGTGGAGAAAAAAATATCATTTTACTTGTTTAATTAAGTTTATCTAATTAAATAATTTTTATGTACTTGAATATTTGTTTTCAAGAGTTTTGGGCTACATTTTTTAGAATTTAGATTAGCACTTATTTTGATGGTTTAGTATAATATGCTAACCTCTTCAATTTCTTGTAATATAACCTTTTGTTATAATTTATATAATATCTTCAAATTTTTTGCTTTGATTAGGTTTGTTACTATTTGACTATAAATTTTTCCTCATGTGAGCTTTGCAACTTATTGTTTTTCTTATATGATAATCCTTAAATTTTTCTCAATTTTGATTTAAATTATATTTATTTAACATTAAAATAATAAGTTATTATTTTTCAGCATAATGACATAGTAATTTTTAATAATTCTAATCTATGATCAAATTATACAAAGCAAGCTTCACTAAACTCATCTCAATGGCTTTTATCCCATTTCAACTTTAATATATGTTTGTTTAATATCATAATATAACTTTTTTATAATTTATGATTATTTAAATTTCTTATTTGGAGTAATTCTTAATGATGTCTGATGGAGATAAAATAAAGTTATTGGACTCAAATTAATGAGCTTTATTCAAATAAATATTTATTTACATGTTTTAAATATTTCAATTTTTATAATTATGACATGCATGACAAGTATTTTGGGTATACCTGACTTGGTGACACAGGATGTTACACTCATTCTCCTTAGTATCTTGGAAGGAAGCTTTCTTATATAATTTATCTCATTCCTTTAAATTTTTCTCTTTGATTTTTTATGTTGTTATATAACTATAATTCACATCTTTTATGACCATTGTATCTCTTTTACTCTATTATAATATATTTATTTAATTTATGCGGAGTTTTATTTTTATATATACATTGTTAAAATTAAAATAGTAAGTTATTATTTTTTATGTTTATTTACATTTTTAATTTTTGGTATTTCATAAAAATATTCGGTAATGATGAAAAAACATTATTGCTCTTAACTCAAGAAGCTCTACCAACCTAAATAAATTTTTAATATTGTGAAATATCTTATTTTGTCTGATTTCATCATGCTTCATAATTTGTCATAGTTCATACTACTTTTAACAATCACTAATGTTGCACTTGATATTTTTAATACATTGGAATACAATTTATCATCATAATTTATCTCATTCATTCAAAATTATCATTTTGATTTAGTTATATCACTATATAACTCTAATTCATCAATCATGCGAATTTCGTAATACATTAATTTCTTTATTTTTTAGCATTTTAATTAATCTCCTTTCAAAATCATGTATTTCTTTAATTTATAGTTTAATTAGATAATTTTTATGATTATCTGCAATTATAATTTGAAGTAAATTGAAGATAAGTTTGATTGAGACAAAACAAACTTTGTTACTTATATCAATGAGCTCTATTAAATGAAGTATTAATTTTTGTATTTTTAAATGTTAAATTTTTTATGGTTTGGGAATTCTTTACCAAGTACTTTGATTTGTACTTAATTTTATAATTGAGGATACTATACTATCTCCTTAGTATCTTTGAATTTAGCTTTCTTAAGTAATTTGTCTCATTTCCTCAAACCATTCACCTTGAATTGGTAATGTTATTATTTAACTCTAATTTTTCACTCAGGTGATCCTTACATCGCCCTAACTTAGTTAAATTATATTAGTTTAATTTATCTTATTTCAACTCTAATATATAACAAGTTAATATTAAAATATTAATTTTTTATTATTTATGATAATTTACTTTGCTAATTAAAAATTTATAAAAAAAGGTTTTATTGAAAAAATAAGTATCATTGGACTCTCTTTGATGACCTCTATGAAATTAAATATACATACTTATTTTATATTCTTAAATGCTTTATTTTTTAAGATATTAGCATATTTTAAGAGATATTTTCTTTGCACCTTTTTGATGAGCAAAGTTGTTGCACTCGATCTCCATAATATGATGGAATACAATTTGCTCATAAACTTTATCTCAAAGTTCCAAATGTTTTCCTTTGATTTGGTTATATTTTATGTAATAATGAAATAGCTATCATGTTACTTTTATGTTGTTTTCTTTTGATTGTATTAGTTTTCTTCCATTTATTTGATTTTAGCTAAAAATTATTTTCTCTTAAAATCAAAATTATTATTCACTATTATTTTTGCTTATTTATGTTGAGAATTAGCAGTAATTCAAAACAAGCTAATCAAGATGAGATAAACATAGGTAGACCTATTTCAATGAGCTCTTTCAAACTATTTATCACTTAAAAATAATAATTAATTTGTAATTTTAATTGCTTATATTATTCTATTTTCAAATTAAATATATATTTAAATAATATCAAGAAATAATTTATTAGTATTTATGCTTATTTAAATTTGTAGCTCATAGAAATTCTAAATGATGTCCAATAGATAAAACAAAATTCATCAAACTCGTCTTAATAATCTCCATCAAATTAATTATTAATTTTTATATGTTTTAAAATATTTTAGTTCTTAGGTTGCTTTCAGACCTTTCAAGAAATTTCTCTGTGTACCTAATTTCATGATTAGGGATGCTACCTTTGATCATGTTTAAATTTTGGAAAGTATCTTTTCCATACAATTTCCATCATTTCTTAAAATATTTAACTTATGTTTAATTGCTATGCAATAATGAACCACTCTCATATGTCTTCCACTTCATTTTGATACATTTACAGTACATTGCTTAAGTTTATTTTGTTTCGAATTTTGTCTATATTTACTTAATTTTAAAGTAATATTTTATTATTATTGATGTTTATAACTTCATTAAATCATAGTAATTCCAAACAAGGTATAACACAAAACAACCATAATGCATTGAGCTTTTCAAGATGAGCTCTATCTAATTAAATATTTATTTCTTATATTTTTAAATATTTTATTTTATAAGATTATGATAAGCTATAAATTTAAGTTCTTACTTAATTTGTTGATTCAAGATGTTACGCTCGACCCCTCAAATATCTTGGAATACAACATTTTATAAAATTTATCTTATTTCTTCAAATTTCTTGGTTTCATTTAATTATATTCCTTTGTGACATCTAATATTTCCCTATGTAACCATTGAATTACTTTGATTTGACAATATAATAACCAGTTAATTTATCACTCTTTAAATTAATCATATGTTCACTTAATATGAGAATAGTAATTTTTGGTATTTATGTTTATTTACTTATGTAATATATAGTAATTCCAAATTAGGTATGATCATGACAAAAAAAATTTTTCTCAAAGAGTTCTTTCTAATTAAATATTTATTTTTATATTAAACATCTTAGTTTCTATGGTTTTGGTTTGTTTTCTTTGAAATTTTCCTTTCTACTTGATTGGATGATTAAGGATTTTACACTCAATTTTACTAGTTTTATGGAATGGAACTTTTTTTAAAATTTTTTGTTTCATCAAATTTTTTCTTTGATTTATTTATACTAATACGAAATGCTATTTGCCGTCTCTTAGGACACATCTCGTATAATTCTACCTACTAAAATATTTCTTTTTGTATTTCAAAATGTTTTATTTTGTAAGGGTTTTATAACAACATTTAGTTTATATTTTATTTAACAAAGAAGGATGTTACACTCAATCTTCTAAATATCTTATAATGTAACAATCCAGTAAACATTTTCTCATTTCTTTTAAATTTTTGCAATGATTCGGTTACATTACTATCAAACACTTTTTTTTTTGTTGTGACCTTTGCATATCATTGATTTAGTTATATTATATATATAATATATTAAATTTTATCTTTGTCATATATTCAATTAAAATTAAAGTATAAATTTATTATTTATTTTTTATTCAACATTATTAATTCACTTTAATACCAAATGAGATTCAATGACTTAAAATAAACGTCATTAGACTCATTTTAATGAGCTCTATCTAATTAGATATTTATTTTTATATTTTTAAATAGTTTAATTTTCAATTATTTTGCCACACTTTACGAAACGTTGATTAAAAATAGATTTGGAAAAGAAGGACATTATAGTAAATCTTCCTAGTATCTTGGAATACAAAATTCTCATGTAATTTATCTTATTACTTAAAATGTTTTGCTTTGAATTTGTTATACAACATTGAAAATGAAACTCTTCTCTCATATGGCATTTATATTATTTTGATTTAGTTATAATTCATTAATTCAACTTATTTCAATTTTGTTTTCAAAATTAATTACTTAATATGAAAAAAAATATTTTTTAAAAATTTATATTTTTTTTAATTTTTTTATTTGTAGGAATTTGAAAGGTGGTCTAATAGTATTAAAACAATTGTTCTTTGATTAATGAGCTCTATAAAGAAGACATTCATTCTATATTTAAATTTTTTTCTATTATTTTTTCCAAAATAACGATTCATTCTGATTCAATGCTTGTTTGATTGTCGAGTTAGAAACACTCGATCTCCTTAATATCTTCTAATGCCACGATCAAATAGACTTTATTGTAATTCTTAAAACTTTTTTCTTTATTTCTTTTATATTACTGTTAATTATAAATCTCTACTTGCCTAACTTTAACCTTATTTTATCTCATTTTATTACATTTGGTCAATTTATTTTATTTTTATTTTAATATATTATTTCTTAATATTAAAGTAAAAATTATTTATTCTTTGTGCATATTTTTGGTTGCAAATTGAAGCTTCCAACAAATATCTAATTGAGAAGAAAAAAGTGTTTTTAGACTTATCTTATTGTGCTCCATATAATCAAATATTTTGTTATATTATAATTCTTTCTTTGATTTTGGCACTTTTTATTAGTCATTTTGATTCATAACTTATTTGGCAATTGAGAATGTTATGTTTGTTATCCTTAATATCATTAAGTAAAACTTTCCTAAAAAAACTTATCTCATTTCTTCTAATTATTTATTTGAATTGGTCACGTAGCTGCTAGGCTTAAATTTTTTATCATATGACCTTCACAAAGCTTGTCTTTCAATATATTACTTTGCTTCAACTTAACTCTTTTTAGGAATAATGATTGTGCTTGATATTAAAATAACAATTTTTTATTATTTATGATTTTATAATTTTTGTAATTTATGATATTTCTAAATGAGTTCCAATCAATGCAACAAATACTATTGGACTAACCTTGATGAGCTTTTTCCTATTAAACATTTATTTTTTTAATTTTTAAATATTTTATTTTCTATGATATTAATGGATTTTACAAGAAAACTAAATTTACACATGACTGAATGATTGAGGACTTTAAAGTTGATCTCCTTAATATTTTGGAATGCAATATTATTATATAGTTTGCTTCATTTTTTGAAAGATTTTTTTGATTATATTATAATGAAACCATAATTCCTCTCATTTAAAATTTGCATCACTTGCATTTCATTATGTTATGTTTCCATAATTTATCTTATTTTAGTTTTATTGTATATTCACAAAATATAAAAATAACTATTTGTTATTAGTGATGCATATTTACTTTGGTATTTATTTTTAATTATAAATAAGGTTCAATAATTATGAAAAACACTTCATTGGACTCTTCTTAATGTCCTCTCTCCATTTAATTTTTTTATATTTTTCAATATCTTATTTTCTAAGGTTTTGGTACTCTATATGAGACACTTCAATTCAAAACACACTTGATGAACGAGGATATTGCACTTTCTCTTCTTAACATCATGTAATTGAATTTTCCCATACCACATATCTCTTTTTCTCTAATTTTTAGCCCTGGTGTAGTTATATTACTATTAAGTTTGAATCTTATACTTTGCTTCAACATAACTCATTTTTGACATAATTAATATTTTCTTAATATTAAAATAACAATTTGTTGTTATTTATTTTTATTTATTCTTCATAGTATATGGAAATTCCATACGAGGTGTAATGACGATGAAAAAAATATTATTATGGTCATCTTGATGAGCTCTTTTGCATTAAAAATAGATTTTTATATTTTTAAATAATTTATTTTTGAAGGTTTTAAGGCATTTTACTTGACTTTATAATTCATACGACATTTTGTTAATCATGGATGTTACATTTGGTTTCTTTATTATTTTAATGATTAATTAACTATTATGTAACTCTAATTCTTCTCTTCTATAAGCTTCACAATTCTTTTTTTTTTGTTGGATTATATTACTTTAATTTATGTTAATTCAACTTTAATATATATCGATTTTATTTGATAATAATAATAATTTTTTATTCGTACTTTTTATTTTTTTCAATTCATTGAAATTATAAATAATGTCTTATCAAACATTTCTTAAATTTATCAAACCTTTCTAGTGCAAATTATCAAACATTTCTTAAATTTTTTTACATTGATTCAATGTATCTCATTTCATATTAAACATTCATTTTCTGAAAATTTCAAATAGTAATTTATTTTTATTTATGGGTCTTTACTTTTGTTTTTAATTATATAAAAATGAGGTCTAATTGAGTTGATTGAAACATTATCGAACACATCTCAATGAGCACTATCTAATTAAATATTTAATTGTATATTTTTAAATATTTATTTTCTTATAGTTTTTGCACAATTTACTAAATATTTTGTATCAAACTTACGATGATGATCAAGGTTATAGCTTTTAAACTCCTCCAAATTTCTAATTGCAACAAACCAATATAATTGTACACTTTATTAGAGTTTTTTTCGTAAATTTTCTCCAATATAACCTTTGCATCATTTAATTTTTTTTTCTATAGCAATGGTTCTCTTTTTCTTTTCAACTATAATATCTATATAGTTAATATTTAAAAAATAATTTATTTTTATTTATTCTTTATTTTTTATTAATTCATATTAATTCCAAACCATGTCTAACAAAAAAGAAACAAATGTAGTTGCCCTTCTCTCAATGACATTTATTCAAATAAGTATTCTTTTTTAAATTTTAAAATATTTTAATTTTCTAATGCTTTTCAAATTTTATTGGGGCATTTTGTTTTGTACATTATTCGGCAATTAAGGATGTCTTACATGATCTTTTTAGATCTTTTGAATGCAACTTTCTCGAATAATTTATCTCATTTAAATATTTTTTCGTTGACTTACTTATATTTCATTGGTTCAAATTATCTCATATTTTCTTTAAAATGTTTACTTAATGTTAAAAAATTGCTATTATTTTGGAATATTTATTTTGTTAATTCATTGTAATTCAAAAAACTATTTGATCAGAAAGAAACAAGCATCATTACACAAGTGTCGATGATATTTCTCAAATAAAATTTATCTCATTTCTTCAAATATTTTTATTTTTTTTATTATAATTCTATGAAAGTTAAAATCTCTACTTGTGTAACATTTACATTACTTTTCTTAGGCTATATCATATTACTTCAATTTATATCATGTTTTGTTAATATATATTTACAAAATATTGTTTTATAGTTATTTTTGTTTATTCACTTTACCATTTTCAGGAAATTCCAATTGACCTTCGTTAAGCTGAAATAAAAAACATTCAACTCATCTTGATAAGTTGTCCATTCAAATGTTCACTTTTATAATGTTAAATATTTTACTTTCTTTGGTTTTATTTTACTTTATGAGACATTTCACATTGGATGAGCTATAAGAATCAAAGATGATACATTGATCCCCTCCCTTACTCATAATGCAACTTTCAACTACAATTTATGTCAGTTTTTCAAATGACTTACCATGACTTGGATATATTACTATATAACTTTAAATCTCTTCTCTTATGGCCATAGCATTGGTTTAGTTTGGTTATATTAACTTTATTTATTATAAAAACCTTAGAGTTAATATATATTTTCAATGATTTGGAAAAATTTTCTTTTGTACTTTTTATAAATCAAAATGAGATATTATCATTTTGAAAAAAATATCATCAGTCTTGTTTTGACAAGTTGCATGTAATGAAAATTTATTTGTATATTTTTTAAATATTATATCTAATTTAGTTTTAGCAGGTTTTAGCAAATGTTTTTATTCATGTCTAATTTCATGATCAAGAATGTTAAACTCAATCTCTTTTCAGGTTTTGAGGGAAATGTCCTTGTAAAATTTCGCTTTTTTCTTCAAAATTTGGCTTTGATTTGGTTGCATTACAACATTACTCTAAATCTACTCTCATGTGATATTTCACAATGCCTTAAAGAATCTTATTTTAGGCTTAATATATATTTAATTAAAATTAAGTTGATTTATTTATTTTTATGCTTAATTAATGTTGTAATTCTTACTAGTTTCAAATGATGTCCAATTGAGACAAAACAAACGTTCTTGGAATTATCTCAATGAGCTGTATAATAAACATTAATTTTTATATTTTGAAAACTTTTCTTTTCTAAGGTGTTGGTATGTTTAACAACACATTTTTACTACACCTTATGTGATGTTTACAAAGTTGTACATCATCTCCTTAGTTTCCTAGAATGTAACTCTATCGTGCAATTTATCTCATTTAATCAAGTGTTTTGCATAGATTTGATTATTTTAGATTAGCAAAATTTAAATTATTTTGCCTTTGAAATATTTATCGAACATTAGAATAATAATTTATTATTTTTATGCTTATTTACTTTAGTAATTTGCACTATATCCAAATGTCATTACACTAGTGCCAACAAGCTCAAAATAATTAGAATTTATTAATATTTTCAAATATTTATTTCTCTTATTTTGGCATGTTTTACCAAAAATATTGAATTGTACATGCTTTGGTTATCAAAGATGTTATACCTAATCCTCACAGCTCCCTGAGATGCAAATTTCTCATATAATGTCTCTTATTTATACATATTTTTTCTCTACTTTTATGATTTTACAAAGAACTAAAATTTTACTCTTAGGTGATACTTACATTACCTTGACTTATTTATGTCATATTAATTCAATTTATATTATTTAAGCTTTGTTATGTAGTTTTTAAATATTAAAATAATAATTTAGAATTGTTTATATTCATTTACTTTTCTAATTCATAGGAATTCCAATAGACCACTATTTAATGAAATGTGAAAATCATTGGCATCATTTTGTAAAGCTCTATGTTGTAAAATATTAATATGAATATTTTTTTTGTTTTAAGGGCTTTGAAATACTTTATCAGATATTCTAATTCATACCAGATCTAATGATTCATCATGTTACATTAGATCTCCGTTGTATCTCAAAATGCAACATTTTTATATAACATAGCAAATTTTTAAAATTTTGACCTTCATTTTGTTAAAAAAGATTGGACAACTAAATATGAAAAAAATAATAACAAATTAATATTTTAATATAAACTAAATATATATGGATGCCAAAAAATATAAATTGAATAAAAGTAATAAAATCCATTTCAAGTAATGGAAAAATCGTGCAGGAGGAGATGTTACCAAATTGAAGCGAATGAGTTCAATTGTAACATCCATAGTTTTTCAATGAGAAACAAATTAAAAAATCTCCTAAAACATGCAACAAAATTAGAAAATAAAAACTTTAAATATTTAAAAATATTCATTTTAAATGGATAAGTTATATGTAATTGGACAAGTATTTAAAAATTTTTTTTTTAATTCATACTAGATTTGGATGCATTAGTTTGCTTCAATATATATTAATTAACTTTAATGCATATTAGTTTAATATTAAAAAATTCTTAAAAATATAAAAACGTTTATTAGATTTTATATAGCTTGACGTGATGAGTCTAGTGATGCTTGTCTAATCTAGATCATTACTTGTCAGAAATTTTCTTAAATTAAAAAATTAAATAATAAAAATATAATAAATTATTATTTTAATATGAAGTAATTATATGTTACAGTAATTTTTGGATAAATTTATGAAACATAATATAATACAATAAAAGCATTTTAATGGTCCCATGGCAGAAGATTTTGAGTTTTGTAAGACAACAACAAAATCGAAGAAAAAAATTGAACAAACATATTATACAAAAATCAAAGTGAAGTAAAGGCTACCGATGAGGTGATTTCGAGTTATATAGTAACATAGCCAAATAAAAGTGAAAAAATATGAAGAAATGAGATTAATTATTTAG
This sequence comes from Vanilla planifolia, assembly GCA_023846275.1. Classification (NCBI taxonomy): domain Eukaryota; kingdom Viridiplantae; phylum Streptophyta; class Magnoliopsida; order Asparagales; family Orchidaceae; genus Vanilla; species Vanilla planifolia. The sequence goes on along the minus strand of JAIUJO010000062.1, from coordinate 1,247,103 downwards.
AAAAGTAACATTCTAGGATAATGATGTCATTTAGTATAACATCCTTAATCATCAAATCATGTGTGAATAAAAAAAATCTTATAAAAAATTAAAAAATCATATAAAATATTAAAAAAATAAAAATTAATATTTAAATAGAAAGATCTCATAAAAATGAGTCTGATAATGTTTGTTTCATTTTTATTGAATAACCATTCGAATTGCTATCAACTACAAAATTAAAAAAGTAAAAATAAAGGTCAAATAAGAAGAGATTCAGACTTAGTAATTAATCAAATCAAAGCGAAAAACTTGAAGAAACGGGATAAAGTTTAAAAGAAAATCAAGTACAAAGACTCCAATGAGATAGTACATAACATCCTTAATCATTAGATGTGATAGGAATCAAAATATCATAAAGCATGTCAAAACAATTAAAAATGAAAAAATGAATATTAAAATTTTAGATCATTGACATGTGTCAAACAAAGTTTATTTCCACTAAATGGGACTTGATATGAATTTCATGTTAATTATTAAAATAAATAAGCTTTAATAATAATAAATTCTTTCTAAATATTAAGTTGACATGAGTTATAGTTCAAATAAGATAAATCATAGAAATATAATACAAGGAAATCAAATTAAATTAAAGGCCACACATGAAGTGAATTTGAGTTTCATAGCAATACATACGAATTAAAAAAATTATTCGAACAAATTAGATATATTTTATGAGAAAGTTACATTAAAAAGTACTAAAGGTGTTTATATTGACACTTTTCATAGTTAAATTAGGTAAAAATAAAACTTCTTCCCAAAGAGCACCAAAACTTATAAAATAGATGATTTCAAATTATAGAACAAAAACTTTAATGATCTTTATGTCAACTCAATCATACCTCATTACGAGTTAGTATGAATTACCAAAGTAAATACACATAAATAATAACCAATTTATTTTTTAATATTAAGTAAAAAATATTAAACATGAAAAGCGATAAACAAAAGGAATGTGATATGGCTTATTCAATGTGAGGTAAATCTCACATACGAGGAGAATTAGTATATTAAAGTAATGTAACTATGTCAAATAAAAATATTTGAACAAAGTGACAAATTGTACAAGAAAGTTTCATTCAAATATATTTAGGAGATCACATGTGACACCCTCAATCATGAAAATATGTTTAAATTAAAATGTCTCATAAAGCATATCAAAGCCTTAGAAAAAGGAACATTAAATAATATAAAAATTGATTATTTAATAAGATAGAGCACATAGAGAAAGTATAACAATGTGCTTGTCATCTTGATTGGGTCTAATTCAGAATTATTGTATATTTCCAAAGCAAACAAGCATAAATAAAAATAAAGTTTTTTAAATATTTAGAAGTTATTTATTAAAGACAAATTGGGATAAACTAAAGTACTGCAATATAGCTTATTCAAAGAGATGTAAAGGTTAGAAGGGTAGAGATTTACATTTACATTGTGTCTAAAAAAATCAAAGAAAAAGTTTATTTTATAAATGGTATCAATTTCACATGATTGGGAAACATCATCCTTTATCAAATCATGTAATAATCTAAATTTCTTGTAAGTCATGCAAAATACGGAGAACACAATACTTAAAAAAATTAAAATTAATATTTTATTATTTAGAACACATCGAGAAGAGTCCAAAGGCATTTATGTTGCCTTTATCAGGCATTGTTATTAATTGTTGTGAATTATCAAAGAAAACAAGCATAAATTAATTTAAATTATTACTTCAACATTAAGTAAATTTATAGTTAAATTGAAGTGAGAAAAATTAAAGAAACATAATATGACAAACCAATGTGATGTAATGGCCACACATAGGTGAATATGTGTTTCATAAAAATATAATGAAATAAAAGTGAAAAATTCGAAAAAATCACAAATATTTTACGAAACTTGCTACCCAAGGTAATAACTAGATCTAATGTAATATCATATATTATCAAATGAAGTATTAATCAGAATATCTCATAAAACCTACCAAAATGCAAGAAAATAAATTATCCAGGTATATTTAAAAAAATAGAAAATAATTTGATAGAGCTAGTCGAAATGAATCTCACACTATTTGATTTGTCCTCATCTTGCCTAGTCAAGAATTACTAACAATGCAAAAGCTAGAACACAATAAATAAAATAAAATTATTATTCTAAAATTCAATAATAAATTTTTAAAACTAAAATATAATAATTAAATTAAATTGATATAACTAAATCCAAGAAATGTAATGGTCACTAGCAAGAAGAATTTGGCTTTTGATGTAACTATATATAAAAGTTTTATTCCAAAAAAATTGAAATAATGAAGTATAAAAAAATGAAAGAAACAAAATTAAAAAAAATGGATACTTTTTTTGGAAAGTAAATATCTCAAAAACATTATCGAATTTTTTTCAAAATTTTTACTTTCATTAGGTCATATTACTACATAACATTAAATCTCCTCTCATGTGAGTTCTACATCACCTTGATTTTATTATATTATTTTTCTCCAATTTTTTCCATTTTAGTTTTAATAAATATTTATTTAATTTTAAAATAATACTTTACAATAATTTATTTTAGTTTTTTGTTAATTCATAGTAACTCTGAATGGCGTATGATTCAGATGAAACAAATATCGTCACAAATTGCTAAACCAGCTTTATACAATTAAATATTCATTTTTATGAGACATTTTGATGCATAACTATCTTGATGGTTGAGGATGTTACACTTAATCTTCTTTGTATCTTAGAGTGTATCTTGTTGTATAATTTATCTTATATCTTCAATTTTTTACTTTGATTAAGTTATATTATTATGAGCCTTAACTCTTTTCTAATTTGACCTTTAAATCACGTTAATTTTGTAATATTATATTAACTCAATTTATTTTATTTCAACTTCATTAAACAATTAGTTAATGTTAAAGTAATAATTTATTATTATTTTAGTTATTCACTTTTGTAATTGATAGTAATTTCAACTTGATCTACTAAAAAGAAAAAATGTCATTGGAATCATCTCAATTTGGTCTATCCAAATAAAAATATGTTTTAATATTTTTAGAAATTTTATTTGTTTAAAATTTATCATGCTTTTTAAAATATTTTAATTCAACCAAATTTAACAATTGAGCTTGTTACGCATGATTGTCTAAGTACCTAGGATTGCATATTTCTCATACTAATTAAGATTTTTCTTTAAATGTTTTACTTTAGTTTTGTTATATTAATGTAAAGTCTAAAAGTGCTCTTATGCAACATATATGTCATTTTGATTTAGTTCTATCACATTGCTTCAACATATCTCACTTTTCGTTTTATTATATTTTTCTTAAAATTAAAATATGATATTTATTATTTTTTTCTTTTACGAAATTTTTTAATTGGAAGTAATAACTAAAAAGATCTTATTAAGAAAAAGAAATATATGACCTTGGAATAATGTTGATGAGCTTTATCTAATTAAAAATTTATGTTAATGCTTTTAAAAATTTTATTTTTTATTATTGCTAGGCACTTTATTAGATATTTTCAATCATATAATATTTGATGATTCAGAATGTTGCACTTGATGCCTTCAGTATCTTCGAAAGAAATGTTTCCATAACTTTTAACATATTCTTTCAAATTCTTTGGTTTGATTTGGATATATTACTATGAAAATTTAATTTTGCTCCACACTACCATTATACCACTTTGACTTGGATATTTACGTTGCTTCAATTTATCTTATTATAGCTTTGATATATATTCACTTAACATTAAAATAATAATTTTTATTAATTATTTTCAATTAATTTTGTAATTTTGAGTAATTAAAGTTAGGGTTTGATGGAGCCAAAAAAATGTTTTTGTACTAGTCTCACTGAGCCCTATTCTATCAAATATTTTTTTTACAATTTAAATTTTTAATTTTATAAGATTTTGGTAGACTTTATAAGAGATTTTTATTTGCATCATATAGATGATTGATGAGGTAATGGACATGCCGCTAGTATCATCAAACAAAGATTCCTATATAATTTTTCTCATTTTCAAAATTTTTTTAGAATACTTTTTTATAGTATTATGAAGCTATAAATATTTTATCATCTGGCCTTAACCAATCATTGGTTATGTTAGAGTACAATTATTCAAATCACAACATTTGACTTATAAATATAATTAAATAATATTAAAATAATAATTTATTAATATTTATCTTTATTTGCATATATAATTCACACTAACTCCTAGCAATGTTCTATCTGGTAAAAAATAAAGTCATTAGAGTACATTTAAATATACAATTTAATATTTTTAAATATTTTCATATTACAATTTTTTCATAGTTTATAAAATCATCTGATTCATAGTTAATTTTACGATTAAGCAGGTTACACCTAATGTCATTGGTATCTTTGAATACATCTTTCTCATGTAATTTAACTTATTTCTTCAAATTATTTTCTTTGATTTTTTTTATGTTGAGTTGTGACTCTATTTATATGCCCTTGTGATCATTCAAACTCTTTGATTTAGTTATACAAAATTGATTAAATTTCTCATTTTTTCCTTAATATATATTTGTTTAATAAATATATATATATAATGTACTATTATTTATTTTTATATTTTTTACAATTCATAATTATTCCAAATAAAGTTCAATCATGATGAAATATTCATATTTTTAGTTTTTATATATTTGATTTATTTGAGTTTTTGCATGGTTAAGGAGGAACTTCAACTCTACCTGAATTGATGATCGAGAATTTTGCGATCAATTTTCTTAATATATTGGGTGTACGTTCTTGTACAATTTATCTTTTTCCTTCAAAAGTTCTTTGTGATTATGTTATATTACAAAGTAGCTAAAAGGTTGCTCTTGTGTGATCATTAATGGCTTTAATTTTGTTATGTAACATTGTCTAAAATTTGTCACATTTTAGATTTAATTTATAAAATAAACATTTTAATATTTAATTATTAATTTTTATTCTTTTTTACTTTGGAAATTTAGAGAAATTCTAAACTAGGCTTAATTAAGATGTAACAAATGTCATGGGACTTGTGTTGATGAATTCTATACAAAAAAATATTTATTTTTTTAAAGACAATTATTTTCTCAGATTGTTGCATTATTTACAAGACATTTTGAATCATGCGTAATTTGGTAAACAAGGAAGTATGCCTAATTTGTTTGGTATCTTTAACTTTAACTTTCCCCAAGTAGTTTATTTCATTTCTACTAATGCTTTGCTTTTATTTGGTTATATTAATATGACACTCTAATTCCCTTCTAATGTGACATTTATATTACTTTGATTTGGTTATGTAACTCTACTTTAATTTATCATATTTTAGCTTTTATATTTATTTGTTTAATATCAAAAAAAATTATTATTATCTATGTCTATTTAGAATCCAAAAAAAAGAATTTTTCAAAACAATTCTCCATGAGAAACGAAACAAAATGCCATTAGACTCTCCTCATCAAGCTCTATCCAATTAAAGATTCACTTTTTATATTTTTAATATTTTAACATTTTGATTTTTTTGTGTTCTTTATGAGACAACATTCACAACAGATTTCACGATCGAGTATGTTATATTTGATCTCCTTCATATCTTTTAATGCAACTGATCTATTTAATTTATCTCTTTTTTAAATGCTTTAGCCTTATTTTTTTATATTATAGAGATGCTTCAAATCTCTTCTCGTGTGAGTATTACATTACTTTTATATAGTTATATTATATTTCTTTAATTTATCTTATTTTAGCATTCATGTATATGTACTTAATTTCAAAATATTAATTTTCAATTATTTTGGTTTATTTAATTTTGTAATTTATAGCAACTCTAAATGAGATCCTATAGACACAAAACAAATGTCTTTGAAGTCATCTGAGTAAGCTCTATCCTATATTTTTTTAGTTTTTTAATTATTTTATTTTGATGAGTTTTTATGAACTTTATCTTATTTTTATATTTTTCCTTCATCAAGGCATTTTATTATGAGTCTCTAATTCACCTCTTATGTGAACTTTGCATCACTTTTATTTTCTTAAAATAAATTTTTTAGATTTTCCTAATTTCAACTTTATCATATATTTACATATTATAATTTTTTAGTATTTAAGGTTATTTATTTTAGTACTTCAAAATAATTCCAAATGAGATTGGAGTTAGATTAAACAAACGTTATTTGAATAGTCTCAACATCTTCTGCCTAACTAAATATTGATTTTTAAAATTTAAAATATATTTATTTTTATGATTTTTAAATGCTCTTTGAAGGACTTCTTCTACCCTTTACATATTATAATTTTTTAGTATTTAAGGTTATTTATTTTAGTACTTCAAAATAATTCCAAATGAGATTGGAGTTAGATTAAACAAACGTTATTTGAATAGTCTCAACATCTTCTGCCTAACTAAATATTGATTTTTAAAATTTAAAATATATTTATTTTTATGATTTTTAAATGCTCTTTGAAGGACTTCTTCTACCCTTTCCTATTTTGAAGATAAAAGACAATATGATTGATCTCTTTAGTATCTTGTAAAATTAATTTCTTGTAGAATTTATCAAAATTTTGATAAGTTTTTAATTTTTTATTATATAGTATTTAAAAAAACACTTATTGTTCTCTTTTGTGACCTTTATATTATTTATAGTTTATTATATTAAGTTGCTTTAATTTAATTCATTTTAGCATTAATTTATATTTACTTAATATTCAAATAATATTTAGCTATTATTTAAGCTTATTTACTATCATAACTTGTAATAATTCTAAATGAGGCTTCATTGAGACAAAAAACATCATTAGACTGATCTCGATGATCTTTATTTAATTAAATATTAAATTTTTACTTTTAAATATATTATTTTTTGTTATTTTTTCATAATGTATGAGATATTTAGGCTCATACCTGACTTATTCGTCAATGATGTTATAGTTGATCTCTTTAGTATCCTAAAATAATACTTTTATATTCATTTTATCTCATTTCTGAAAAGGTTTTGGTTTGATAAGGTTCTATTATTTCGTAACTCAAAATTTTTTCTACTGCGACCTTGAGATCTCTTTTATTTGTTTATATTACATTTTTTAATTGATCCTATTCCACCTTTAATACATATTTTTTGATATCAGAATAATTTTTTTATTTTTCCTTCTTTCTTTGGCTATTCATAGTAAGTCAAAATGATGTCTAATAGAGAGGATAAACATTTGTTAGTCTCACCTTGATCACCTCTATTAACTTAAGTGCTACTTTTTATTATTTTTAAATATTTTATTCTATAAGGTTTTGTCATGCTTTGAAAGATATTTTTATTTATAGCTAATTTAATAATTGAAGCTGTCATTATCATTCTCAGTACTTGCAATGCAACTTTCCCATGTAATTCATCTCATTTCTGTAATATGAAACACTAATTCTCATCTAATGTGATCTTTATAAGTCTTTCATTTACTCATATTGTAAAGTGTTAATTTATCTTGCTTTAGCTTTAATATGTTTATACATAATTTTTAAATAATAATTCACTATTATTAATTTTTATTTAGTTTTATATATCACAATAACTTTGAATGTGATTTGATTGAGATGAAATAAATGTCATTGCACCTGTCTATATAAACTCCATTCAAACAAAGATATTTAATTTTATATTTGAAATTTTTTTCAATGGTTTAATGAGATTTTGTGAGATATTTAGATTCATTTTTTATTTGATTTTTTACCACTTCATGGTCAAGCTCCTTAGTATCTTGGATGACAACTTTTGTGGACATCTTATTTTATTTTATCAAATGTTTTATTATCATTTTTTTGCATTAATATGGTACTCTTTATCTTATCTCGTGTGACTCTTTTATGTCTCTATTTTGCTACACCAGATTTCTTTAATTTATTATATTTTAGCTTAAATGTTTATGTACATAACGTTAAAATATATATTTTAAATTTTTTTATACAGTTATTTAATATTGATGACATGGTTTATCAAGATGTAGCAAATGGTGTCAGACTTGTCTCAAAGAGTTCCATTCAATTAAATATTAATTTCTATATATTTAAAACTTTATTTAAATGTTTTGAAAACTTAGTGAGAGATTATTTTTTGTACCTTATTTGATGATCAAGAATTTTATACTCATCCTTCTTTGTATCTTGGCATATACCACTCCAATATAAATTATCCTATTTCAATTATTTCCTTTTTAATTCGTTATATTATGAAATAATTTTATGTCACCTGTCTTATGACCTCACATGTCTTTTGTTTTGTTATATAGTAATTAAATTTTACTTAAGCTTATTTAATTTTCGAATTTTTAGAAATTCCAAAATAACATCAACTGAGATAAATGAAATGTCATTCTACTGGCTCTAATAAGCTCAGTGAAGTTATGTACTAAAGTTTATATTCATAAATATTTTATTTTCTAAAATTTTTGCTTGCTTTATAAGGCATTTCAATTCATTGAATTTTTTCTATCAAACATGCTCCGCCTTATCTCTTTTGTATCTTTGAATGAAGCTTTATCAAACAATTTATCTTATTTTTTTTACTTCTTCACTCTCATTTGGTTATATTACTATGTAACTCAAACTTTTTTATCATGTCACTTTTAAATTTCTTTATTTTGGTTATACTATGTTACTTTATTTTATCTAATTTTAGTTTTATTATATTATAACTTAAAATTAAAATAATAATTGATTGTTTTTATGCTTATTTAATTTTGTAATTAGTAAAAAGCTCCAAATGAGCTCTAATTAAGATCTAATAAATACCATTAGACCCATCTTAACAAGCTCTAAGAAATAAAATATATATTTTTATATTTTAAAGATTATATTTTTTAGGTTATTGACATGTTTTACATGTTTCACATCATAGCATATTTCATGATAAAAAAAATGTTATAATCATTGCCCTTAGCCCTTGGAGTGAAATAGTTTGACAAAATTTGTCTTATTTCTTCAAATTTGTTGATTTGGTTATCTTAAAATATTACTCAAGATCTACTCATCTATGAGGTTTACATTAATTTTATTTTGTTATGTCAAATTCTATAAATATATCTTTTGTCTATGGGTTAACTTTCGAAAAATTTGTCATAGATTTATTAATCACATGGACAACCCTTTATTGCGTAAGGATACTTAACAACACGGTGTGGTTCATCACTATAAATATAAGCAAATAAAGTCTCCTGTGATGTCATAATAATGTAGCATGCACCGTCTTTGCTTAATGCAAGCTCTATTAACTATTCCATCTAACATACATTACTTTGGTTGAAGTGCCCATTAAGTAGAGTCCACTACATTTTCATCATTGTAATCATCAAGTAAACTTGGTTTCTCATATAAGTCTCTTTTATTTGAATTTATCTAGAGAAACTAACATTGATCTATCATTTGAACAATCTTAGGGTATCTTTAAAATCCAACTTCATCATCTAGGCCATCTATGTCTCTTCAAGACAAAACAATACTATCTGGATAAACCTAAGGTATTTGTCGAACTCTAGTATATATATTTGGTGCATCCTCTCTTATCAATGTTTCCTATTACTACGTCTAGTTCTCACCCTTTTTCCTAATCTTGTAGTATTAGTAGATTCCATTAATTTATTTAAGCAGAAGTTGAGATCTCACTCATGTTAAAAGACATCATTTGCTCAAAATGTTTTTCATAGTGTCCAATCCTTAAATGGGTTAAAATGAAGTTTGATTGGTGACTATCTGTTACCTTGCAGTCCAGACTAAGTGACTTTACCATTCAAAAATTCAAGCTACATACACATCCTACAACATAATCTAGTGTGTTGATTCGTGTTTTAAAAGTTTAATTCAATGCTAGTCAACTTATTTCCCATCAAACCACCTTGGAGAAGGTTTATCCAAAATCAAAGTGATTGTTGGCTCCGTAGTCATGCTTATCACCACTTTTAAGCATGAAATTGAGCTATATCAATTAACACTCAATCAAAAGCCTTAATGGCTCCGAACATGGAACCCAAGAGCTCGCCACCACCAGCTTATAGTTGAGCCCTTCTTCTTAATGTCTTCCTTAATCTGAGTTGATCAACCCCATTTGGAAATAATTTTAAAAATTCTTGTGTTTGATGTTTAGGTAAACTTCTTTCTTAGCTCAAGTTGGTGACGTTAAACAAAAACTTTCCTATGTCGATATATTAAAATTTTCGTAACGTTTATTTCTTGTTCCTACCTAAATTTTATAGCACAAAATTTGTAATAATTTTGAATTGCTCCAAGAAATACAAGTTACACATTGAAAACACCAACAAGAGATTATATTAACAATATGCATTACTATAAGTAGGAAAATACATTTTTCCAATACATGTTCATCAACGATTTTTGTTTGTTTTCAATCATGGTTACAATTTTCTATAAGATAACATCCAATTAATTAAAAATTCCATTTAGAAATAAGAATTTGAAATCACATATTTTAATGTAATCAAACAAAATCCAAGAAATCATAATAAAAGGATCTACATTAGGAATCACAAAAAGGCTTTCCATGTTTAAGCCTATGAAATTACTTCCATTGGGCTTGAATGAACTAAAGAATAATCACCATTTATTGCACGAAAATAATGGTAGAAGGAAATTAACATCAGTTACTACATTTGCATTCCAAATTTTAATGTTTTCAATTCCAACATGATTATATCTAAGCATTGACCACATATCTTGAGATCATCACCATAAAGTACTCATAAAGGATTGCAGAACACATTCATCCCTCCAAATATCTCATTTTTTCCACGTTGAATGATAGCTATAACATGTAAATTGTAGTAAGATAATGCATACACCTCATAACCTTTATCAATCCTAGAGCCACAACGAGAAAGTGTAAAAGGAGGGTTTTGCATGTATCTCATATTATTATTAATTTTACAGCTATAACATACAATATTATCATGACATTATCAAAATTTAACATTCTTCATCAATTTGAAACATACACCACATTCCTCCTTCATAACTTCACAATTCTCTCATGTGATGCTTCCATTAGCTGAACATACTTGTATAATTAGTGTATTTTTCTTTCATATTATTGTACTTTTACATCTACATTCTTTCATAATTGTATGATAAAAAATACTATTAAACTGACAATCATACATTGGTGGCTTTAATTCTTATGTTACTGTTCAACCAATATGATATCTATGTTGCACAATACAAAAAACACTTCTTTTTTCTATAGCCCATTAATACTTAACATTTTGTTCTTGTCATTCCAAAATGGAACTATTCATTTGCCTAAGATTGTAAGGTTCAATATTCACAATTGAGACTTCAAGCAAGCTTTTAGCCATCATAAAAACATAAAATCTTCTATTATGATATTATGTGACTCTGATCAAACATATTCTGTGTAAATCTAACCTCGTCATTAAAATGTTTGTCATTTCCATGGCAAATTAAACTGGGAATCACATACCTTGGGCAAAAAGTTTGATTGGTATAATAGAAGATATTACAAAAATTTCATTATTCAACTATTTGATGTAATCCTTCATTATTTTTAATTTGTTGGCATTTTACTTCATATTTGATAGTCAATTGGTATTATCAAAATTTGTTCCATTATATAAACCAATGGTTTGTATTTTTCCCAGTGTTCTGGATTTTAACTCTTATAGTGCTTCAAGGAAATTTTTTTATAAAATTAATAAGCATTAGGGTTTGATTAGTTCTTGTTCTACAAAGATGTTCCAATAAAATTGTCGGAATTAATTCACTCCAAGCATGTTACACAATAACCTATCGTTTGTTTCGCTTGCCCTATGTAAATTAAGGCTTTATAAAAGGGAATTCCTTTGAACTAGACAAATGAATAAATTCTAATAATTTATAGATTACTTCAATATTTTGTAAGGAATGTACTTTATATTATACCAAGCAAAGCAATTCCAAGAAATCTCCTCATATATTCCATAGCCTATTGGTGCACTTAGTAGTCAAAATGAGATTATTCCTAATGTCCTTCATTTAGAGTGTGAGGGATTAGTGTAAATGAATGTCCAACTAATGATGTGTTTTATTGTGGGATTTCTATAGGAAAATTAATTACGTTCCCCTCATCCTTCAAAATCTACATACATTTTGTATATTATATATATATTTATATATATATATATCTTTTTTGGAGTGTGAAGAAAAGGTATTGTTTGACGAGGATGATGCCTCCAAAAGGGTTACTCCCTTCAAACTCACCTTAATAGGTAGCATTTTCAGTTGGATGACCCAACATTGAATTTTAAAGACTAAAAATTCAAAAAAATTGCATCCTTGAATCTATCATGAAGAGATAAGCATGTGCTCTTAAGATTTTCACTAGAATTGGAAAAAAATAATGTTGGATGTACGATATTAAGAAAATTGTAGTCATTCAAATTGTGGTCCTCAAATGTTTCAAAGTTTTTAGCTCAATACCAAACCTTTGTAAGTACTAGTGTGGATCTCATTAGAGCGCCAACTAAAAAACTTTGTGAACAAGTAGGCTCTATTCTCAATCATGTTAATAATTAGCAAGTCTTTAAAACTATTGCTTTGACAATAAGCTTAACAAGGCTACATTAGGCTCTAGTCTGTGTTTTAGTCAATCATAATAAAAATCTTCCCTTAGATATAAGAATCTCTAGAAGGGTTGGGTCCAACAATGGTTTATTGTATGTAATTAAGTCATGAAAATTTTCCTAAATATTATCGAAGTAACTGTAGACAAGGATTCTTAATGGTCCAATGCAAGAGAAAAAGGTTCTAAAGCCTTCTACGTAAGAAATGGAGAATATGAGACACTTTTGAATTAGTGAAGTAATATGTAATTTGAAACTTCAAACTTTGGCAGCCATCAATGTATAAAACAATATTAGTACCCCACTACATCACACAAAATTAACACATAATTAAAAAACTAATTGTACCATTAATCATCTATTCAAGGATAGTAAGATCAATTTCAATTAGCAAATGTACAATAAGAGGAAAAAATATTTATCTAATTTGAAAATTAGGAAGGACACGTGGCTTAGACAAGTACATATTCAATCTCTTAAAACCTTAAATAATGATCTTTAAGGAAAAAAGCAAAGACTCAAGCTTTCTAAGATAGATTTGAAAGGCTTCATAGTGGCTAATAATGATAAGTCAATAAGAAAAGACACTAAATGGAATGTCAAAAAAATCATTTGCCTAAAAATGACCAAAAGAAGCTTTCAAGAATCTCAAAATGTTTACATTATAGATTGTAATTAATATCTTACTTTCCAACATAAACGATGTAGTTAGCTCTATAGTAGCTTGATTCCTAAATAACATGTTCATATTACACAAAATTAAGTTAATTGCAATCATGGAATGCTTTCCAAGTAATAGATAAATGGACATCCTTTGCAAGAGACTAGATTTTTATTATTGTGAAGCAAAATTTCTAACAAAGCATAGGTGTATTGGTTGTGGTACTTATAATGTTAGAAATTGAAAATTAAGCATATTTTCTTCACATGCTGATATGTAAATGATATGCTATCTTTTAATGTGTTGCAACAACTCCTTTATTAGTAAAAGAAATCATTGGTGGGATTTAATATTGTTTGGTGGAGAAAAATTTGTCTTCCCTAAATAGAATGGATTGTCAAATATCTTTGCTGAGGTTCAGGAATATAAAGGTCTTTCATGTGGATAGAACCCTAATAAATCATTATTTTCTCAAAGCCTTTCTAATATAGTGGCTCAACATATAGACAAGTACTTGTTATACAAATCCTTATTACCGATCTTGTCTCTAGAAGTAATTGAATCTAATGCTAAACAACTTAAATTCCAAAGCACTTGGATTGAAAGTATATAATTCTCTCTAGTTGTTGCTCGGAATTGGAGTCTTCCAACTACTAGGTCTAGAATGTAGGCCCTAGTTTATAAGTTGAAGAGAGCAAAACCCCACCTAAAAGATTGGAGTAAAACTTAAATTTGGTAATATATTTGTGAGTTTTGAAGAAGAATAATAACATGTTGTAGAGAAGGAAAATAATTTCAAAATGTTATAGATGACTTTTCATGGTTAGAACAAACAATGCTTAAGATGAATGAACCTTGATTGCTAAAATAAAGATGTATGGAGAAGACATTTAAAAATACTATAGGATACGTTTTTCGAATCTATAGGACATTTTAGAATTCTAAAAGCAAAAAAGATTAAGAAAATAAATTCCTAGAAATTTTCAAAAAAATTTAAAAAAACTTCTTGAAATGCTATCAAATTAATATTATAATTAATTCGTTAAAGTGCACATGCATCTGATACGGTAGTAATGGAGAAAAGTTCGGTAATAAGCAAGACACGATGTGACATTATTGGGTTGATGCAAAAAATTGGGTTCCAATTTTTTTGAGTAGCATCGGTAAAAAGGCATTGACCCTTTGGGTCCACCTTGGGGTTAATGTGGATCGTTGAGAGTTAGCACAAATTGATGAATCGTTGCTAATGGTCATTTTAATGACAGTTAACATAGGCAAATGACAGTAAAAAAGTTCAAAACTAAATTTTAATCCCATTTCGAAGCAATTTTCAAGCAAATTTTCTACTGATGGACTTTTGAGATGGTTGAAGGGAAGGTCTATATTGAATATGAGATGAAAATCTACAAAACGTTTCCACTTGTTCTTTAAACAACTTAAACTAAATTACAAATGTAGATCAATGGATCAACTAATAAAACTAAAAAGAAATATGTAATAAACAAGGTTCTACCTTCATTCATCTACTCAATGATAATAATGACGGAGATTAATGAGAAGTATAGTAAATAATCCTCAAAGGGCTCCAAGTCTAAATAGAACTAGTGCATCTCAGAGGTGAACCTTTATGTGATGTACTGGATGTAACCATATCCAATGGATAAGAGTAAAAAGATAAATGTTGTGTAGCTTAAAAATGGTGATAAAAACTCAAATGCCATCCATACAATGTTTAATAACAAGCGAATGAAGGGTAATATAAAAAGAATTAAAGATCCAAGTCGAAGGTTCTTAGAGAAGGATTTAATTGCAAAATATGTTTTGGATTACTTGAGGTCTCACTATTCCCTACTAAGAAAAATTAGAGGTGCTTCAAGTTTTGATGCTTAAACTCACTAAATGGAAATATTTTGCTAATTCAGCTAGTTATTAGGGAGAAAATGCAAAAAAATATTTTTTGATGGATTAGTTATGCGCTTGTAGATTTTATGGGTTTGATGATTTTTTTACAGGCATTTTTTGTCCATATTTCAAGTTGACATTTATGATGCTATCAATTATTTTATTATTCGTAGCCAATCACCAAAAGAATGTAGTAGTGCTAATTTATTTTTCCCTTTGAAGACTAATTGTAGCATATCTTTAAAGGACATTATCACGATTTGGATGTATAGTTTCTGAAAAATTTATTAAGTTGTTGGTAGTTGGCCTATGGTGCCTCCTATCCGCCGTTATCTCCGTGGAGCAATCAACTTTCGATAAAGAAAGGGAAATCACTAAAAATATCATACCGGCATAACAAATCACACTTTGATAAGAGCAACTTCATGTTTTAAATGAGAAGATCAAAGCTAATAGCTTTATTATTGAGCTAGACTTTAGGAATGCATCCAAATAATATAATGTGGGGGAAACATGTATTAGATAAATTTAACAAAAATAGTTAATAATCTAGTCATGAGTGTCTATAATATAAGCTGGTTGTTTTTTGTTATCAACTAGAAGGAAAATTGTTCCATCTAACTCTCCCATTGGCTAAAGCACGATAATCCTCTATCCTCATTTCTTGTGCATATTGTAGCTAAAGAACTAAGAAGAGGTTTAAATAATCAACATATATAAGGTTATGCAAAGCACTAGGCCACTCCATGTGGTTATCAACCAAAGTCCCATTTGTGCTCTATAGATTTCCTTTTACTCTTCTTAAGAGGTGATAAACACTAAATAAAAAATCTCAAGTTATTTTTCTCTAACCTCTAGGGTGCATCAAGTTTGTAGATTACTATACATAGGTTCTTCTTTATTAGATGTATAAACACAAAACACAAAAAAGAGAACATTGACAAGGAGCTCTTGCTTTAGAAAAGATACTACCTTCCAATCCCTTAACTCAAAAGCACATTACTCAAAGGTAAGAAATAAGTGGTCCACTTTGAACACTAGATTAACAAAACATCCAAAAAGAGATCACTCTCAATGGGAGGTTGTACTTGTTAATTATGTCCTCTAGAAACAATATTTATTTTACATACTTGAGATTTAACTTTCATTATAGAAAATGTTGTGGAGCATGTTTAATGACTTGTAATCAAATATCAAGAACCATCTAACTACTTTTGTATATTGTTCTACTTGGAACAAAATAGATAAGCATGGCAACGAAGGTTGGACACTCACTAAGCATGGTAAATTCAATATGAATTCAAGATGGGAAATCTTAGCATTAATTAATTGGCTTATTCATAAGTCAAAAAAAAAATGTAGAATAATTATCAACCTTCTAAAGTATCTCTACTAATGTGGAGGCTCCTACATATCTAATTATCTTTTGACAACAAGTTGAGGAAGTTGAATTTTAATTTATTGACAAATGCACTTTTTATGCTTTTAGGGACTCTCAAATGAGCCTTATGGAACCCCTTAGTAATGAATCTTGGCACTAAACAAAACCAACATCATGATTCAAAAAATGCTTCTACAAGGATGGAAGTGTACTCACACAAACTCAATAGCTATTGAGAATTTATTGCTCTACCATCTCTCATATGTTGTAATATCTACATGATAAAAATTCAAAATACTTCAATGAGCAAATATTTCTTATGATTTTCCTAATGGAGTTAAACATAATACTAATGAACTTTAAAATGTTGCTTAACTATGTAAAGTTGTTCAATCGATCCAAAAGTAGTAAAATATACAATGCCTTCATTAGTTTTTTTAAGATTAATTAAACAATAGAAAAAAGTGGTTCAATGCACCTCCCTACTAATGGAGTTAGAAAAATTAAATTCCAATGGACTGACTAGAAATAACCAAGGCCCTATAGCTTCTATTTGTGTGATTGGAGACTACATGGTAGAGCTATTAAAGCAGTCTTAATTTACATGGAATCTAAAAAATGTATAAGCTAAAGCCATTGAAATACTATTTTGTTTAACTTTATGCTAGAATTTGGGATTATAGAAACATCATAATAGAATCAAACAATTAATCATTCCTTATAATTATTCAAAAAAGGATTGGAATCCCTTGCTATATCTTAACCCAACTAAGTAGAATGAATCAAATTCTTTGCAAAGTAGTTAAATTATAACACATATTTAGGGAAGGAAATGTAGCAAAAAAAGTAGTATGCTTAAATATATGGTAACTATATTCATTTGACATTCTAAATTCATGAGAAACTCCAAAAGTTTTCAAAGCTCGAATTAAACTTGATGAGCATAGGTGTTCATGTATTACATAGTCTCACATGGAAAGTGATCCAATTAATGCCTTCATGATTAAATGTATGGAATGCATTCACATAATCAATATGGCTGACTTGAATTTGTTCTTATGAGATTACTAAGCATTTCGGGCCAAACATAATGAACTAAAGTCTTGAAAAACCACTATATTTTATCATATATCTTTCATTTTAGCTTAAGAAATAAATTTTGATAAACTAGTTTGGTTGACATAACAAATGCCAAGTTAACCATGTTCTATGAAAAAGGAATGAACCTATTTAGTGTGGCTCGTTTCTTAGTAGGAAAATCAATGTCCATATAATCTCTTAATTTTAACAAATGTTAACTATACTTCTTATACCTTACATCATGACTTTTTGTATAAAAAAGAATACCCATATAACCCATTCTAATATATTCCCATCAAATTTAAACTTGATTATACAAAGATACAATGAAAGATTCATAAAAGTTTAAATATTTTTGCAAAATTAAATTTATTTCATAATGGATTGCTATTACAATAATTTTTTTGTAATATTAATACAATAGAAAATTTGTTAATTAAAGAGCTACCTATCAAATTTATTGTTCTTTCTAGCAATAAGATACGATAAGAATGAGAAAAAAACCATCTCTTTCTCAAAAATTTCTTTCTAATTTAATCTGACAGCTAATGTAATTATTCATCAATTTCAATTACAAAACATGTTTCTACGTCCTCATCATTCAGTATTCCGTGATTCATTGGCTAGCACATCCTGCAAATAGAACCTATGTAAAGACTTGTTCAATGGCACCAGTTAAGTATAATGGACTTAATTAGACAATACATCACATCCTCTAGTTATTTGGAATCATGAGTGACTTTCTTTAGATTCTTTACACCAATATTATGGCTTTCAATCATACTAATGTGTTTATTAATGACTAAACAAATATGATGACACTTATCGACTACTTCAACATTTATAGTTATAGAGTTCATCATAGTACTAAATTATATCTTACTTGATAAGAAGTACAATCATAGCTAGGCAGGCTACCAAGCATAGAACATTTGATTGGTCCAAAACATTTTAATAGTGCATCAATTCTCATATTGGATTTTTCCAACGGAGAACAATTTCTTAGCATGTGCATTATGATTCCTTAATCAGCCTAGTATAACATTTCACATCAAGATTACCATCTTCTATGTACATTTCTTGAGGCTGATCAATCAGATCTATCTTTTGTGCTTCATTTTTGCGTTAAGGTCATTCAAATTCTACAACTCATTGCAAAGGATTAGAGAAACATGTTCACACCAATTTTTTTTTCTTACATCATACAATCATAGAATCCATCAATGTAGTACACGATAACTTTCTTGAGAGTAAGATCATCATAAGCTAAATATGTGTCATGGCACGAACCATTTGGATTTCTCTTAAACTGCTTTGATTTGTGTCAAACAGTTTAGTTAAAATAATACATTATTATGTTAATCAAATTTATCATTGAGGCACATTGTCTTAGTTTTTGGGATTCAATTTTTTAATTAGCTTGGTTTATCACTTCATCAATATTTTCATAAAATGTTTATTAATATGGTTCTCATCATACAATATGATAGTTCCTTAGACCAAGACAAGTCATTACACTCTTATGTGTGTTATACAATTTCAATGCATAACTTATTTGAAATCAAACTTTCCAGTTACAATTACCTTTATTCATTGGACTCATTCGAACCAATAGATTGAATTGATAATACTAGTACTTCGATGAGACACTCCAAATCATTGAATGGTAACTTGTTAGCATACGAACCAAGCCTTTAGAAATCTTGATAAAAATAATAATGCATTTTAAGTAATTAATTATAACTATTGTGACTTCAATATTTAGTAATGGTGGAAAAGTTGATTAAATGTTTTTAAGAGATCTCAAATGATTATAACAAATGTAAATAGAACTATATAACTTATAATCAATTTAATCATCCACTAGTGAAATAACATATCATCATCTAATTACTCAAAATTTTGAAACAATTCTTCATTTTCTCATTGCCACACAAATAAAGCCATGCATTGCAGTATTAAGGAAACTATGGGGATCATTTATATCAACATAGCTTAAAAAATTATACAATCTTTTTATATCAACATTCATGTCATGCTAGACATCACATGTGATAAAATTAGACTTTATTTCTTCTTTGAAAGAAAATTGTATAACTATTTTTTTCTTTAGAATTAGCCAATAGGTTGTATTTCACACTTTGAAAAAATCATTGAGTAGTTATGTTCTTACATTTAAAAAACTTTAGTAAGGCAATGACATAGTAACTTTCTACACATCACATGGAAGTTCCAATGGATACTAGTCTTACATGGACTTTGAACCATTCCAAGTTTGGCATCTCAACTTTTAGTTAGTCTTTGATATCATTCTTATTAAAAGGGCCAATTACAATTCACAATTGTTTATTAAACATTTTAATTTTCCTTCTATCAAATTTTAAAATTATTTGTATTTATAATTTTTCTTCATTTGGAGATTGATTAGTATCTTTTTAGAAACTTCTAACATTAAATGCCATCTAGTATATCCTCATAGTAGTATGATAATTCTGTTAGCATAAAGTGTTTTACAAAATGACATTAAAATGGCTTAAAATTAAGGGTTGGGTTGCTTCACTCACTAACGTATTCGACCTTTACCAGTACTAGTATTAATTCGTGTGTCCTACTGGACCCGCCTTGACTCTTCAAACTCATTGATCTACTTAACACACATTGAACACTGCTAATATGTAATCCACAAAATTTCTTGACCGATGAACACATCTCCACTTGTTATCTAGTGATGGCCCACATATTAGAGTTGAGGTGTAATTAAGTCTTTCTGCCTGTGCTATATTGTTTGCATAGGCCACTCCTCACAACTCACTAGATTGACACTCAAAATGCACATGCCAAATTAGGAGCTTCTTATGCCAAATTAATTTTGCTTCATTTAAAAAGAATAGTTTTTGTCAAATTCAAATTAGTCGTTTTATAATTTGTAATGAATTTTGGAACTGGTAAAATGTACTTTTGAAATCTGAAATATGTTGCACATATTTCAAAAAAATATCGTTTTATATCCTAGCTAAAAAACTTGTCTTTATAGCATTAAGATATTTATAAATAGTGATACTCAAAATATTTTATGCAATGTAATTTGAATAAAATATCTTAGTGTTTCTTTAAGCTAGTTTAATAGAAGCATGTTGTCTATATTCAATATAACAATGTGATTTTAAAGGAAACTTAAGAAGGAGAGTGAAAGGTTTAAAAAAGAGAGATTCGAAAATATTATCTAATATTTATAGGAGCATGAAATCTCTGAGAAAGCTCTTATTAAAATTCAACTTTTGGAAAATTAATCATCCAATCCAAATTTCTGGTCTGTCTTACTGAACATGTGATTTTATTATTTATCATTTTGAAAACTCCATTTCTAAGCCTTAGCATTTCGCCACTAACTTGAGTATTCTGGATGTTTGTTATTAAAACTACTTTTTTATTAGTTTAACATCTCTTATGTTAATGACCAATGCATGCCTTAAGCTTCTTAAAGAGTTTTTCCTTGTCCAACAGTACTAAAATTTTCAATTATAAAAGTATAAAACCTTTGGGTAAGCCTTTATATGGATAAGTTCGATGAATGTTTGAACTTTTCAATTATTGATGACCAAAATATAGGTTTTAGATATCATTTTTCATTAACTTTGTATTAAGGAATGGTTAGCGGTAAGAACTTTCCATAATTTCTAATTTAACTTCAAACCACCATCTTTTATCTTTATTAAATTGTTTTCAATAGCTAGAATTTACTAAAAATTATATGAAAAAACATTACAAAATAAACAAAAAAATTATTTTCAAGTTTAATACTAAAACATTCATTTATTTTTATGTTCTTTTGTTATTTCATTTAATGATTTGTTTGTTTCTAATTATCTTTACAATCTTGAAATGATATATGGTTAAATTAAGAAAATATGAATCATTAAAACTTGATGATTATTTGAAGATTTCTTTCACTACTGAATTACATGAAAAAAAGAATTACTATGACAATATCCCCTTAGAACTTGCTTCAAATTTTTCTATTTTTTTATTTCTATAAATTCTAATTTTTGAACGAAATATTTTAGCTTATACATCATATATGCATAAGCATGCATCATTCGAAACTCTTGTTAACATCGATATTCACAAATTTTATACATGAAAATTCCTTATCATCAAGAACCAATTTGTGTGCTTTGCATATGTAACATCAAATCTAACACCAATTTATTGCTATAGACAAAATCAAATTATATTGTACTACTCTTTGAGGAAAACCATGTGTCCAATTCCATGTAAATATGCTTGAATTCATAAGTGACATTATTTTTTATGTGAATTTAGAATGCTTCGCACTCACCGCACATTACTACCTCTAACGAATAAAAAGTTTTTTCGAGTCGTAAATACAAAGCTTTAGGAAATTAGGTAGGTCTCCCAACAATATAAGTTTCTGCAGTGGCTAAAATTAACTTTGTTGGATTGAAATTGACATAAGCAATTTCTCATTAAGATTAGTATCTTGAACTATTTGATTTGGGAACTATTCTGTGTGAGTAGATAATATTATATCATCATGGTGCTTGACATTATATAGTAATTACAAAATCTATTATTCATGTAAGTACTATTTTAATATTTAATTATCACTATCAATTATATGTTTAAATAATTAGTAAAACTATATTCATAATGATTAGCTACAATAATTGATCATGTATCGAAAATATAACAACAAGTAATAAACATTTAAACTTAGCAAAACATTGTAAGATTTTATGACCATAATCAATAAGAAAATCATTTGTCAATATAACTCAATTATTCAATTAATTTTGATTCACAAGGAATTAAGCTACACCAAATTGATAAGGATGAATCCATTGTGAATCAAAATAAGTTGAATAAGGAATCTAGATGAAAAACAATTCTATCCTTAAATACATATGTTATATATTTTTTTGGAATTGCTAATAATGTTGATTCACATGTATTTAACCCAATCTTAAATTTTTAAATCTCAACCAATTGTTGTACATAGAATAGTGATGGAATTCGAAACATGTAAGAATTTGTGAATCTTCTCATGACAAGGTGTCATATAAGAAGGCTTGAGTATTGTCCATTTTGTAGTGGAAAACTATGTTAAATTACGATGCACACAATTATTTCATTGTTAAGGAATGACTACTTAGTATTGCATATCCCAGATAATCATTTTCTATGATTCTATTGAAAAAATGAGCAACAATAATAAATACCCAATAATTAAATGGTCGATGGTTGTGATGGATAGGCAGTGATAGCATCGACGAATATCTTAATTGCTATAGATAGTGGAGTCTTTGTTGTATGTTTAAAGGGCCTCACCTGCCTCAACCATTCATTTGTTGAAGTTGTTAGGTAGGTAGCTAACAATTCATTAGTTTGCATCAACCAAAGAAAACAACGAATGCACAACCAAAAATTTTTTTCAGTGAAGAAAAGTTAAAAGAATTGAAACACCATTAAGGCTTGCATTAATGAAGAAATTTTTACACATTTTTCTAAATATGGATAGTGGCATTTTTTAAAAAAAATTTAATGACTAAAAGGTATCATTTTAGGTTAACTAACATGTACTAATTAAATTTGATTGATTATATGAGATGTTGGCATCACCAAGTATAGAACATTAGTGACTTTAAGAAAATGATATTTCATATGACTGTTGTTTGAATCAATGTTAGCTCTAATTTATGTTTGATTTGAGTTTCTCAATGAGGTAGCTCTGCACTTCTTAGCTTTGTTATTAAAAACTCATATACAAGTGACAACGTCTACCATAAACCTAACTAGATTAAGTATAAACAAGATGTATGTTCTACAGGATCTAGTGAAGGAATTACCTAGTTGAATCTAGGTAACAATAAATTTTGAAACTCAAATAGGTTATGGCGAAAAATTCAATATGATATGTTTATTATTAAATCAATTTCTATGGACAAAGTTACACTTCTATTTAATGAAAAAAAATAAAATGTCGACAAATATGTAACGAAAAATAAGCACCAACAAATGTGAATGAATATAATCTCACTAAGCCATTATTTATTAAATAGACAACATTCTAAATTTAAAGTCGCCACATTCTGAGAGTTTCATTTTAGATAGGGATGTTCTATGAAAAACTATTGAGCCACTATGAAATTCTCCCAGTACAAGGAAGAAGTATATAAAGTCACAAATGGTTTAGCTAATTTAGTTTTTAGTACAATTAGCTTACGCTTAAGGAAAACCAAGTTTCCAAATGAATTAAAAAGGAACAATCATTTTATTATTTTAGCAATGTCTTCCTTAAATGATCTACAAACTCTCATCTTATGTAATCTAAAGAGGAAGATTTCAATCTAATTTAGAGTAAGCACTCGAAGAGAAATATTAAAAATTGTTAAAGAGGCATCTTAGTTTGAATAAGATTTGTAGAAGTTCCTGATTTTCTTAAATGTCATAGCAAATTACTTTTATTGGATAACATCCTTGCTTTTAATATTAGATGTTATATAAATAAGAGCTATAGGAGGTAATTTGTGCTTCTACTAAAAAAAAAATTTCTAATTGCTCTCATGGAACCTATGGTAGATAATAGTTAATTGCATAATCTATCTAACAGATTAGAATTTAGGCACTACATTGTGAACAAATCCAATGGGATTTAGATATTATGAATTAAAAGCATACATTGCCAAACCTTAAATGAAGATGAGCAGTTAGTTCACTTGCTCATTGATAATCCATGAAGATAAAATGGTGCCTATAATACTATGTGCATGTTGAATTCAAGTGGCAAATGAGGAACACTTTGGTATGTGGTGGCTCAATTTGAGAAGGAAATAAAGCTCCATGGATAGAAATAACATACTTTAATGTAATAGCTACACTTGATGGATAAAAGAGTTCATATAATCATTGGAAGGAAGTAATGAATGAATTCATTGATTACATCCATCAATGGTCGGTAAGGGAACTCTAGCTCATTTGCATTTATTTACATAGATAAGGAACGAAAAGGGAAAAAATTCAATAAAAGGATACATTGATTGTTAAATAATCATGCATAGAATGATCTATTCTTAGCAATAGTAATGCAATGTTTTTGTAGAATTTGATCAACTTATTCACATTTACTTCAATCTATAAGAGATCATACTCCTCTGTGAAAGTTGTTAAAATTTCAAAATATATGAGTTAGGTATCTAAAATTCATCCAAAATATAGAAAATGTTAGTGAAATTCTATTATTATTATTAAAATAATTAATAATTTTCTCCCTTCTAAATTCACCTTGATTACTGCTTCTAATGAAAACTAAATTATGACAAATCTCCCTTTCTAATTTAGTTATCAATATATAAAATTTTCTAAAACATTTACGCCTTTTTTGTGAGAAAATTATCTATCTATACCTAAAATAGTCTTCCAACACAACCCATCCATATTTCTTATGCCTTATACTCATGCATTGTTTATCTCCAAATCATTTTTTTGAGAAAGTTCAAAAGGTATACATAATCATCTACAAAAGGAAATTTAGTTTAACCTTTTTTTAAGTTATATTTAATAATTTTTCTTAAGGTATGTGTGCTAGCATGACAAAGTCTTCTATGCCATAACTTAAACTTGTTAACATATGCCACAAACATTCTGTTGAGAATTGTTTACATTTTGCAAATCATGTAAATATGCGTTATTTCTTTTAGTTGTAATAACTAAAAGATTTACATCTTTACTTATTTTATATGTAATGGAATGAAATAAAATACTAAAATCATTGTCACATAATTCACTCATATTTTGGAAATTATGCACTAAACTTTAAGCTAATAAACCTTAGTAATAAAAAATGTAGAATTTTCAATAGTACTTATTCATTTGATATATTTCTTTGATTTCTCATTAAGTAGTACTTTTCCTTAAAGATAGGCCTCTTATTGGGATAATATATTGATTGTTTTAGGAATGTATCTCAAATATCAACAATCCAAGAGACACGTCTTGCTCATCTTTCAAAAGAAAACCTTCCTACAATTATAAATTAATTGTTAGATTTATGAAGCCAAACCTTTTTAGGTCAAGCATATTTTTGAGTGGATGATCTACAGTTTGCCTTAACTACCGTGAAATTTTAGGAAATTTTGATTAAATATGAGCTTTAACAATACCTACATGTGACGTATAGTTGATTTGTATGCTATAATTGCATGTAAAATAGTTATTGTAACCTCATAAAATATTGGCATTTCCTTTATCCTAATGAACATGATATCTTCTAGCATTTGAAAAAAAATATTTCTACTAATAAATTTTGCATTTAATAATGAACAAGTATGCTTCAAGGATTTATGATTTTTAATTCTTTAACTAATGATGCGTGCCTTTAACTTTTTATTCTAATCCATCGTTAGCCTTTTGCATGTTCATTAAATATACCTTAGCCTTATTTCTAATATGTTCACAAAGACTAAAATATTCACTATGCTTTTCTTTTAGTTTCTTATATTCCTTACATAAAGCTTCATTTTATTACATAGAAATTCATTGTTAAGGTAATCCTTCATTTTAATAACTTACCTCTACTACACTTAATAATGTTCCCATTTCTCCTTCATCCTATTAAGTTACCATAAAAAATTGCATTTCATTGTTCTTTTCCTCTTCACTTGTATTAGCCTACCCAATGTCACTTCAAGCTATATTCAATGTTTTCAACTTCTAGTTCTTGATCTTCTTCATTGAATTCTTCTCAATTTAAATTTAATTTAACTCCATAAGACATGCTAGTTTGATATGTCTTAGTTTGTCCACCTCACGTTAAAAGATCTCCTCTTTTATTCTTATCCCCTTTTTGAACCATTGTTTCATATATCTTCTTGTAACACAAAAAATTTTAGAAACACCATCCAAAATTAGATCGATACTATCTTCATATGTTGCCAACTTTTCTATGGTATCTTTCTCTTTTTTTAGTGTTATTGTTTACTATTTGTTCATTAATTTTTTTTGTAAATAAAGCCTTTTCTCTTCTTTTCTCCTCTCCATCAATAGTTCATTAGTCATGAGCTGACCTATAAAGTCATCCAATGTTATAATAGAAAAGCTCATAGTAATCTTGAAGGTTGTGGTGAAAGATTAATACACTTTTAACAAAATTCTAAGCATCTTTTTTTGATGTTAATTCATAGATATAGTCTTTTCTAAGAAAACAAGTCCATTAATAATGTTAATAAATCAAATATACATTCTTTCAATAGATACATTAGAAAGAGGGGGCACCTGCAAGCCTCAAGTCAAGAAACAATCAGAACTAAATCAGTTCGAGGTTATTTTGGCTAATGACAAATTCTTGAATTGAATGGGGTAAGGCATTGGATCAAGTGAGGCAGCACTCGAGCCAAGTATATGACTCGACAAAGTGGGAGCCAACCCAAATTAAGTTTGAATGTTAATCTCCTATGAATGCTCATATAGTCTAATTACTTTTTCATCTCAATAATGTGGGAGAAATCCCTTATGCTAGTCTGTATCCAAGATCGTGATCACATAGGGGGGCTCGCCTCCACTTTATTAATTGGTGCTTACTAATACAATCGATTTTATTAGATTTATTGCAACATTTGAAGGTCATAGCTACATCATAACTTCTTGGATGACAAGAACTCTTTTAATTTTTTCCTTGAATCATGTGGCTCATTACTTTCTTATTTGAATCTTACAATTAAGTTCCACTATAACATTATCTATGTTGATCGAATGATTCATACCTCATTTAACATGATTGAATGGTCTAGATCAAAACTACCATGACCGAATTGTCCATAACTCATTAACTTATTTAGCGTTAGATTTCATCGTCTATATCACCTTTAATCTGATCCAATGGCTTTAGTTCATACTGCCCTAATGGCTTATTATTTAGCTCTTGTACTTGCCATTTTGAAAAAACTATTTTAACGAATTTATACAAGCTTTTTAAGCTGTTTGGCTATAACTTTTTAAATAACTTTTCTACACTTTATAACGACTATAATCAAAATTTTTCTACAATTACCTAATAAGTGTAAATGAAATAACTGATGAATACGAATCAATCCTTGAAATCTAAACAAAATACTGGTGAATATTCTCTGAGGTAAATTTTACTAACGGTAACTTTGACTTCTCTTTCACAAATCACCACATTTTTGTAGCTAAGCCTATTCATTTAGATTTTTAAATTCTTATATACCTTCTTAAATTTAAGCTCATTTTGTTTCGTTTTGTTAATCAACAAATACAGGAAGCTATCCTAATTTATCGCAATATTTTTTCCCTGCTATATTGTTTTCTTCTCTTGGGTTAGGCATGCTAACATTTGCAAAAGCTTGAGTTTAATTTGATCTTGTAAAAATTCAAGTTTGGATTTAGCTCAGCAAAACATGAGTTATAATTGAACCTATAAAAGATAGTGGGTTGGACATGAACAAAAAAAGTTTTAGTTATAATCTTTTATTAGTGGTGTTTTCTCAGCCATAATTGGGGGTTGATGTAGGTTTAATTTGAACAGGAGTGCTTCAAAATTATGGTGTCTTATTAAAAAATTTTGAATTTTACATAAAATTAAAAATATAAATATATATATTTATAATGATAGTTTTTTATAAACACAAAAATATTTTTGAGAAATAAAAAAATTTAAAAATAGAAAAAATTATTTTTAATCCAAAATTCACCCTGTATCTTAGGAAATTGACACACTACATTTAAATTTCAAAAACAAATTCACCAAAACATGGACAAGTATTAAATTAACCAATTGTTTACCATGGATAATCACATTAAAAAGGCACCTGACTCAAATACCAACTATAATATGGCTTAACAAGAGGGAAGAATTGATAACAAAAATATTTTGACCTTTGAAAAAGTATTTTTAAAAAAATATTTTCCAATAACAAGTTTGTGTTGTCTCTTAATCTCAAATAAATCATTGATAAAATTATTTTGTAAAATTTATGTTTTTAAATTATATAAATTGTTTTTTAAATTTTGAAAAAAAAATTGAAAATAACAAAATTTTAAATAATAAAAAGTACAATAATCTTTGGTGATTCAATTCATATTCAAACCTACAACCTCCCAAAATAATGGCTATGAAAAAAAGAAACTAATTATTATCAAACTTTAAAAAAATGATGATGTTTACAAAAATGAAATAAACTAAAAGGGTTGTAGCAATCTTTCATTGAAATGAAACTTGTAGAAAAATAAAAATTTTAACAAGACATTTGATTTGATGAATATAGTAATCCTATGCTCGATGAATTATAAAACAAAGCACAAATGTTTTTTTCTTTTACTTGAATGAAAAAGAAGGGAGAGTTAGAGCTAAAAGAAAAATAGACACAACAAATGAAAGAAAAAAATTTCATATGTTGTCAAGGCTTAAATTCTATAGATTGAACTTTTTTTATTGTTTTCCCAATTTTTCTATTCAAAAAATATGTTATTTATAGGCATATTTCCATATGTACAAGAAGCTACAAAACAACCTAATTAGTCGCTATGGTTACGATGGCTTGGTTTGATAACTATTTAAAAATATTTGTTTAAAAAAATAGCAGGTTGGTTGACTCAATGATGCTCACACAATTACCATTACAATCCATAAAAGGATCATTAGGACTATTTCAGCTAGGATAAATTTAAAAAAAGTGATAGCCACATGATGGGTTTTATTATAGACCATTATATTAAAAATTGTGTAATTAGATCAAGGTAAATGACAACCACTTAGCGCTTTTTAATGTTGATGATAAATACATGATTCATTTTAAATTTGATCATTATGTCATAAAAAAATGAATAATCAGATTCCATGGTTAAATTCTACGTATTTAACGATAGAAGCTGCAATCATCAACCATTCGATCTTGAAAATTACATGACCAAAAAACTAAATTTAAGTCTACATTTTTCAAAAGATGATGAATATTTGAACATTTGATCATGGTGACTACGAGATCAAGAAAATTGTTTTAGATCTACATGGTTTCAAAAATAAATTATTTTAGATCATTTGATCGAACCAATAAATAGATTAGTGGACATTTGCCTCAAAATGTTTAAAGTGATATATGCAAAATGAACTTATAAACCTGTGTGTCTTATGAGTATTAAGTGATTGGTTTAATAATCTTGACCTAAAGCATGATGTTGAAGATGTGTTTTAGATGGGAAACTACTACACTAGGTGCTCTATCCATTACATTAAAAATTTGAAGTTAAGCCATTCTTAAGCAATGTCTCTTACACTCATTTACTTGTCTTCAATTCTATATTTACCCATGAATCAATTAATTGAGCTCTATATTAGTTTAATCTACTTCATGTTGAGAAACATGATTTGAAATAATCAACAAAAGAAATTAATAAACAAAATAATGACTTTTTGTCATCAAAATATAATGTAAGAAATAATTGTTTAGCATAACTAACATAAGAAACTATAAAAGTTGTTAATAATTAAACTTTGCTGTTGTATAATAACTTCAATAAATATGATATAAATAAAAGAAATGAATGATCCCATCTCCTCTATATTTTTATAAAGATAGATAATACATTTCATTTGATCATGCAAGTTCATGTTCACACTATCTATGCTTGTTCTACAAATAGGATCAAAATCTAGTCAATCGATTATGATTCAATTCTAATGATCCCAATCAAACCCTATTTTAAATTTTACCGACGAAATCTCATTCATCAATCATGTGGCTTTCATGATCAAATAGTCTGAATCATTGTGATCAAGAAGCACATGCACGATAACTCTTTTAGTCATTTTTTCAAGCCGCTAGAATATTTTATTTAATTGATTATTTTTTATTAAAAATTCAAAAATAGTATGAATAATAAAGCCATTTTTCCCATTTGGTGAATAATTTTAGTTGATGCAAAATGTCTACGAATAATAAAAGTTTTTAATAATATGGATCAATGAATCTTTTTACAATCTTACCAAAATTTTCAAGCGATGACATTGATGGAATTTGCAACCTATGATCATTTTGATTTCTATACACTAGTTCAATTATTTTCAAACTCCTAAAAGTTGTGTTCTTCTCAAATCAACAAAGTAATAGTTTTATTATTCCTAATTGAATTAATTATCATATGTACACCTCATTAATCATTGTTAATTTTATGTTCCCTATTATTTTCACCTATTGCTCTTTTTTATCACTCTAAAGTCTGAGTATCATGTTTGTTTTGTTTCATTGTTGTAATGCTTCAGCTTACCATTCACTTAGTAAAAGGCATATGTTGAGTATTCGTTGTTACTTAGTTTTACCATGGGTGAGCAAATGTTTCTTTTATGTCCTATAACCTAAAAATCATTTGTAGACATTTTAATTAATATTGATTTTTATATTTCATTATTTTTTTATAAAAATTATAATAAAATCAATTCATATCTTTTAAATTAAACCTGAACTTTATACAAAATAAATTTTAGATGTTTCATAAACAATTTTAAAAATTCTTTTAAGATATTTTTAACATACTTTTGTTAGAAAGAGAAATTTGTATTCTAATTATTCATCCATACCTTAACAAAACTTTATTTAATATCATAACAAAATTCACTTTTTGTGAGAAGAAAGTTTTCAAGAGATCCATGGCTCAAATTTTTTTTTCAACAAGTTTAGGCAAAGATGGTTCTAACAATAGAGAAATATGAGAAAAATGCAAAATTCTTTTAGTATTCTCACCAAAAAATCTCATAAGATTTTTATGCATAAATAATCTTGTAAAGTAAATAGAAAAATAATTATAAAATACAATTAAATGATAGAATCATAATATTTTTCATTATCTTCTGAATACTACTAAATTTAATAGAATTATGATCTTAGAAAGAACTTATAAAATTTTGCTTAAGTTAGTGATGACTTATGAAGGATCACTTTAGTTGAATTAAATAAAAAATGCAATAAGAAAAGAAGAAGGCATTGAAAATTTTTTTGAATGAGACAAACATAATCATGACAATTGAAAAGAAAGAATAAATGAAGGACTCATTTGTATGATAGTTAGAGAAGCAAAAGAAGAGAGTATTTCTTGAAGTGAGGAAGAAAATTATTTTAAGGAAAAACATGATACATTTACTATATGTTTGTAAAAAGTATAAAAAGTTTAGTAAAAAAAGAAAGGATTTAGAAAAGAATATAATGAATATGAAATCTATTATAAAATATTTAGAAAGAGGGAAAACATGTATTTATAGAGTATCGAAAGGCTTATGTTTTTTAAAAAAGTTAGTAAGAATGTATCATTAGTTAAGGAATTGATTGACTTTAAATACATAAAATCTACTTGCTCCTCTTCAAAACAAAAAAATTAATTCGTAGAGAACTTTTTTTTGAATGTTTTTTATACATAAGTATGTTGACATTTTATATGTTATAAACAAAAGTTTACATGGCACTATTGCATACAACTCAATAATATTTTATCTTCATGTAAGATTAGAGCTAATGTACATTTTAAACATCTAACTTTTGCATGGAGAGTAAGAGAAAATAGTAACATAGTTACATAAAAATGTGTTGAACCTAGAATGGCTTAGGTTCCTAAATCTAATAATAAAAATCAAGTATTATGCATACAAATTTTGATAAATTAATTTTAACTAAAAAATTAATATAGACATAAACAATGAAAAATAATAAGATTTGAGAAATAAAATTTAAAATATTAAAAATAAATAAATAAGGAAATAAGATGTAGTTGACAAAAATAGAAAACATTCAAACTTATTAAGGACTATCATATAGAACAAGTTAAATATGGAATTTTTCATGATTTTAGAATTACTTTTATCATAATAAGTTATCATTTTTAAAATTTTTGAATTTAAAAAATTTTATGGTAATTGCTATAAAAAAGAACTAAAACAGTTTGAAAGGAGTTGTATGAGTTGACTCTAAACTATCAAACAAAGTGTAATTAGAAGGACGTAGTTTTTTTTTAAAAAAACTCTAGTCAAATAATTACTTGAAAATTTCACAAAATGTTAACTTTATTAAAATAGAAAAAAATTAGGCTGAGCCATTATGAGTGATAATAAGAAAATAAAGAGAACAAAAATTAAATGAAATAAGTATAAATCAAGAAGCATTAATCGAGTCATGACATACATGTAAGTAAAGTTTATCTTTAATTATTTTTTATTTTTTTTATAAATGATTTATGATTTTATTAATTTTATTAAAAGTTTTGTTATCATCAAAATTAATAAATTATTATGATATGGACCTCTAAAGATGTGTTTTATTTGTTTATAATAAATCCTAAATATTTTTGAATAAATTTGTTGAAGTTAAGTTTCAGATTTTAGAAAATCGATAATTGTGTTTATGAGAAAACTTGAAGAAGTGGAGCAATAGAGAAATCCTATGAGGATCATCTTAGTTTTGAGTGACAAACCACTAAGAGATATATTTTAAATTTAATTTTATGTTTTTTAATTTTATTTCTTTAAAAAAAATTAAGTTTCATTAAAATAATTATTGCAAGACACAAAAATTAAATTTGTCAAAATTAGTATTCTTAAAAAATATTAGGTTCTCAAAAACTTAATCTATCCTCTTTTACAATCGTAAAATCTTTTTATTTTTTATCAAATCTTAATATTTATTTAATAACTTTTGTAAATTATGCATTATAATTATAATAATGAAATACATAGTAATACTATCTAAAATAATGTTAATTATTAGCAATAAAAAAAACTCTCTACAATACATAAAGCATGTTGGTTGTTGTTAAGAGGTTTGGAATGCAAGTCCCTAAACTCATCTACAATTTACGGTACTAAGTACAACTATGAACATAGTTTGGTTGGGTCTTACAATGGGTTAGTACTCTCATATTTGCATATACAATTTATAAAGAAATACTGATAGCACTGGTAATGACTTTCTAAGCAAATCAAGGGGCAACAAACCCTGAATAAGTTAACTGTGAGCAACATGTTAAGCATTATATGCAAAACATCTGTGTTCACCTTTGCAATATAGGACTAAATCAAAGCTTTCTTTCATGCTACATGTTTCAAAATTTTGGGGCTAACTAGAATTGTCAAATCATGCAATTTTGTTATCTAACAACCTTCATCTTATTGGAATTTTATAAAGCCTAATACCATTTAATAATAGCATGATCAATTTTGGTTCCATGTATAAGATCTAAATTTAGCCATCACACGAAGATTTAGATATAACAATTTTGATCAAATACTTTTTTTAAACATCCCCATCAAATCTCATTTATTCATTCTTACAGTTTTCCAAAACAATTAGTCTTGATTCATTCGATTCAGGTGATTCATGCACAACAACTTTTTTAGAATCTTTTTTTTAGCCTTTAGAATATATTGTTTAAATATTAACTTCTCAATTAAAAATAAAAGATAGGCAAAATAATAATGATTATTTTTCTTGTTTGGTAAGACATTTAGCCCTAAAAAATTGTTGATAAATAAGAGTAATTTTTAAAGAAATCAATTGATGAATTTTTCCGAATTCAAATAAACATTTCTAGCCATAATATTCAAGTTGTTACCATCCCGAAATAATTGTTGCTACTATAGCAACTTCCTTCACTTGCCAAACTCGTAATTATAACTTTCTTCCTAAGTCAGTTAAGTTAACAATTTTTTCTATTCATAATTAGTTTAATTAAGATACTTTTGCCTCATTAATTAGTTCATCAAGCATAACATTTTGGTTGTATTAATTTTTATTATGAGGTCGTAGTAACTTATTTCTTTTGTTTCATTTTTGTGAGAGTTTAGCATACCTGTTCTCTAGTGAATGTTTTATATTGTGTGTTCTTTTCGAAATTTTGTGAGAGGTGAATGCAAGTTTTTTTTTAGGATGAGCCACCTAAATATCGTTGTTGTATATTCTTGTTGTTATTTATTTTTAATATTATGTTTTTTTAAAAATTATTTTTATTAAAAAATAATTTATTTAAATTAAATTTTAAATTTTTATAAAATAATTTTAAAAAATTTATTTAAATTTTTTTGTAGGAAACTTAAATTTTTATTCCGAATAATTGACCCCCATTTTGTAGAATAATAAAAAACTATTTTTCTAGAGAATAAAAATTATATACTAATTTTTTCTCTAGAGAATATTTTATAAAAATACCTTAATACATTTTTTAATAAACTTGATTATATC
Source organism: Vanilla planifolia (assembly GCA_023846275.1). NCBI lineage: Eukaryota > Viridiplantae > Streptophyta > Magnoliopsida > Asparagales > Orchidaceae > Vanilla > Vanilla planifolia. The sequence goes on along the minus strand of JAIUJO010000062.1, from coordinate 1,212,184 downwards.
ATTAAAAGTGAAGTTAATAAATATTAATTTTATTTTAAAATAAGTTAACTCTTTTAAAATATGTTGATTTTTTTCATGGAAATTGTTTAAGAAAATTATGAAAAACAATTAACATAAATAGAAATTGTAGATCAATATTTTGTAGTTGCTTCAGCTTAAAATCAAGAGAACATCTACCTCGATAAAAACTAGCAAAACAAATAACTAATATAAGCATTTTTGCGAAATGATTGGTAGGTTAAAGTATTACAATAACAAAACAATAAAAATTTGCTGCTATAGCCTTGCAACAAAAAAACATAGAAATAAAATAAAATAATTAAATTTCATAAAAATTAAAAATTAATACAAACAAAACAACTATGCTTGAAAATTGTTTAGTGTGGTACAAATGTTTTAAATTAATGAATTAGAAATAAAAAAATTGACAACTTCACAAATTTTTGAAGAAAGTAGAGATTATGAGTTTTATACATGAAGGACAAAGTATAGGGATGTGATGATAAGCAATAGATGCTAATAGCTTGAATGGCAACACTTGAAAATTTTTCTTAAAATTTTATAAAAACTTTATCAATCAATTTTATTTAAGAATTCACATATTTATAAACATGTTTTCTAATTGCTAAAAGTACTTATAAAACTAATCAATTAGTCATTACTAATAAATTATAATTATCCCAATGTCATGAAATAATGGCTAAAAGAGATATTGTCCGAGAATTGCTCAATCAAAAGTCTCCTGGACCAGTTGATCATGAAAAATGCAAGATGATATGGGTTGGATTAAGCAAGCATTTTTTTATCTGGACCAATAGATCTAAATCGTTATCAAATAGCAAGATTTAGATCTTATGCATTGGCAAAACATGAAATTTGTAATCACAAAATTTCTTTATCAAACAACGAATCTATTTAGTTGTTTTTAAAAGGCTAATGAGAATATGATCATTTTATTTCTAAAATTGCATGATGAAATGACGAAATCAATCCAATGATTTTGAGTATATTCGTGCAAATTGGATGGACATTTTACTTATTGCATGAATAATGGATTATTATTGCTTTATAAGAGTTTTCCTATGCCACCTAACAAGTGCATTATTTGGTGTTAGTAACTCCTTGCCTTTCTGTAAAGTGATTTCCCCTATTATTTGATGAGTTATGAATTGAACAAAAATTATTTGATGAATTATGGTGTTATTTTATCAATTTGATAAGCACAACTCTACACATTTTGGAGCTATTTTTTAACTTTGCATTTAAAATATTATTAGTACTATGTTCCCATTTTTTATTATTTTAAATATATTATAAGTTTTGCTAGTTTTTTATTATAATAATAATGCATCTTGAAATATGTTTTTGATGATTACAAAGATATGATCAAGAATAAAGTACATTTTTTAATTTGTTGACATAAAATAAATTTTTTAGAATCTTAATAGCTTTTCTAAAAATAATTAGTTTGTATAAAATTTTGTTTTTGTGACTTTAAAGAATGATTTTAATCAAGCTTAATATTTTAATCAAAATATAATTGCAATAACTAAAACTAAATTCAAAGTATTTGTCTTAGTTATTTGTCACTCAAATGAAGGTTATTATCATAAAATTTTAGCTCGGCTACTTTTTCTTCTTAAATTTTTCCATGAACACAAGTATCATCTATCTAAAATCTTAAAATTTACATAAATAGATTCATTAGTAATGCTTAGGGTTTATGATCATCAAACAAAATACCATGATGAGAGGTCAACATAGCAATCTCTCTCACTTGATAATAACAAAACTTTTAAAGAAATTAATAAAAATATAAAATATTTATAAAAGTAATGTGCATGATAATTGATGCTCCACCTTCAAGTATGTCATGACTAGAGTAATTCTCCAACTTAATTTATGATTATTTTAATCTTTTAATTTCTATCCTTCCCTTCTTTAACAACATTTAAAGAGAGTTAATCTACATTTGGTTTTTTTTTTAAATTATCAACCAACTCATTTCTTTCTTTAAGTCTATTTTGTTGAACTTGCACCTTTAGCTAGTGGTCTAGTATAGAATTTATTTTAAATTGATGTAAATCTTTCTTTATAACAATTACAAAAAATTATTGTTCATACTATCTTGTGTTATCGATGACTTCAAATTTATTGCAAAGGCTTAATGGTTATGATAGGATTAAGTTTTAACACAAATCATAATTTTATCTATAACTTAATCTTTTGAAAGATCTTTATTAAATTTTGAAGTTTTAATATTTTCTTCAATTTTTTCCTTTTTCTTATGTTTTTGAATTTTCTAAACATAATTTCTCAATTTTTATTTATACATCACACTCACACACACACACACACACACACACACACACACACACATATATATATATATATATATGTATAATTTTTTTAATTGGAATTAACTCATCCATGTTGTAATGTACAATACTTAATAAAGTATTTTCATTAAAAAACTTTTTTATGTCCAACATATTTTTGATAATTGAGGTACCATTTTCATTAGTATAAAGTATTTTTCGAAAGGAGATAAATCCACAAAACGAAATAACAGAAGGAGGCTAGTATGACCTTACAACAAAATAAACATGGCAACATAGTTAGATAATTTGACAGCACAAAATGTAAGCTACAACACATAAAAAGCTTATACTTAAATTAAAGCTTAATGAAGCACAAGTGTTTTAATTACATGAATTATAATTAATGAAAATTAAGAATATAACATATTTGGGAAAAAAGTATGGATCATTAATGTGACAATTTAATTATGCAGCATAAAAAATTGTTAATGGGCATTAAGCACTAAATGTTTTAATATAATGACTTCAAAATATTTTTTTTTACATATTCAAGAAATTATAAATTTATAACTATTTTTTAATGACCAAAAACATTTGTCGAATTGATGAAGTAATCATCATATTTTAATTAAAAAAATCTGCCATACCTTATAAGTAATAAATTATAAATATCATAATAACTAAAAGACACACTACATTGGGGCGACTCGATTGGAAGGGTCTTGGACCATTCCATAATGAAGACTTCTCAATTAGATCGATTAGAATAAAAAGTGTATTTAAAAATTATGATTTGATCTAGACTATTACCTCTGAATCATAATCTGATGGTTAGATCTTGCTCTTACATTTGGATAGATCATGGATTCTAAGATAAGAAAATTACGTGATTGGATAGCAAAAATCATTCCCACATCTATAACAAAAATTACATGATTGGATAGATCATTAACACATCTCTATTAGAATCATTTGATTACTTAATTTTCGAAATGGATAGCAAAACTCACTCCCACAATTTTTAGGTCAATCATGTGAAACAGATATAAGTTTTAATCACACATTGAATAAATGATGGATTATCTTTAATTTATTAGAGCTTTCCTACCTTACACAATTTGCATATCTTTGAAGGTTGCCCATCCCCTGCTTTGCTCCAAATTTAAGTTATATTTCAACTCTTAATTTATGAATTGAACCTAAATTGTTCGATGGGTTTAAGAGTTATTTTATCAACGTGATAAGAACTACTAGCCATATTCATGAACTATGCTCTAATAGATGGCTATCATAAGCACTACTAGTCGTATTCAGGCACTATGCTTTAATTGATGGTTTTTATTCTTTTTAATAATATGTTTTTTTATTTTAATTATATTTTTATGTTTATACTAATTAATTTTTGTAATTAAAATACCATTTTTACAATAGGTTTCTGAAAGGTAATTTTAATTGTATGGAAAGAATTCAATGGTTATTTTGATGTAAAAGATAAGATTAAGATTTTAGAATCATAATTCTTTTTTACAATGATTAATTTAAATAAAATTTAGACTTTTTTCTTTGTATGAGTAATTTCAATCAAACTTAATAACTAATAAAAAAATTGAAACAACAAAAATTAAATTTAAAATAATTATCTTTTTTAAATTCAAACCACAACTCTTCTTCTTTTTTAAATTCACCCATGAATATGAATATCAGCTTTTTAAAATGTAAAAAATCACTCAAACAAATATAGTAGTAATTCTTAAGATTTTTTGCTATCAAACAAAATATCATGACTAAATATCAACAGCATAAAATATTAAACAATCCAATACCCTATGAAATGATAGTAAAACTATTGACTACCGTTTGATAGTCACATTATCTCCTTTCTACAATAGTTTTGGACCATTCCAACCATTTATAGGAATGTTTAGTACCCACATGAAATAATGTCTCATTTGCCTCAAGGCTTTACCATTCAAAAAATTCCCCTTACGATGTACTCTACTAACCAAAGTATTTTTAAGAATATTAAATGTCCTTTGTGACATACATATTGACTTCAAGGAATATTAATTTTTTGAGAAAGTTAAATCCACCGTTAAGAGGTGACTGACCTTTCTTCCTTAAAGAAAGCATCATATAATCACTTTATCAAACTTGTTCCTTCTCCTTCTTTAAAGGCACTTTCATAATTATCTAATTTGACTCCCTCTTCTTAACCTCCATAACAAATTTCCATTTCGCTCCCAACTGTAATACCTATGCCATTAGTTGCTTTTCTCTCACAATTCTCCATATTTGGTACATAATTTTATTTTGTTTGATACCTTTGTGACAAAAACCTTATAAAGTCTATGTTTTCTTGTACATTCTATTGAAAATAACTTTTCAATGTTTTTTGACAAATTTCATAAAAACAGTATTCTAAATGATATTTATTTAATCAAATATATCATATATTTCTAACATCATCTAGTATTTTTTGTTATTTTCCTTTAAAAAGTAATTTTGAATTAAATTCATATTATTTTCAATAAGTGTTAGTATTGTTTATGACATATCACTTCAATTTGAAGAAGAATTATTATTTACAGTTTTTTCATTTGTTTTACCATATTTGGCTTCTCATCAATATTATTAGTTCTTTCAAATTATAGTCTTTGTGAACTTATAAAAAATATCCATACGCAAATTTCATTTCATCAAATTCGAAATTAATTTTTTAATGCATTCACATTTATTCAACAAATATTTAATAAATTTTAATGTTTTTTAATATATTGTAAATTTCACTACACATAAGAATTTAATCATTCAAATTCAGAAAAAGTTTAGATACTTATAAAAAGTCTTTTCCTCTAATTCCCAAAATAGTTACTAGTTAGTATAACTTTTTCACTATACATTCAACATGGGATGCTCTTCTTGCTTATTCTCTTGATTTCTCATGTTAGGAAGCCCATTAGCATTTCCTCATGAAACAATCTTCGATACACCACCATACTATATATGTAGTATTAGCAATAACTTTTATTAAAACAAAAGGAAAAAAGATACAAGATGTGCTCTTTCTAATAACAATGAAAAAACTATGTTGTAAGTAATGTAATAATTTACTTCAAAAATTTATAAGGAAAAAAATTCTTTGTCATTAGTTATTGTCATTTTCCAAACACTATAGTACAATTCATTCAACATACCTTTCTAAATGCCTGATCCTCTTATTAAAAGTCGACTTTCTTAATTGCCTTTTCAAAATTTCCATGGAGTAAACCTATTCTTCATTAATTCATGTTTTGATCATGGGGATATTCTTAATAGTTTCTAAAATCACATCTATATCAGGAAGAGTACTCTTAATTTGTTAACATCAGTATAACGATAATTACCACAGAATATTATATAAACTAATGTAAAGTGTCATCTCTATGATAGACTAATAATTATTACTGTATAAGAAGATAAATTAAAAGTCAAATAATTATCCTAGCTACATCAGCATTCAAATTTTCATAACCTTAACATGTGCTTAAACCTTTTCAATATTCTCTTTCATTGATTTCTATTTTTGCTTAGAATGTTGTGATAAATATTAGCTGACAATAATATGCATCATGCAACCTTTTATCAAAGTATGATGTAACTATTGAATCCTTATGTAATATAATTGTTTTTGCCACGACTCATAAGTCTTACAATTTTTTCAACATATATTTGACCTACTAGTTTGGAACACAAATGTTACCTTAATATGCAACATATGAATTTTTTTGGTGGTTAACCTCATTTTCAATTATGTTTAATTTAACATCTCTACATAGAAATACTTTTCTTTTAATTTTCTTCATAACACCAAGCTAGCTTAAGACAATAACTTCTTGCTATCAATATTACACAATGACTAATATATCAAAGTTCATATTTGTTATGGATATAGCATATATTATTGAATTATCTATCTAAATACTTAATTTAGCATCCTCTATGTCATGATCATGCAATGTTTCTCTCTTTAAAACTATAGAAGTTGCTTTTACTTTTCCTTATGTGCTATAGGATCTCAAAACCATAATTCCATAATAATTGAAGCCATTATAATAATCTCAATGTCTAAATAGATTTTTTGTGAAACAAATCATGTATAAAAGATTATGCAAATTTCAATAATATGAAGCCCAAATATGAAAACGTAAGAATATTATGATTGTAAAGTTACGTCAATAAGTACGTAGGAATTGGAGATTAGAAACAAAGTTAATGGAAGCTATCTCAACGCAATATTCTTCAAATAGATAAAACAATTAGCAATTTATTAAAAAAACTTAGTTGTAATGGAATCTACGAAACTGGTGTTTTATTAAATTATGCATAAAAACAAATAAGCAAATTTAGAAAACATGGAAGGCGTGGGAAAAAAAGTTGAATGACAACAAAAGATTCTGATATGACTAAAAATTGTAGATTTCTACTGAAACATTATGTTAGTATGAGAACATAGATAGGATTTTGTTCATAAAGGATTATACTGATTAACTTCTTCTAGTCCAATATATTTTTATTAATAAACTATGACCTTTACAAATGATTTGGTAAGCTTGTCTATGTAGTATTTGAGATGAAAATAATTAGTAAGGTTTGCTAATTTCACAACCTGTAGGTTGACTTGGATTAGAAAGGTATCATTCAAGTTAAATAAAGTACATAAATGTGATGTCAAAACTTTAAAAATAAAAAAATAGTTGCATCAAATGTCTTAGTATAAAATGAAAATCACCTTAGAGATGTAATCATAAGTGACCTCTCTTTTGGAGCAAAAACAAATGCCTTTCTTTAAATAGAAATTATATATGATGCATCTATTTCAAAATTTGTACAGCAAAATATAAGTGAAGTTTTGAGGAAAGAATTTCTTTATGTGTCCATTCTGCATGGTTTCAACTTGTTTGTTAGAGCAGATGTTTTGGAATTAAAAGAATGGCTAAATTACAACATTATTGTGGCAGAAAAGGGGGTACTCCAAAATAAAAGGTAAAGAATCATGAAGGTTTCCTTCAAAATAAAGGAAGGCTAGTAGCAAATGGTTATAATTAAGTGGATCGATTAAACATAGAAGGAATAATTGAACCAATGGTAAGGTTGATGGAGACATGGTCATTTTTAACTTTTTCTTATTACAAGTTACTTAAACTATGCCTAATGGAAGCTATGAACACCTTCTTAAATGTTGTTATTTAGAAGAAAGTGTACATAGAATAATTGGATTTCATTCAACATTATCTTCATCAAAATCATGTGTGTAAGCTATTTAAAGAATTATATGAGTTATAACATGAACAATGATCATTGTATGACATACTTTGTAGATATATGCTCAAAAATTATTTTATGATGGGAATGTAGATATAAGTTTATTCACCACGAACTTTGTTGATGAACTTCTTATAATCCAAGATTATTTAGACGATATCATATTTGGATAAACCAACTTGGACTCATGTAAATGAATTAGTAAGCTTATGGGTCTTGGATTAGAGAAGAACATATTGGTTATGTTATCTTTTTTCTTAGATTGAAAGTTAAGTAGGATAAGAAATGTATCCCTTTACCTTAAATAAACAACATAAATGAGATGTTAAAGTTGTTGACCTTAAGAAACTCAATGCATTTCTACTTTCAAGAGCCCCTCCATACTATTAAATAAGCATAAGAAAGGAAAACCAATAAATTTCTACATATACCAAGGATGATATATTCTTTACTTAACTATAAAAAGACATAACATTCAATTTAGTATGGGAATTTTTTGATCAATTTTAATGAAGCCCTAACGGTTGCCATCTAGAAGCTATAAAAAGAATTTTTTGGTGCCTACCTAACACAAAGGTATTAGGGTTTTTGCATCCAAAATTTCAATTATGCCATGATTTAATAGGATATCACTACAAAGATTATGTAGGTTCTCAAATACATAAGAAAATCATTATAGGTATTTAATCATCACCTCTTAAGCTCATGATCTAGCAAAAAGAAGAATGATTGCTTTTGCAACAAATGAACCACAATATATAGCATTGAAAGGATTTTTGTAAAAGTTTTGGGTTTGAAAATGTAATTAGATTATATGGGATTACATTTACAAAAAATCTAGAAAACATATGTCAATTTAAATGTCATTTTTACCACTTAAAACCGTATAAAGTACTATAAGACTAAACAAATCACTTTTCAGCACCATTTGATCAGGGACCATGTAATGAAATATGATAAACATTCAATTTGTTGTTAACAACATGTACTTTTTAGAACCTTAACAAAGCTTCTTAATAAATATTTATTCCATAGAATTAGATTATATTTTATTATGATTGAAAAATAGGGAGAAATTAAGCTTTGATTTAAAAGAAGTTCCTTGAGTGAAGGGGTGCTCATCCATATGCTCTAATTACTTTAAAATCTAACATGCCTGATAATATCTAGCTAACATTTTCTTGCACTATATTCAGTTACATTATCATAAATTTAGTTTGCAAGTAATCATAAAAAAATGAGGTTATTGGTACAAAAAGGAATGTTCTATGATATTTTGATGTTAATAATCTAATTAAATAGCTTACTAATTTGTTATGTAGCTTTTCTTGTAAATATGATAGGTGAACAATGCTAGATTAAGATTTATGTTGGAATAATATGCCATTTAGCTAAATATATCGATATAACCATGTGTGGAATAAGAATAAAAAGGATTTTTGTATGGTCAAGCATCAAAGTGTTCCTTTGTGTATGAGACTTCTTTACCTCATAAATTTGTATAATAGAGAGGATTTATTATCATGTTTTAAATATATTAAAGATTACTATTAAGTTTTTGTTATCATTTTTGTTTATTGCAATTACATACATTTTGTTCCATGTGAATATCTTTTCTATTATCTTAATAATTTCATACTTTGAGAATCTTTTACCCCATTTTAGTTGCACAGCATCTTAATATTGTATTGTTCTTTTTTATGACTTGTAATTTTCTTTTACAAAAGTGATAGTAAGCATTATTGCATTACTATTACCATATTTTTATATGTGATAATCATCATTTTTATAGTATAAAAGTTTTTATGTTAATCAATTTCTTTTATCATATTTTATTATTTCTCTTATCCTATTACTATAAATGTTTTTATCAAGCTTATTTTATTAAAATTATTTTTCATTGACTTTAAGTAAAAATATGGTTAAGAATTTTAAATAAGTCATTAAATCATTAACAAGAAGATTTCTTGCATTTTTATTACTTTTAATAAATGATAGATATTTGTTTTTTATGTGCTAATCATATCTTTTAATAACTAAAAAAGTTATTTTCCACTTAATAAAGTTTTTAATAATTATTTTCTTAAGCTAGAACTAGTAATCATGAGATTTTAAGGTTTTGGGAAAAAATTTCCTAATCATAATAGTTTTCAAGCTTTACCTCTAGAAAATTTTTGCTATGTTTGAATTTTCATAATTTATACATTTGCAAATCATCGTATTAATGTTAGTTCGTTTATTAAAATCTAAATCATTATTATAATGTTTAGTTAAAATATTTGCATAAGAACTAAGATTTTTAAAAACAAATTTTCATTATTGTTTCACCAAATGAATTATATTGATATATAATTCATATATCATATATTTGTTTTAAAAATATATTTTATTACCATAATAATTTATGTTTTTTTACTATTTTTTTAAAAAATTGGTTATTTTTCATCATTAAATTGACAAAAAAAGAATTTAGCATATTATGCATGTAGGTTATAACAACATAAACTTACTTATCAACAAATGCCTTACATGTTTTATATTATATGAATGTTTTTTATTCCAACATATTAAATTTATATTCATTTTTTGTGTTTCTTTTTGGACTATTCCATGAATGTATTGAATACCCTTTATTCTTTATTTTTTTTATGTTTTCTATTTCTATAAAAAAATATCAATATTTAATTTTTTCGAGATTTTTATTTGAAATATTTTTATGAAATTTAAAATCTTAATTATCTTGATAAAATCTTATATTTTATGAATTTTCTTTTGCAACACCTATTTTTCTACAAATTTATTAGGTACATAATTTTTATATATCATATTATTGAACTTATAATATTTTATATTCCTTTTATTTTTCTACATATTATTTTCCTTGAAAGTATTCGTAATTGTGATATTATTGACAAAACATTTCTTTTGTCAGTAAATGATAAGTATAAATTTTCCAAGCAAATAAAAATTTTGAACTATATGAAAAAAAACTTTATCATAAAATCAAAAAAAGAAGCCAATGAAATAAGGAAATTATAAAAATCGAATAAATAAAAAAAATTAAAAAATTTAAAAAATTTAATATATTTATCAATGCTTCAAAAAATAAACTGTTGTACCACTCAAGCATACAAAATATGCCATTGTTATGAAAAGGCCTAAATTTTAAAATATTGTAAGATCATTTAAAATGATAAAAAGTTCATGATGTTACAAAAAACACCTACAAAGTTTTTTTTGTGTCATAACATAAAATATAGCTATCAAAGTCGTGCAATTAAAAATCATTGAGGAATTTGCAAAAATATTATACATATAGACTAAATGTGGTTAAGTTTTTTTTTGAATTATTGTTTTCTATAGATTTATCAATTGTTTAATTTTTTTAATTTGCAATGACAAGTTTTTGTTACTTTTTTCTTTTGGAATTGTTTTACTATGTAAATATTAGAATTACTCATAGTATTTTTATAGGATAACGATACATTTTTATGGTTTCAACTAATTATTTTTCATGTGATAGATGTTTTTAAAATCTATGACTTTTTTTTTTGTAAAATGTTGCTCATTGAAAATGCATTAATTTTTTAATATTTAATATTTAACTATAAACAAACATTAGCCCTTTGTAATTTATATAAATATTACGAAATATTTTATATTTAACTATTTTAAAGATTGAAATTTATTAAAAATAAAATTTAAATGTTTATATTTAAAGGTGTATTTTAGTATATTATTTTGTTTACAAGTTGTCAACTTTTCATCTAATCCATGGAAATTGCTTATTAAGATCTTTTCTCTTTTGATCTTTAGATGAAAATTGTTTCTAATATGGTCAACGTTTCTCCTTTGACCTTTAAATGTCTAGATTTGGTTACATTATGTTACTTCAATTTATCAAATTTTTGTTCTAAAATATGTTTACTTAGTAAAAAATAGTAATTTATAATTATTAATGTTTACATATTTTGTAATTCATAATAATGCTAAATATGGCTTCGTCGACAAGCTCTGTCCAATTAAAGAATAATTTTTAATATTTTAAATAAGTTATTTCTTTTGTTTTTCCACACATTGCCAAACATTTTGATTTATGCCTTATTTGATTATTGATTATATTGCACTGCAACTCTTTTTTTCTTGGAATGAAACAATTTCATACAACTTATCTTATTTTCTTAATCTTTTGATTAAGATATGATTATATTATTATGTATCTATAATTCTCATGTGACTTTTATAATAATTATTTTATTCTTTCAATATTTATTATTATTTCATATGGATCACACAATACCTATGTTATTGACCTCCTAAGCCTCATGACTCATGTTTATGTTTTGTTGATAAAAATATTATTAAAGTGATTGACAAGTTTGTATCGTCAATTATATTACACTAAAGCTATGTGACCAATAGACAATAGTTTAGTGAATTAGAGATTAATTCAGTAAGCTTAAAATTAAGTCCAAGTGAACCTCAAATTTGGATAATTCAAAATTATAATTGAAGCAATATGTGTGCTTAAAATGACTATATAACAATAGATCATGATCATGCATTATACTAAGATGAACTTTCAATTTGTAAAAGAAATTCTAATTGAAGATAGACAGAGCCGTGGAGGCTTGAAATAAATAAAAATCCTTCGCAAAGTAAAAAATTCCAGAACAAGTTGGGGAAAACTTTGTGTGGATATTTTCCAAATTTGTCTTATATGATTCAATTTAGATGCATCATGTTTTTAAAATTATGTCAAAATACATCATTTGAATGTTTTCAAACTTCACCCATAAAATTGTTTTAAAATGTTTTAAAAATCCAATTGGTGCAATGACAGGATGCATGTACTAAATAAACTTTATTATACACACACACACAAACATCTAAGGTACTTTGAATATTTATTAAGCAAGCATAAATCCAGGATGCAACCAACATATGCCTATGAACCTTGTGTAGAACAGAGAAACATTTGTTCAAAAAATTCTACAAACCTATTCCACAAAACAATTTATGGTACATTTTTAAAAAAGTGTGGAAAGTCAAGATAAATGCACATAAACAAGACAATGCATATAGACATTAATCCTAACATAAAGTATGTCTAGCTCACTAGAAATTATTAATCACTTGTGAATATGACCATTTAGGTAAACAATAAATTTGTGTAGCTAGTAGATGTTCTTAAGTTAGTTCTAAGCATATCTATGAAAGTTTAATGTTAAATTCACAATTCAAAGGGATTAAATAAATTCTAAGAAAGGAAAACTATTCTAAAGTTTTGATAAAAAGAGTTGAATTAAAAATTTTAGAATTTGTGCTACATAGAATTCCTTAGTTAAATCAAATACTACTATTCCTTCATTAAATTAATCTTTTTTTACATTTAGCTTTTTTAATACCCTTTCCAACATCAAAAGTTTACATATACTTTTTGGAAGTTTTGTTGAAGAAGTAAAGTACATTGGTGTACATAATTTCCTCGTCCACCTCATGCATCAACAAAGATTGTGGGAATCTTTTTCTTATTTTACATATGTTCTAAGCGTGGCCCAAATTTTGTAGAATCTTACGTATAATGCTATAAGCAAAGGGATTTCTTTTTTAGAATTATAACTTGATAGGGTTTTAGTTTCAAAAGTAACAATTTTTGTGAAGGTTGAGTCTAACCCATCATATCTAAATAAAGTTTAGCTTTAACTTGTAAGAGTACAGATCAATGAAAAGGTCTTTAAATTCTAATCTAGATCATGAGCTCATATGATCTAAAAACACACCAAGATCTACAACTTTGTGCTTGCCCATGAGGACCAATTTAAAAGTAGCAAAATTTGTAAGACTCTTAAACAAAACTAGATCTACTAATGCTACGCTTACCAACCATCACACTTTACAATGCACTAAGCCAGATCTGATCCATGACAACATCGATGTCACGTTGACCCACTAACTTCATCCATGGCACATAAACACAAATTTGACCAAGACATCTAAGACACTACAATGATCCGATGACTAGTTCTACAACACACGTACTTGAATTTTAACTGCAACACATTTGATTGTGTGCCAATTCACTTATTTAAACCGTAAAACTACAACACAAATTGATTTTGATAGCCCATGTTAACCTGCTTAATAAAAAAAATAAAAATTCAACTTTTTATGCAGACAGTTTCACAACTGTTTGGACCATGGAAACTTTAGGGTGAAAAGATACCTTTTTAGGTAGCTATTTTCCAATAACTTTTGCCAAACCATTGGTAACTACCAATTAGAAAATAGATTTTTTTAAACTAAAATGGTATATTTTTAGTTTGATATTTGGTAAGAGATAATTTCATCAATTTTACATTTTTAATTGCTTTTTTTCTTTGCATAGGCCCTTCATAAAAAAAGAGGCATAACCTTTCGAAGAGATGATGCTTCCATGTCCAAAATTCCATATTTTCAATTTTGGCTTATTGAGGTCAATGGTTAATTCCAATGTGAACTCAAACGTGCTAAATCACCTTGGCTTCAATATTAAGAGGAGAAGTGCAAAGCTTAAGAGTGCACAAGTTTACCTATAACAAGGCTATTTCGACTTCTTATGGATGTTCCATAATGGTTCCTTTCAGTTTGATGTTTCTTTTAGAACATTGATTCACCTTTATTATGCCATTTCCTAGCACTTCATTGTTCCTTTTCACTTAGACACCTATTTTGTTCTTAGATTTCTACTACTCCGTATTGTCACCTTTGTTATTCTCAAATCAACTTTTTGTTTTTTTAATCGCATTTATGTGCAAGTTACATCATCACTCCAACTTTTCTATATTGCTTATCAAGGTTTCTTAAGGCTTTGAATCTACACTCACGTGCATTGTAGTGCTAATTAAGCATTAAATCTAGCTCTAGATCTTGGTTATACCAGGGTTTGTAATGCTAATAACAAAGAAATGCTAATTTAAACATTCTTTTTTATTTTCATTTATTAGCACCCAACCTTACAAAAATGATAAAGCTCAAACAAGGGAGTTTTCTTTTCTTTTCTATAAAGTACACAATTTATACACATGATATCAAGTAGAACTTCTCTCATTGAGAACCCACACATGAACAAAGAACAAGTGACCCTCTATAATCGATTAACTAGACTACAAACTTTGGTAGACAAGCTAGAGAAATATGGTTTTTGTATAATTGAACTAGAACAAGCTCAAAATAAGCCCACCTTTTCAAACCTAATATTTTCATCCACTCTAATTAAATACCTTTTAGAATCAACTTGGGTTATTACTATGATAATGATGCTAACAAACACATGAAGTCTATAAAATATTACATTCCCTTCTTTGAAGATATGATAAACCTTAAAAAGTACATAGATTTAAATGTTTACTTGGACCATTGCTTCTAATGGTTTAAACTAAATAAAAAACAAAGGTATTCTTTGCACAAATGAAATAAAGAAAACAAACTCATCTGTCTAAAAAAATCATAGAAGCTTACCATTAACAAAGTGAATCACCACTCATAAAAATATATATTCCACTCCTAAAAGAATCACTTACTTGACCAAAGAGATGCCTAACAAAAGAAGGAAACCATGTTAATGAGTGCATTACTCATTTTGAGGAGTACATTCGTATTGTGGTGTTAATGTTGACCCTTTCATCTCCCCTTATAGATACTGAGTTGGGCTTACAGATATATTTAGATGTAGCTTTTCATGCAAAACATTCACACCTTACAAGTGGGCTATAAGAATTCCACTAACTATTAAACCTAGAAGCATTTATGAAGTAAAAAGTATTGCAGATTAAACCATCTCAAACTTCAAGTTGACAAACACCAGTCTCTGTACAAGGAGTGTACCAAAACATACGACTCCATGGCCTTGCTACCCTTTCAACTTACAATGAAACCCAACCAACCTATTAACTAGTCTCCCAAGTAACTTTTTCTTGATGTTAAAAGTGACGTCATATAGTAGCCCAATACGAAAAATGACAAGTGAGCTATATCAAGGAAGACAATTATTGGGAATGAACACCAATGAAAAAAATAAGTGATCAAAGAATATGTTTCCAAATCTTTCTTAGCCAATGAATAGTCCAATGAGGACTAAGAGAACAACATTAATGACACTAGAGTATTATAGTCATGAGAAGCACCTTCACCTAACCAATGACAAGTAATTATTGAAGACATACCACCATTTATCAAATCTTTATCAAGCTTAGAGAAAAGGTTTATAAATATAGCTTAGAAAAGTGTGAGTAGCATCAATGGCATTTCTAGAAATGGTAACATACCACAGACTATGGATCATTCATCACCTAAACCCATACACTATTTTTTTGCTAAAAAAATATGCATGTGTGTCAAGAAAAAATGAATTATACTAGTTAAAGTTCGCCAACAATTTTGAATATATTTTATGTGATGTTGTATACGTTAATATGAAGGGTTATCTTATTGTGAACCTTGTTATATGAAATTGATGTCGTTATTGCTAGCTAAAGAAACTCTTAGACATTCACACATCATGACTAAAATTTAACATAAACCCATCAACACCCAAAGACCATGTCTAACATATGAAAAACCACCCAACATTCAAAATAAGAAAATTTTATTTATGTCCCTTTCTAGAGTAGATAAATAATCTATTGATAGAACTTTCATTTAAGGCATAGCAATACCTTATATAGTAATGCCTCTCATTATAGAATCCATTTTATATAGCTTTCTTAAACTTTTTACAAATGATCCCCAAGCTTTACCACCTCTTCATGACATCCAATATGCTGTAGACCTCATACTATGCACTTGTTTACTAAATTTTTCACATTATTAGATGACTGCCTCTAAACGTCATGACTTCAATTGACATGTGCAAGATTGATTAGACAAAAGATTCATTTGAGAAATTCATAATCCATGTGTCACTAATAACTCTCAAGCACTAAAAAATTGTTTCATGGAGAATTGGATTAAATAATAGGGAAATTAGTAAAATGATGTGAAGAATAGTTCCTTATCCCTTGCTTGTATGAACTTTTGGACCAAACTAAAAGAGCCACTATTTATCCAAATTCTATTTAAAAAGTAGAGAGCACCAAGATAGAATCTAGTTAAGGGATGAGTGAAAATGCTTGTTAAAATAAGGGATATATCATACAGGTGGTTAGTCATTCCCATTACCATATTTAACACACCAAGCACATTTATAAGAATAATGACCCAAATAACCTGTTTAGGAAAGTTTGTGATAGTTCACTCATTGACATCTTGAACTTTAGTTGTATCGTTAAATAGAAATTAGAAAACCTTACAAAGACTTTCTCAACACTTGGGGAGAACACCTTTACCCAACATCACCTTAACATTTGGGGCTTCAAAACTTAAAGGATGATGTATCATCTTACTGTGACAAAATTAAGGCTATAAATGATTAACACACGTCTTAGGAAATCTATAATATTAAGATTTTTCATGACCAAACAACCTTGGAAAGGATATTCATTAATACTTTTATTATCTTCAATACACTAATAATTGGTCATTTTAATAAGATAAATTTTGAGTGGACCATTACAAATAAGAAAAAATTTGTGAATGTCAATGAAGCTCTGACCCAATAATTTATGCTCTAACCTCCACACTATACTTGACAAAGTGTCTATGTTTAATTTGCTTCAATTGGTATTTTAAAAAAACTATTTGGCATCCTTTGTGAATAAGGTTAAAATTCATATTTTCTTATCTCCCCTAGCTTTTGATAAAATTAAGTTCATAAATCATAGTCTAGGAAAAAAATTATGGTGTTTGGTAAGGCAAAACATAAATATTTTTGAGTCTTTTACTAAAAGCTAAGAAAACTTATAATAGTTTCATGAATATGTCCACAAGAATGAGCCCCTTTGAATCCAATAATGAATATGAACCTTTTAACCTATTCCACCTAATCCTACTACCTATTCAAGCACAAACATAAATGTTTGCATCTAAGGTAGGCTCATGAGCATATTAAGGAAATAGTAAATCTTACTAATAAGCTATACAATGGATTGACCAATGCACACCTCAAGCTTAAATAATTCTTAGAAGGAGAATTTGTGATGATGAGAATCATATTTGAATGGTTTCCACTATGAACTTTGTAGATGTTACATTCAAGAGTAGTCTATCCTTTCCAAATCCCAAAGATTGGAGCAAAATGCGTACATTGTGAAGGTAAGTGCTTACTCACCTATCATGGTAAGAAGGGTAAGGAGGTTAAAGTAATAATGGATTTGAGTGTTAAACAAACCAACTATTAGATTTATCAAATGTATCATTTTGATTGGAAAGGTTAAGAAGGAAATAAGGATACTTCGATCATATTGGAAGTCACAAAGACTAAATGCTAACACAATAGACATTTATGAGGCCTAATTTAGAGTAGGTAACTCATAAGAAATGAAACTCTTCTACTTCAAAGGAATTAGAGAGAACACCAGTTAAGATGTTTATTACTCAAAGACTAGTTGGACATGTGTTGATATTTTTAGATAATCAAGCTATCTTTTCCTCATGTGTTGTGTTAAAATGGTGCTTAAAATTCTATTTTATGCTCAAAACTCACATCATGAATGAGTAAAAGAAAACAATAATGGCCCATTGAGCCTATTTCTATTGATATCATCATTCCATATTGCCTCTAGCACTCATCATTCCATGCAAGGGTATTTGTCTTAAATCTGTTAGGTTGTAGCAACCTATTAGATCAACCCACCAACTGTAAAGGTCATTTGTCTTGCGAACAAACTGAGACAATTAACATCAAACTTGCACAATAACCTACTTTGTGATACATTGACCCAGATCAGACTTGTGGCACCATCAACATCGTACTAGCTTTACAAAATTAGTTTATGTCATGACTATCTCGATATGACCTTGGACATTGTTGATATCTTATTGATTCAATGACCTATTTGCAACAGATTGTCCAAGAACATAATTACAAAATCCATGGCGTTTCAACCATGATCAAAACTACAAGAGCAATAACTAACCCAGTTAGCTTGAAACAAAAAATATAGGTTTTTATTAAATTACTTAGCAATAACTTTAGCCACATAAGTTTTTCTCTAAAGTGATAGCTCTTTAAAAAGTTGTTTTGAAATTATTTAACCATAAAATTGGCAAATAAGTTATTAGAAAATAGTTTTGTTTTTAAAAAGAAATGATTATTTCTTTGAAGTCTATATGGAAAGGGATTTTGACCACCAATTTTGAATTTTTTATTTTTTTCTTCTATTATCTAAATTTTGGGAAGACTATCCATTAAATTTGGTGATCTTTGCATTAGAAACATTTCCATTATTTCATTGTCTTGTTGAGTTCTAATTTTTATTGTAACAAAAGTCCAACATGATTACTTGTTAGAGAACTAATTTTGTGAGTAGAGGAGCAAGTATCGAACGATGAGCACCATGCTTATTTACTTATGATTATATGACAATCCTTTTCAATTTAGACGGATAATGGTTTCTTTCACTTTGTTGTTTCTTTCACCTAATTTATTTTATTTAACTTCAACATTTTTGTTCATTTTTTCATTCTGTCTCTCTTAATTTTCTAATGTTTTATGAAATTTCTAGTTCTACTAGCTATCATTTTATGTAACACTTTTCTCAATTTTTTTCATAAGTGTTTGAACTAATTTTACATGTAGTTGTTAGTCAAGATTTTTTGTAAGTCTCAATAAAGATTTTTATTTCTTTCAATTATCACCCAAGTCACCTTTAATTTGATCTTTCATTATCACAAAGAGAGTTTTATCAAACACTTTTCCAAGTAGACTATCCCTATGTTACTAGTGAGATAAATAGCCTTGCATACAATGTGACACTTGTGTTTGTCTTGGTCCCCCTCTTAGCTAAAATTTCCTTAGATTGGTGCCTTGTGTGTGTTACATGTTCTGTTTTCTAGTGTTTATCATCTTATGTTTTATATTCTTATTGTATGCAAATTAATCTCTAGGTGCTTATTATAATTTTTATCACTCATTTGGCATCAATTCACTTTTCATTTTTGGAATAAAGAATGACTAGATTCTTGTTTTCCACAGATTGGAGCTAAAAAGACTTATAGAGAATGCTATGTCTCATCCAACAAGGTTTTGTTTGATAATATTGTTTGAAAATGATTCCATGAATGCTCTTTAAAGGAAATCTCCTTTAAAGAAAAACATCACACTTGGAGTTTTCATTTAGGTAGGAATTCATTTAGACTCCTCAAAACTAGAAAGATAAATGAAACTAAGAAATGCTCAAGTGAGCTATATCTTTAACTAAGATCACCTTTAGGAAAATTATCTTTAGAAGATTTGGTAAGCCAACTATATAAGGAATTATTGGTTGTTTCCTTAGGTGTTATGAAAGCTAAGCTTAGAAGAAGTAGGTAAAAGAATTAAAACCATGGTCTTAGGGAGCTGATGATGCAAAACTTATATTTTGAAGAGAAGGAGGCACATTCATTAGTGGACTCCACTACATGGATCAAGGTAGAATGTACCTCAAGGCTATGCAATTAAACTATTAGAAATTTGTGTTGGTTCAAAGTAGATGTTTTTGTACATATGCATGATTCTGTTTTTTGAGTTTATTAAGAGAGCTATTGTGACTATTTCGTAACAATTTCTAGATCAAATGAGGGTGTACATAAACTTGTGTATTCATAACTTAACCAAAGACGATAATCTCTTATCTTTTATTATGATGACTATTGAATTCGAATTTCACTTGGAAAATTGATTAACTCTTTTTAGGAAACAGTATTTACCATGATTAATACCATAACATGGTAGAATAATTACTAGCATAAAAATACTAGAATATATTTTAAACCTATGCTATGTGATGTGCTCTTAAATTTTTACAATTTTCTTCCATGTTATCCAAACAACAATTGTTAAAACTTGTAGCAAAGAAATTTTTTTTACCTAGTGTATGCCTTAAGGTTTAATTGGAAGGCGTGGTGGAGGCTCCAGAATCATTTTCCACTAAGCTAAAGTTTAAAAAAATTTACTCATAATTTTATATTTCTCTTGAACTAGACTTATGGATGATTGATGAGTGACGAATCCATATATTGGTTGGCTAAGTGCTCCTCCACTTAACTTTTGTTTTTGAAAAAATGGTTCCTAAAGCCTTCACTGATATCATGTCATCTATGTTCATGCAAATAATCTCTCAATAAAAGCAATAGAAAATATTTAAGAAGGGACATGCGCTAGTTTCACAAAAAAACATTATTTAACATAAAGTATGCCACTTGATTTATAGTAGTGCTCCCTTCAAGGTAAAAATGGGCAAACTTGAAGTGAGTAAAAATTCATAAAAAATAGATTAATGTTAAATTTTTTTCATTAGGGGGTACTTTTAGTCGTACTAGTGAGCTATTGTAGCAATGTTGGAAACAATCCCAATGCCGACACTCATGCTATGTGGAATTTTTTAGGTAATTAGACAAATTTTAAAACAAAGAACAATGTTTTTCCATCTCAATTCATATACTAATACACACATAATAGTTTACAACATAGATAGCCTTATTGTTGGCCTTCATTTGGCCAAGATAGGGGTAAACATAAACTTTGAAATAACTTATAGCCTATGGAGGCTGTGGCTGCTCTAAGAGATTCTTATAAGAAAATTCCTACAATATAGAACATCCTAGGATGGTTTTGATCATAGTAGATGAGAGTGTGAACTTCAAGTGTAGTTTGTTAATCTTATTTTATTATGTATGATAGAACTTTGCAATAACATTATTGACTAAATCTTCCATTTCTATTCCCTTATTCTTGATCTTCATATAGTCCAATAAATCCTAAAGGTATTAAATTGCATCCAATAGTTATGTATTTTGGTAATGTGGTATTCACTGAAGAAAAAAATTGAAAATTGATTGTGAATATATATAGCACCATAAACAATGATTAATAACAGAATAATAAGGGTAGTGACATGGTAACATGTTAATTGTTTATTCCATTCAATGTGGCAAACATTTAGCAGGCACAATAGATAATAGAATTCATTAGATCAATGTCCTTATCTTGCATTCAATCATAACTTCTATATTTTCTTTTATTATAAAATAGTACATGTTATTTGTGTGTGTGACATGAATTCAACCCATGACTACTTGATCAAAGACCAACACAATCTATTAACAAACTAATGTATATTTTGTAAGAATTCAAGAAAAAACAAACTACTGAAGAGCTTGCATGATTAATCATGCATGCCCAAAATGGTGCACAAAACTATCTAATCAAATCTAATAAAGCAAAAAAAGTGTAATAGTTTCTTCAACTTTTTTTTGAGTTAACATGCTAATTCTCTTTCACAAGTTCTACATGGTGCCTTTTTATATGTCTTTTAATGATAATTTTCCATCAAATATTTAATGTGATTTTAGATGTATTGCAACATGATAAATCAATTCTAAGCTTATTAGTCTTACCCTAATATAGATAGGAAATATAGTCAACGTTTTAAATGACAAGTCCTTTTTAATAACAGGATGTATGGAAGCAATATTTTTCCCATATTAATAAAAGCTTTGCATTTATTTATAATTGATTGACCATCATATATACCAATTGACTTTTTTATTGTAGTTAATTTACCTAAAGATATAACCACTTTATTGCTTTCTTTGTATATTAAGCTCTGTTATATTTCTGGGAAACTATTTTTCGTAGTTGCAACATACAATTTGTTAACTCCCATGATATATTTCTTATATTATTGAATACAATAAATAACACACTATAATCTATTGAAATGTATGAATTGCTAAATTGTAACTAGTTGCATAATTGCAAAGCCCTACTTAAGGCTATTACCTTGACTTCATGTATTATTTGATTTATTTCAATAAGGAAAGATGTTAAGCTTAGTTTGTCTAGATTGTTCCTAATAATTGCAACAACAAAAACATTACAATTGGCTCTTACATTTGCACCAATGATGGATAACTAGATCTACATCATCAATTAACTGAACCACCTCACATCTTGATTGTTCTTATGGGATGGCAATCCTCTTTACTATTGCATATAGCATCATTTTGCTTGATTTAATTTTGCAAAAGTAATTAACGCCACATGCTTTCTAAATATTCTATGAAGATGACCCATTTATTGTTGATTTCATATAATTTTAGCATGCCTATTTTCTAAACAAATTCATGATTTTATTTATTTTAAGTTAATTATTTTTAAATTATTAAAAAAAGTAACAAAGGTCAATTTTGATTTTCTAAATCAATAAAACATGATCAATTAAATCTTCATTTGGACATTGTGATCATATTAAAGGAAGCATGAATTTAAAGTTTGTTAGTGTTTTCAAGAGTGGTGCAGACTATTCATTATCATCAATGTTAATATTAAAATCTTTAAAGTGTAGTTGGTGCCGCATAAATGTTTTCAACATTTTAGAATTGGCTCTTTTTATCACAAATAATCCCATTTAAAATGTTTCTAAATTACACATCATAAGTTAGTGACAAAATCTAGCATTTCACTGAGTTAGCCAACTTTGCAGTCTTTGTAATCAAATGTTTTGCATGAACAATGTTTTCATGCTGATTTTACCAAAAAGAATCTTTTACTGACATATTGCAGATATAGAGTTAAATATTTCAAATGAAAAATAATGTGCATGATTTCTTATTTTTCATACCTTTTCATATCTTTACATTTATGTTATATAGATGACATTTATCTTTCACACATGTTTTCAACTATTTTGATACAAAAAGTAAATCAAATATTTAAATATTTTAAAATTTAACAATGTATCATATATCAAAAATAATTTGACATAATCTTCAAAACTACTTAAATACATAGATGTGAACAAAAAATATTATAAAATTAAAGAATTGAATAACTAATATAGAAAAAAATATATTAAAAATATGCAAAACTTAACGATGATAGATTTTTCAAGGATATGTATTTTTTAAAATAATTACACTAAACGTGATCGATAGATAAACAAAAAATAATAAAGTTAGAAACTAAAAAAATAAATAGTTTTAATAAAATAAAACCTTAGTAACATAAGAAATAAAGAGTTATATTAATTATTTAAATATTGAAAAAAATTACATTATTTTAATTAGCAACTACTTATGATTAATATATATATATATATATATATATATATATATATATATATATATATATATATATATATATATATATCATTATAAATAAAAAAAAAAGAATATCAGTGCCTCAAGTATTATACAAAGGTGGTTCGTTGACCTTATCAAGCAAATCAAAGGACAAATATATTTTGTTACCAATAGTCCTTACTAATTACTATAAATCCAAAATATACTTGATAATTTTAGTGATGTAAGTTAGCCACAAACCAAAGATGCATTAGAGATGGTCAAAACCATTCTTCAAATTTATTACAGATTTTATTGAAGATGAGGTAAACATCGTAATGTTTGATGCTTTAACGAGTTACATGCTACATAAAAGTTTAATCTTCTAGATTTTAAATAAGTTAGTTATAAACTTTATGTTTTGTAAATATATCATGCTTGTCATGGTGAAATTATTTTGTATTTGGGTCAATCTTTAACATTTAAAAGCTTTATATTATTGTGATGAATATCACCATATCTTTAATTTTTTTTCAATGCATCAAAGTTTAATAAGTTTTCATTTGTGACATCAAGATTTCTTTGCGTAAATTTGAGGAAGGCTTTGTCATAAAGAAATGTATGAATTGACATTTTAAATGTTTTATTTTTTCTATATGATTTTTATTTATGATACATTAAATTTTTTGTCATTCCTATTTATAATAGTTTTATTTTAGGTGTTAATCTCTAATGTTTTATTATAAAAATTATTATTGTTTGATTTAATTGTAATGTCTTATGTATATAATATACAAATAATTTAAAAAGATTTAAAAAAATTAGTATGTAAATTTTTGTTTAAGATGAAAGATAATTTATTTAAAATATGATGATCTTGCCCTACTAACAGTATCTCCACATACGCTTAGTTATTTTTAAAATTTCACTATGATAATCAATTTTTTAGTAATCTTTAGGATCTTTAGAAAATTTTAGAATTTAAAAAAATTAATTATTTTGTTATACTTTGAATGTTCTCAGTTATGTTTTAAATTTAATTTTTTTTAATATTAAGTATTACACAAAAAATTTCATTTTTTTTATCATTCTATTTCTTGAGAATTTTATATTTATATACTTTTCTAACTTTGGAACCTTGTTTATGATTTTTAAGTTATTATTATTTCTTTTATTAGAAATATCAACATATTAAATAAAATGATCAATATTTAATTTCCGTAATAATTATTTTTTCCAATTTTTAATAAGTTTTAAAAACAAAAAAATTGATGTGATTCTAGTATTAAGAAATTTTTAAAACATAATGTATATGTACTAAAAATTTAAACTATCTTTCCACTTAATGATTCAATTTATTGTAAGTCTTACGTTATTGACATCTCTTCAATAATTACAATATCAAGAGAACCATTTCTTACATAGTATGACAAAATTTTAAAAATTTAAACATTATTTTGCAATAATGACATTCTTAGCTCTATAGTTTTTTCAAACTAAGGCAATTTCGAATTTCTTATATTAAAAAATATAATTTTCAAAATTCTTGTTTTTTAATATATTTCTTTAAAAAAATTTTTTTTATAATTTAAATATAATAAATATACAATTCAATGAAAATTATGACATAAAAATCATTATTGTAAAATTTCCAACATTAAACTTAAGAAAGTTAGTTGCTACATGTTTGAGTGAAATTATTGAATGAAGTATAATTTATGTTGTTCTTATAATCTACATGACTAGAGTTTTTTAAGTTGATCTAACAGTATTTTTGTCATACGAACATAAAAGTTTTAATTTATATGTTTATTTTATGTAAATGTTTTTGTAATTTAAATTATAGTTTTAAAGCTTTTTAATGTTTGTGTTAAAACTATGTTTATTAGGATCATTACTTTGTTTGGTTAAATGACTTACATTATTAAATCAAATAAATATGAGCCCAAGCTTTAGGAAACAAATATCCTTATTTTGGAGAGCAAGAAAAACAATTATGACATGCTTAATAAGCTCAAAATTTAAAATTCTAGCAAATAATCATCTTATTAGTTGGTTTCAATTGTTATCCTATTCAAATCAATTCTTGATGCTAAACTCAAATTGCACCAATTTTGTAGTTATTTTAACAATTATTGTTACTTTGGTTGACATCATAACTTTTATTTCATTTTCTTTGATATCACATTTTTGAATATTTTGTATCAATTAACTAGATATCTTATCTCTTCTTCTAAAATTGGTAACTAAATTTGTGGTTTGAAATAAATTGAAGTACATATTATTTCAACTTATCTTACATGTTTTCCTATAAATATATTTTAGCAAGTGCGAATTACAGGTGCTATAACATCATTCAATGCTTAGTATCTCTCAAATTTTTGTATACTAATGTTTCAAAGAGCATGTTAATGGAGTCATCTTAACATTTTTAAAGTTTTAGGTTCATGCTGAGATTCTTTATTAAATAAATTAGTCAACAAAATATATCATATGTTACATCTTAAATATCATAGCATTCTCTAAAATAGATGCCATGAGAATTTATTTTTTTTTATTTTCTATCTTACCCAAGAATTATTAAATATCTTATTGACCCTATTATCAATTCGCACCAATATATTTACAAATAGTTTTAGCTAAAGTTCTTTATTATATTGACTTAAAGTAAATGTAGAAATATATTATCAAAATATTGGTAAAGAATATAATTTAGAAGGATATTTACAACTATGAATTTTCAATGATCATGACTATAAGAAAAAGAATAATGAAAATAAATGTGATCCCCAACTATAATTCATAGACTTATTTAGTAATAGGGATATGCATTTATTATCCTTATTTTGATGAAAATAATGGGAATGTTAAGTACCCATAGCAATTATAGCTCTTTATTACTTTTATTTTATAAAGTGTGTGCTATACATTATTTTTTATGCCTTGTCATTTTTTACAGTGGACGTAGGTTGATTTTATGTAGAACCATCCCAAAATTCTTAAGTATACTTTAACATTTTGGTTGACCTTCATATTTAACAATTTTCTTAAAACTTTTTTATTAAATAGAAATAAACATCTTTTAAAAAAAAATAAAGTTTTCACAAAATTAATTTTAGATATTTGTTTAAGCTTATTATAAATCTTTTTGAACATTTTTTTAAAATTTTTTTGGGAAACAAATAATTTGTTTCATAGTAATTCACTCTCTCTTGTTGAAACCCTCTCAACATGATCCAAGGAGCTCATTTGCTTAAGATGAATGTACAAAAGTCAAATGTACTAAAATGAGTAAATTAAAAAGAAGGAAATTAATGAAGCATAAGCAAAAAAGTTTATATTTGATGCAAAGTTAATAGTATCTAGGACCTGTGACCAAGCTTTAACAATAAATGATGAAAAAGGAAAATTTTTAGTAAAAGTTTATATTTAATAAAACTTTTTATTTTTCATTGATAAGGATTAAGTGCATTATTTTATGCATTCTTGATTTTAAAAATATAAAAAGGTGCTTTTTGACACAAGTTTCAAAACAACATTACAAAAGAACATCAAAGTCGCAGTGAGGTCATAGAGTTTTTCATCTTTTTTGTGAGCAATATGTCACTTCCAACATGATTTTAGGGACTTTCCCTTGCAAGTATGGTTCTTTCTCTTATTTGTTATATCTCATGCACATTAGCTTTGTGGCCCTTCTATTATAGTGAAATTGGGAAAGTTTTTGATCCTCACTAATCATGATAATGCTAATGTCTTTTTCGAAGTGTGAAGAAAAGGTCCTGTTTGATGAGGATGATGCCTCCAAAAAGGTTACTCCCTTCAAAGTCACATTAATAGGTACCTTTTTTAGTTGGATGGCCCAACATGGAATTTGAAAGAGTACAAACTCAAAACAATTGCATCTTTGAATCTATCATTAAGAGATAAGCATGTGCTCTTAAGATTTTCACAAGAATTAGAAAAACATGATGTTGGTTGTACAATATTCAGAAAATTGTAGTCTTTCAAATGATGGTCCTCAAATGTTTTTAACTTTTCTGGCTCAATACTAAACCTTTGTAAGCCCTAGTGCGGATCTCATTGGAGCACCAACTAATCAACTTTGTCAACAAGTAGGCTCTATTCACAATCATGTTAATATTTAGCAAGCCTTTAAAATTATTGCTATGACATAAGCTTAACAAGGCTACATTAGGCTTTAGTATGTGTTTTGGTCAATCTTAGTAAAAATCTTCCCTTAGATATTAGAATCTCTAGAAAGGTTGGGTCCAATAATGGCTTATATGAAATAATTAAGTAATGAAAATTTTCCTAAATATTATTGAAGCAAATGTAGACAAGGATTCTCAACAGTCCAACACAAGCAAGAAAAAGGTTCTAAACCCTTCTATGCAAGAAATGGAGAAGATGAGAAACTTTTGAATTAGTGAAGTAATATGTAATGTGAAACTTCAAACTTTGTTAGCCATTAATGTATAAAACAATATCAGTGCCCCACTACATCACACAACATTAACTCATAATAAAAAAACCTAATTGTACTATTGATCATCTATTCAATGATAGTATGATCAATTTCAATTAGCAAATGTAAAGTAAGAGGAAAAAATATTTATCTTATTTGAAAGTTAGGAAGGACATGTGGCTTAGACAAGTACATATTCAATCTCTCAAAACCTTAAATAATGATCTTTATGAAAAAGCAAAGAGTCTCAAACTTTCTAAGATAGGTTTGAATGGACTCATAGTGGTTAATAGTAATTAGTCATTAAGAAAAGACACTTAATGGAATGTCAAAAAAATCATTTGCCTAAAAATGACAAAAAGAAGCTTTCATGAATCTCAAAATGTTGACAATATAGATTGTAATTAATAATAACTTACTTTTCAACGTAAACGATGTAGTTAGTTCTATAGTAGCTTGATGCCTTAATAACATGTTCATATTACACAAAATTAAGTTAATTGCAATCATGGAATGCTTTGCAAGTAATAGATAAATGGACATCTTTTACAAGAGAAAAAATTTCCATTATTATGAAGAAAAATTTCATAAAGCATAGGTGTATTGGTTGTAGTACTTATAATGTTAGAAATTGAAAATTAAGAATATTTTCTTCACCTGGCCATATGTAAATGATGTGCTATCTTTTGATGTATGCCAACAACTCCTTTATTAGTAGAATAAATCATTGGAGGGATTTAAGATTGTTTGGTGGAGATAGATTTGTCATCCCTAAATAGAATGGATTGTCAAATATCAATTCCAAGGATCAGAAATATAATGGTCATTCTTGTGGATAGAACCCTAATGAATCACGATTTTCTCAAAGCCTTCCTAAAATAGTTGCTCAAAATATGAACAAGTTCTTGTTATACAAATCCCTATTACTGATCTTTTCTCTAGAAGTAATTAAATCTAATCCTAAACAACTTAGATTCCAAAGCACTTGGATTGAAAGTATATAATTCTCCCTAGTTTTTCCTCATAATTAAAGTCTTCCAATTTCTAGGTCTAAAATGCAGGCCCTAGTTTATAATTTGAAAAGTGCTAAACCCCCACCTTAAAGATTGGAGGAAAACATAAATTTGGTAATATATTTATGAGTATTGAAGAAGAAGAATACCATGTCGTTGAGAAGGCAAATAATGTCAAAGTTTTATAGATGACTTTTCATGGTTAGAACTAACAAAGCTTAAGATTAATGAACCTTGGTTGCTAAAATAAAGATGTATGAAGAAGACATTTAATAATACTATAGGATACGTTTTTGGAATTCTATAGGACATTTTAGAATTCTAAAAGCAAAAAAAATTAAGAAACCAAGTTCCTAGAATTTTTCAAAAAAATTTTAAAAAACTTTTTGAAATGCTATCGAATTTTGGTGAGTAGCATCAGTAAAAAGGCATTGACACTTTGGGTCCACTTTGGGGTTAAGGTGGATCGATGAGACTTAGCACAAATTGATGAATCATTGCTAATGGTGATGGTAATGACAATTGACGGAGGTGAATGGCTGTTAAAAAGTCCAAAACTAAATTTTAATCCCATTTTGAAGAAATTTTAAAGAAAATATTCTACTGATGGAATTGTGAGATGGTTGAAGGGAAGGTTTATATTGAATATGAGATGAAAATCTACAAAAAGTATCCACTTGTTCTTTAAACAACTTAAACTAAATTATAAACATAGATCAATGGATCAGTTAATAAAACTAAAAAGGAATATGTAATAAACAAGGGTCTACTGTAATTCACCTACTCAATGAAAATAATGACAAAGATTAATAAGAAGTATATTAACCAATCCTCAAAGGGCTCCAAGTCTAAATATAACTAGTGCATCTCAGAGGTGAACATGTTTGTGATGTACTAGATGTGACCATATCTAATGGATAAGAGTAAAAAGATAAATGTTGTGTAGCTTAAGAATGGTAATAAAAACTAAAATGCCATCCATAAAATGTTCAATAATAAGCAAATGAAGGGTAATATAAAAAGAGTTAAAGATCCAAGTGGAAGGGTCTTGGACAAGGATTTAATTGCCAAATATGTTTTGGATTGCTTGAGGTCTCACTACTCCTTACTAAGAAAAATTAGAGGTGCTTCAATTTTTTATGCTTAAAATCACTAAAAGAAAATATGTTGCTAATTCAACTAGTTGATAGGGAGAAAATACAAAAAAATTATTTTTTGATGGATTACTTATGTGCTTGTAAATTGTATGGGTTTGATGATTTTTTTGGAGGCATTGTTGGTCCATATTTCAAGTTGACATTTATGATGCTATCAACGATTTTCTTATTTGTAGCCAATCACCAAAACATTGTAGTAGTGCTAATTTATTTTTCCTTTTGAAGACTAATTGTAGCATATCTCTTTGGAAGACATTCTCAAAATTTGGATGTATAGTTTCCGAAAAATTTATGAAGTTGTTTGTAGTTGGCCTATGGTGTTTCCTATCCGCCATTATTTCAGAGGAGCAATCAACTTTCGATAAAGAAAGGGAAATCACTGAAAATATCTTACCAGCATAACAAATCATTCTTTCATATGAGCAACTTCTTGATTTAAATGAGAAGATCAATGCTAATAGCTTTATTATTGAGTTAGACTTTAAGAATGAATTAAATAATATATTGCGGGGGCACATGTATTAGATAAATTTAACAACAATAGTTAGTAATCTAGTCATGAGTAACTATAATATAAGCTGGTTGTTTTTTGTTAACATCGAGAAAGAAAATTGTTCAATCTAACTCTCCCATTGGCTAAATCACGATAATCCTTTATCCCAATTTCTTGTCCACTTCATGAGGTTGTCAACCAAAGTCCCATTTGTGCTGTATAGATTTCCTTTTACTCCTCATAAGAGGTGATAAACACTTAATAAAAAATCTCAATTTATTGTTCTCTAATCTCTAGGGTGCATCAAGTTTGTAGATTAATGTACAAAGGTTATTCTTTATTAGATTTATAAACAAAAAACACAAACAAGAGAACATTCACAAGGAGCTCTTGCTTTAGTAAAGATACTACCTTCCAATCCCTTAACTCAAAAGCACATTATTCGAAGGGAAGAAAAAAGTGGTCCACTTTGAACACTAGATTAACAAAACATCCAAAAAGAGATCACTCTCAATGGGAGGTCTTCTTAGTAATATTATTAATTTTTTTAGAAAGTGTGATAAATGGTTTTCTTTGGGGTAATAATGATTTGGTGAGCAAGGACCATTTGGCTAGTTTGAACCAGCTTAGCTTCCCCTACAAAAAGTATGGATTACAAGTTAAGAAATTAAAGGATATTATGGATGAATATAACGTAATGTTTTTTTAAAAGGTATGCACCAGAAAAATTATTTATTTTACATACGTGAGATGTAAGTTTCGTTATAGAAAATGTGTGGAGCATGCTTAATGACTTGGAATCAAATATGAAGAACCATCTAACTACTTTTGTATATTGTGATACTTGGAAAAAAATAGATAATTAAGGCAACAAATGTTGGACCCTCACCAAGCGAGGTAAATTCACTATAAATTCAAGATGGGATAATCTTAGAGTTAGTTAATTGGCTTATTCATAAGTCACAAAAAAAGCAGAATAATTATCAACCTTCTAAAATATCTCTATTAATGTTGAAGCTCTTATATATCTAATTATGTTTTGATAACAACTTGAAGAAGTTGAATTTCAATTTATTGACAAATGCACTTTTTGTGTTTACAGGGACTCTCAAATGAACCTTAGTTCCCCCTTAGTAATGAATCATGGCACTAAACAAACCCAACATCATGATTCACTAAATGTTTCTACGAGGATGGAAGTGTACTCACACAAACTCAATAGCTATTTAGAATTTATTGCTTTACCAACTCTCATATGTTGTAATATCTACAAGATAAAAATGCAAAATACTTCAATGAGCAAATATTTCATGTGATTTTCTTAATAGAGTTAAACATAATACTGATGAATTTTAAAATGTTGCTTAATTATGTAAAGTTCTTCAATAGATCCAAAAGTGGTAAAATATTCATTGCCTTCATTAGTTTTTTTAGATTAATTGAATAATAGAAAAAAGTGGTTCAATGGACCTCTCTAGTAGTGGAGTTAGAAAAATTAAATTCTAGTAGACTAACTAGAAATAACCAATGCCCTATAGGTTGTTTTTGTGTGATTGGAAACTACTTGGTAGAGCAATTAAAGCACTCTTAATTTACATGGAATCTAAAAAATGTATAAGCTAAAGCCATTGAAATACTATTTGGTTTAAATTTACGTGAAAATATGGGATTATAGAAACATCATTATAGAATCAAACAACTAATCATTCTCTATAATAATTATTCAAAAAAGGATTGCAATCCCTTGC
Source organism: Vanilla planifolia (assembly GCA_023846275.1). NCBI lineage: Eukaryota > Viridiplantae > Streptophyta > Magnoliopsida > Asparagales > Orchidaceae > Vanilla > Vanilla planifolia. The sequence continues at coordinate 1,179,507 of JAIUJO010000062.1, read as the reverse complement.
TAGATCTTAACCCAACTAAATAGAATGAATCAATTTCTTTGCAAAGTAGTTAAATTATAACACATATTCAGGGAATGAAATGCAGTAAAAAAAGTAGTATGCTTAAATATCTTGTAACTATATTCATTTGACACTCTTAATTCATAACAAACTCCAAAAGTTTTCAAAGCTTGAGTTAAACATGATGAGGATAGGTGTTCATGTATTATATAGTGTGGTAGGGAAAGTCATCCAATTAATACCTTCATGATTAAATGTATGGAATGCATTCACATAGTCATTATCGCTGACTTGAATTTGTTCTTATGAAAATTACTAAGCATTTGGGGCCAAAACTAATGAACTAAAGTCTTGAAAAACCACTAGATTTTATCATATATCTTTCATTTTAGCTTAAGAAATAAATTTTGATAAACTAGTTTGGTTGACATAACAAATGCCAAGTTAACCACGTTCTATGAAAAAGGAATGAACCTATTTAGTGTGGCTCGTTTCTTAGCAGGAAAATCAAAGTCCATACAATCTCTCAATTTTAACAAATGATAACTATACTTCATATAGCTTAAATCATGAAAACCCATATAACCCATTATAATATATTCCCATCTAACTTAAACTTGATTATAACAAAGATACAAAAGAAAGATTCATAAAAGTTTGAGTACTATTGCAAAAATAAATTGATTTCATAATGGATTGCGATTATAATAATTTTTTTGTAATGTTAATAAAATAGAAAATTTGTTAATTAAGGAGCTACCTATAAAATTTATTGTTCTTTCTACCAGTAAGATATGGAAGGAACGAGAAAAAAGCAATCTCTTTCTCAAGAATTTCTTTCTCAATTTATCTAATAGATAATGTAATTATTCATTAATTTTCATTGCAAAACATGTTTCCACGTCCTCATCATTCAGTACTTCTTGATTCATTGGCTAGCACATCCTACAAATGTAACTTATGTGTGATGGACTTAGTTAGACAATACATCACATCCTCTAGTTATTTGGAATCATTAGTGACTTTCTTTAGATTCTTTGCACCAATATCATGGCTTTCAATCTTAATAATGTGTTTATTAATGTCTAAACAAATATGATGACACTTATTGACTACTTTAACATGTATAGTTATAGAGCTCATCATAGTGCCTATCTTACTTCGTGAGAAGTACAATCATAGCTAAGTAGGCTACCAAGCATAGAACTTTTGATTAGTCCAAAACATTTTAATAATGCATCAATTCTCATATTGCATTATTCTAATGGAGAACAATTGCTTAGCATGTGCATTGTGATTCCATAATTAGCCTAGCATAACATTTCACATCAAGATTACCATCTTCTATGCACATTTCTTGAGGCTGATCAATCAGATCTATCTTTTCTGCTTCTTCTTTGTGTTAAGGTCATTCAGATACTACCACTCATTTAGTTCCATGCAAATATGCTTTAATTCATAGGTGAAATTTTTTTTTATGTGAACTTAAAAGCCTCACACTCACCACACAGTACTACCTCTAGCGAATACAATGTTTTTTTGGAGTAATAAATATAATGCTTTAGGAAATCAAGTAAGTCTCTCAACATTATAAGCAACTATAGAGGCTAAAATTAACTTTGTTTGATTTAGAATGACATACCAAATTTCTCATTAAGATTAGCATCTTGAACTATTTTATTTGGGAACTATTCTATGTGAGTAGAAAATATTAACTAATGGAGTGTTAAACATTTAAACTTAGCAAAACACTACCAAATTTTAAGATAAAAAAAATTCAATTATTCAATTAATTTGGCTTCACAAGGAAGTAAGCCACACCAATTTTACAACGATGAACCCAATTTGAATATAAATAAGTTGGATAAGGAATTTAGATGAACAAGAATTCTAAATCCTTAAAATATATATATATATATATTTAATTGATTGTAATCTTGATTCACATGTATTTAACTTATCTTAAATTTTTAAATCTCAACCAATTGTTGTACATAGATTTGTTATGGATTCAAAGAATTAGTGTATCATCTAGTGACAAGATGTCTTGTAAGAACGTTAGATAATAATTGTTATCCATTTCATAGTGACAAATTATTTTCAATTATGATGCACACAATTATTTCATTGTTAAAGAATGATAACTTAATATTGCATATCCCAAGTAATATTTTTTATGATTCTATTGAATACATGAGAGACAATAATAAATAAGCAAAAGTCAAATGGTCATTGGTTTTGATGGATAGACAGTGATAGTATCGATGAATAATATAGATTATGGCAACGAATGCAATATGATAACTTTATTATTAAATCAACTTCTATTGCAAAGGTCACACCTTTCTTCAATGTAAAAAAATAAAATGTCACAAAATATGCAAGCAAAAATACGTACCGACAAATGTGAATGAATAAAATCTCATTAAACCAAAATTTATGAATTAGGAAACATTCTAAAAGAAAAATCACTACATTCTTACAGTTTCATTTTAGATAGGGATGTGTTTTGAGAAAATATTAAGGCACTAAGAAATTGTTCATAGTAAGGAAGGTGTATAAGAAGTTATAATTGGTTTAGCTATTACAGTTAGTAGTATAATTAGAACATTCTTAGGAAAACCAATTTTTCAAACGAATTATCATGGAACAACATCAATTTTTTAACCAAGTTATTAACAATTAGATTTCGTTTAAGAAAAAACACAAACATATAATAAACAACTATGGTTCGTTTTTGATTTAGTAGCATCTTATGATAAAGCATACCAACAAAATGACTTACATTAATTTTAAGATTTTAGTAATGATTAGCTTAAATGAATGGCCTACCAAAGAGAAATATTACAAATTGTCAAAGAAGTAGCTTAGTTTTAGTAGGATTCATAGAAGTGCCTAATTTTCTTAAATTTCATAAAAAATAACTTTTATTGGATAACATCGTAGCTTGTAATATAAGAGGTACAACAAATAAGAGCTAAGGAAATTAATTTATTTTTCTACACAAAAAAAAAATTTATTACTCTGATGCAACCTATGATTGACAATAGCTGATTGCACATTATATCTAAGACATTAGAATTTTAACATTACATTGGGAATAAATCCAACAAGATTTAGGTATTATGAATTAAAAGCATCCATTGTCAAAAAAAAAAATAAGGATGTGCAGTAAGTTCACTTGCTCATTTATAATCCATGGAGACAAAATGGTTCTTGCAATACTTATGTGCATACTGAATTCCAGTGGTAAGTGAAGAACACTTTGGTACATGGTGGCTCCAATTATTGAGGAAATTAAAACTCCATGGATAGAAATAGTATCTTTTAATGTAATAGCTACACATGATTAATACAGGAGTCCATTCAATATTAGGTGAGAAATAATGAATGAACTCATTGTTTACATTAGTCAATGGTTCATAAGAGAACCCTCATTCATTTGGAATTTTTTTATATGGATAAGGAATGAAAGGGAAAAGTTCTACAGAAGGGCTACAAGGACTGTAATACCACATGCTTAGATTGATCTATTCTCAGTAATAGTAATGCAATGTTTTGTAGAGTTGGATCAACTTATTCACATTTAATTCAATCAATAAAGGATCATACTCCTCCATCAAAGCTGATAAATTTTAAAAATATATGATTTAAGTATCTAACATTCATCCAAAATATAGAAGATGTTAGTGAAATTTATTATTATTAAAATAATCAATAATTTTCTCGCTTCCAAATTCACCTTCATTATTGCTTTTAATTGCTACTAAATTGTGACCAAGGTCCTTTTATAATTTAGTTATGAAGATATAAAATTGTCTACAATATTTTTTTACTCTATTTTTGTAAGAAAATTATTTATGTATACCTAAAATAGTCATCTAACACAAATAGTCCATATTTCTTATGTCCTACACTCATGTGTTGTATATGTCCAAACCATTTATTTGAGAAAGTTAAAAAGGATTACATAATTATCTACAAAAGACAATTTAGTTAAACAATGTATTAAGTTATATTTAATTATTTTTCTTAAGGTGTGTGCTAGGATGATAGTCTTCTATGCCATAAATTAAAGTCAATAACATATGACACAATTATTCTTTTTCAGATCTATTTGCTTTTTTCAGATCATGTAAATAAGTTGTATTTCTTTTATTATAATAACTAATAGATTTGCATCTTCACAAATTTTATATTTAATGGAATAAAACAAAATTCTAAAATTGTTAGCACACAATTCACTCATATTTTGGAAATCATACCTTAAACATTAAACTAATAAACTTTAGTAATAAAAAATGTAGAATTTCCTATAATACTTATTCATTTGATATATTTATTTGAGTTCTCACTATTTACTAACTTTCCTTCAACATAGGCTCCTTATTAGGTTAACAAATTATTGTTTCAGTCATATATCTCAAGTATCAGCTTCCCAAGAATCACGTCTTACTCATCTTTCAAGACAAAAAATTCCTATAATCATAAGTTAATTGTTAGACTTATGAAGCCAAACATTTTTATGTCAAGTACATTTTTGAGTGGAAGAACTATTGTTTTCCTTAAATACCAAGAAAGTTTAGGAAATTTAGATTAAATATGAGCTTTAATAATACCTACATATGTTGCATAGTCGGTTTGCTGCTATAATGACATGTATAACTGTTATTGTAACCATGTAAAATATCGGCATTTCCTTTATCCCAATGAATGTGAAATATTCTAGCATTTGAAACAAAAATATTTCTACTAATAAGTTTTGAATTTAATAATTAACATATATATTTCAAGGATTTAAGATCATTAATTCTTTACCTAATGATTCTTTCCCTTTATTTTTTTATTCTAATCCATCATTAGCCTTTTACATGTTCAATAAATATGTGTTAGCCTTATTCTAATATGTTCACAAAAACTTAAATAATCACTTTGATTTTCTTTCAGTTTTTTATATTGCTTACATAAAGCTTCATATAATTACAAACAAATTAATTGTTAAGGTAATTCTTCATTATTGCAACTTAACTCTACTTCACTTAATGATGTTCTTATTTCTTCTTCATCCTCTTGAGCCACAACTAAAAAAAGCACTTTATTCTTCTCTTTCTTTTTGACTTGTGTTAGTCTCTTCAATGTCACTTCAAACTTTGTTAAATGATTTCTTCTTCTAGTTCATACTCTTCTTCATTGCATTCTCCACATTTTAATTTCAATCTAACTCCATAGGACATGTTGGTTTTATATATCTTAGTTTGTTACATTCATGGCAAAAGATCTTCTCTTTTCTTGTCACTGTTGTTTTGGACCTTTATTTTATATTATCTTCTTTGAACACAAATTTTTAGAAAAATCACCCAAAATTTATAGCTATGCTATCCTCTAAGGTATTTTACTCTTTTAAATGCTATTGTTTACTCTTTGTTCATTAATTTGTTTTCCTAAATCAATTTTTTCTCTTCTTTTCTCCTCTCAATCTCTAGTTCATTAGCCATGAGCTCACCTATAAAGTAGTCCATTGTTATAGTAGAAACGTTTGTAGGAATCTTGAAGGTTTGTGCTCAAAGGTTGATAGTGCTTTGGCAAAATTCTAAGGATCCTTTTTACATGTTCTTTCATAGATATCTACTTTTCCAAACTAACAAGTTCATTAATAATGTTAATCAACCAAATAAGCATTCTTTTAATAGATTCATTCGAAAATTTTCAACAACTCTTAATCATATGTCATCGTATTAATTTTAATTTCTTAAAAAAAAGATGTATCTTTTTATGTTACTGTTAACTTGAGGTAAATTTCAAAAGTAATTTCTAAAATCATAATTCCATTAGCCTTAAAAAAATTCATAGTATAAATTAAAATATTTATAAAATTTTCAATTAATTAAATTCTTTTTATTTTGCATCCATTTTTTAAAATTTTCTTTGTTCTAATACACCCTATGAATTTTTTTAAGTGTGGATTTCCCTACTTACTAACTTCAAGTGATTGGTAGTCTTAATATTTCATTAGAGATTATAATGACCACAAAAGATTAGAGCTTACTAAAGGATGCTTTCAGGTCATCCTTGGCTTTGATGAGTCAAGTCTTAAATATTAAGTAGTTTATTTAGTAGACTAGTTTAGTTTAAAATAGGCTCACATGTAAATATTAAGCTATGTTCATTTGAAAATTGTGAGCTAGCGATACTTAAAGTATGTTGGAGTGTTCAACAAGCTGCATTGATTAAATATATGTTCATCAAATTTAAAAAGGTTTTTTTATTATAGACTATTAACTTATTGATTTTATCATAGTCTCATTTCATTTTAATTTCAAATCACATTCAAGTATCAAATTATTCAATCATATCATTGATTTAGCCAAAAAAAGGTTTTATTTTTTAATCCTATAATATTTTTCTTGTTTAATTACATGTTATTTAGTTTGTTAAACTTTAATTAAATTAAAAAATTTAATTATGTTAATTTTTTTCATAATTTAAATTATAAACAAAAAGCTACAACCTTGTTTGTGCCCAAGAGCAATGTTCTTAAGACAGGCCAGCCTAAGGGGGAACTCACAAGCCTCAAATCAAGAAATAGTGAGAACTAAATCAGTTCAAAGTGTTTCTAGCTGACCGTGAATTCCTGAACTGGATGGGGTAAGGCATTGGATCAAGCTGGGAAGCACTTGAGCCAGGTATACAAGTGGACAAGGGGGAAGCCTGCCTCAATCATGTTTGAATCTTAATCCCATATCAAAGCTTATATATTCTAAGTACTATTCCATGCCAACACCTTGTGACAAAATCCCTCGTGATAGTTTATATCCAAATCGTGATCACATGGTGGAGCTCACCTCTGCTTTATTAATTGGACACTAAAGATTATGTCAAATTTATATGAATTATCCCCATATCTGATGGCCACAACTTCATCCTAACTTATTGGATGACAAACTCTTTTGGTCTTATCATTTATTCATGTGGCTCTTAATTATCCAATTTGAATCTTCGGATTGTGATCTACTTTATGTTTATCTATATTGAATCGAATGTTCCAGACCTCATCTAACATGATTGGATTGCCTAAATCAAATTTGTTTTGATTTAATTGTCCATAACTCATTCACTTATTCACCATTTAATATGATGGTTTGTATTATCTTTGATCAGATCCAATGGCCCTAGTCCATGTCACCTATTGGCTTATTATTTAGCTCTTATATTAGCAATTTTGAAAAAACTATTTTAACATATTTGTAAAAGCTTTTTAAGCTTTTTGGTTATTGATTTTCATATAACATTTCTACCCTTTATATCAACTATAATAAAAGTTTTCTTCTATAAATAATGAAGAAGTTTAAATGGAATAACAAATGAATAAGAATCAATCTTTGAGATCTCAACAAAATACTAATCAATATTCTACTGATGTAAATTCTATTGGTAGTAACTACGACTTCTACTCCTCAAATTTTAAAATTTTTCTAGCTATGCTTTGCTATTTAAACTTATAAAATCTCATTTCTCTTCTTAAATTTAAGCTCTTTGTGTTTTGTTTCGTTAACCAACAACTATGGGAAGCTACACAAATCTATCACTATATTTTCGTCTTGTTTTATTTTTTTCTCTTGGCTTAGGCTAGCCAACGTTTGCAAAAGCTCGAGTTTTTTTTGATGTAAAAAATCAGGTTTGGATTAAGTTTAAAAAAATATGAGTCATAGTTTCACTTATAAAAGCTTGTCGGTTGGAAGTGAAATAAATAAAAACTTTAAGTTTTATCCTTTTATGAGTGGTTTTTTGCTTGACCTCCATTGGGTGTGGATGTAGGTTTAATTTCAACATAACTACTTAAAAATTATAATGTCCTATTATAATTTTTATCTTTATTTTTTCTTTATCATATTAAAGATAGCATATACATATATTTACAATCAAATTTTTTATAAATAAAAAATTATTTTTGAGAAAAAGATATGATTAGAAAAAATAATAGCCCATAATTCACACCTATCTTGTGAGATTGACATACTACATTTTCATTTTAAAAGCACATCCATCAAAACTTGTTCAAGTATTAGTTTAAGTAATTGTTCTCCATGAACATTTTAATCAACTTAGAATGGCTCTGACTTTAATACCATTTGAAACTTGGTTTATCAAGAAGAAAGAATTGATATGAGAAATATTTTGCTTGATTAAAAGGTATTTTTAAAAAAATATTTTCCAATAACAATTTTATGTTGTCTTCTAACCGAAAAGAAATATTTGTTGAACATTTTCATGTAAATTTTACTTTTTGAAAAATTTATATTAATTTTATTTTAAATTATGAAAAAATTGAAAACAACTAAATTGAAAATAGTAAAAATGTACAATAATCCTTGCTGATTCAATCCATATTCAAACCTACAACCTTCCCTAAATAAAGGCTATGAAAAAACAAAATAATTATTTTAAGACTTTCAAAAGATATGATGCTCACAAAAATGGAATAAAATAAATGGGCTATAGCAATCCAACAAAGAAATGAAACTTGTAGAAAAAGAAAAATTATAACTAGACATTTGATTTTGATGCATATGTTAATCATATGCTTGATGAAATATACAATGAAGAACAAAGGTATTTTTCTTTTACTTGTATGAAAAAAAGGAGTGTTGGAGGTAGAAGATTGTTTAACACAACAAATGGAAATAATAGTTAGAATAAGTTGCTAAGGCTTAAATTATGTAGCTAGAATTTTCTTTATATTGTTTTGCAAATTTTTTATATTAAACAAATATAATATTTATAGAAATATTTCAATGACTAAAAGAAGTTACACAACATCCTAATTGGTCGCTATGGGTAGAATGGCTTGAATTCAATAACTATTTAGAAATAGTTGTTTACATTAAATAGTGGGTTGGGTTGCTTAGTGGTGCTCCTAAAAGTATCATTACAATCCATCAAGCATCATTAAGATTTTTTGATCCAAAGATTAATCAATTAAAATGAGAGCCACACGATGGATTTTAATCTATCTCATTATATTAAAAATTGTGTAATTCGATCTAGGTAAATGGCAACCACTTAGCCATTTCTAATGTAGATGATTAAATCTCAAATTTATGTGATTGAATCAATGTAATTGAGAAATACAAGAGTGATTTTAATATGGACCATTATGTCATAAAAAATGAACAATAATATTACAAAATTAAATTCTACAAATTTTAGAAAGAAAGGGGGATCGTCAACCATTTGATCTTGAGAATTGCATGACAAAATGACTAAATTTAAGTATATACAATTTTGAAAAGATGATGAATTTTTGAACATTTGATCATGATGACTATGAGATCAAAAAATTGGAATTGGATCTAAGTGTTTTCAAAAGTACATGAATTTTAGATCATTTGATCAAAACACAAAATTAAATAACTCAGAATTGACTCCAAATGCATAAAGTGATACATGCAAAATGACTTAGTAAGCCCAAGCACCACATGAGTATTAAGTGATTGATTTAATAATTTTGACAACAAGTATGTTTTAGAAGACATGTTTTCGATTAGAAACAACTGCACTGAGAGCTCTACTACCCACATTTACTTGTCTTCAATTGTCTATTTACCCATTTATCAATTAATTGAGTAGTATAATTGATTAATCTACTTTATGTTGAAATACATGATTTGAAATACTCAACAAACAAAATTAATAAATTATATAATGTTTTTTTATCATCAAAATATAATGCAAAAAATAATGGTTCAACATATGTATCTTAAGTAATAATAAAAGTTATCAATAATTAAAATTTGTTGTTGAATAAGTACTTCAATGAATAATATATGAATAAAATAAATGAATGATAGTAAAACTCTACCCACAAATAGTCATCTTAGCCTTCTTCTTGCTTTCTTATATTGTCATACTGGTACGATATATTATAAGCTTATGAATTACATAATTTTTATGAACACATCTTTTTTCTAAATTATCCTCTACCTCAATCTGCATATCTAAGTTTGTTTTTTTTTATTATCGTGAGTCATGTAGTAATACTGGGCATGCTTCACCTTGTGTATTGATTAGTCCCAACAAGACTAAAAAGCAATATCTATGTCCAACTAAATTATTTTTGTAGAAAAAGTAATGGCCCTCCATTAATTAATGCTTACATTATTTATTTAAAATTTTTGCACTTAGATTATTAACTTTTATTTCTTTAAATAAATTAATAATTTGCATCTTTTTGTTCCAAATTTGTTATGGTTATCATGATAATAATATTTTTTGCAAATAATATATAGAGTTAAAATTTAATGTCTTAAGGATTCTATTATCTTGAATTTTTTGTGCATGTTAGTATTTTGAAGTTATTTTGTCTGTAACGTTAACTTTGGTTAACTTATAATATCATGAAAGGATTTTTGATATTATGTTGTGGCAATAATTAAATTTTTTAAATATTATATTTATATATTATTACATATTTATAATTTTTATATTGGTAATACTTTTTTTGTTTAAGTATTTATTTTAATATATATTTTTTTAAAATCTAAGGACCTTTAATTTACTAAATTTTTCATGTTATGGGATGAATTCTTGTAAACATTAAGAACTTATTTTACCATTGTATGACTTATTAGACAAATGATTCTTTTGAGAAATTCAAAATCCTTGTGTTGTGCCTACCCTTAAAACCCTAAAGAAGGATGGTTCATGGAGAATATGTTTTGATAATAGGGGAGTTAAGAAAATGATGCAAAGTATAGGTTCCTTATCCCTTGCTTGGATGTACTATTGGACCTAACTAAATGGAGCCACTATTTTGTCCAAAATCAATTTAAAATGTAGAAAGCACCAAAATAGAATCTAGTTAGAGGATGAGTGAAAAACTACTTTCAAAATAAGAGATCAATTATACAAGTGGTTAGTCATTCCCTACACCATATTCTATAAACTAAGCACACTTATAAGAATGATGACTAAAATGTCCTAATTGGAAAAGTTCATGATAATTTACATTATTAACATCTTGAACTTTAATTGTATTATTAAACATAAATTAGAAGACCATAGAAAACATTGTTCATTGCTTAAGAGGAACACCTAGACTCAACATAAAATTTTGAACATTTATTCCCCATCATGTGAATATTTTGGGCTACAAACCCTAAAAGATGATGTATCATCTTACAATGACAAGATTAAAGCTATAATTGATTAACCAACACCTTAATACTTCTATGATTCTAAGAGTTTTCTTGGTTGAACAATGTTATAATGGAAATTCATTAATAGTTTTATTATCATCATTATCACAATAACTGATCATGTTACAAAGAGAAATTTTGAATGGACCCTTACAACTAAGAAAATATTTATGAAAGCCAATGAAGCTATAACCCAAAATTTTATGCTTCAACCTCTGCACTATACTTGGCAAAGTGTCCATGTTTAATGAGCTACTCAAGACCACAATCACTGATAAGGATTTTTGTTTCACTTGCTATTTTTGGAAAACTGTTTTGCATCATTTATGAATAAATTTAAAATTCTCATTTTCCTATCACCCCTCGCATTTGACCAAATCTAGTTTGTAAATAATATCCTTGGAAATCAATCATAGTGTTTCATATGGGAAAACAAAAAAAAATTGACCATCTTTTACAACAAGCTATGATAGCCTATAATAGTTCCATCAATATGTACATAAGATTGAGCCCCTTTGAATCCAATAATGATTATGAACCTTTTAACTTTTTCAACCTAATCCTATTATCCATTCAAGCACAAACATAAATGTTTGCATAAAAGGAAGGTTCAAGAGCATATTAAGGAAACAATAAATAATATTAATGAGCAGTATAACAAATTAGAAAATGCACACCACAAGCTCAAAGAATTCTTAGAAGGAGAATTATTGATTATCAAAACAAAGTCTGAATGGCTTCCTCTATGAACTTTATAAAAGTTACATGTAAGAGTTGTCCATCCATTACAAATCTCAAAAACGGTTGGACCAAATCCATACACCAAGGTGCTACCAGACGATCACGACATTAGAAATACCTTCAATATCTCAGACTTGGTTACTCCCATATGGAATTAATCATGATTTCTAGTGAGTTGTTTGAGTAAAATACCACACCCGTTGAAAGTGGCCACTTAATTCAGTGCTTACTAATCTATCATGGTAAGAAGAGTAAGAAGATTGAAGGAGTAATGGATCAAAATACTAAGCAAACCGAAAGTTAGAGTTATCAAAAGTATCTTTTTCATTAGAAAGCTTAACAAGAAAATAAGGATACTTTGATCAAAATGGAAGTGTCATAGAGGTCAAACCTTGGACTTTAGAGATTTATGAGAACTTATCTAGAGCAATAGCTCTTTAGAAATGAAACTATTCTACTTCAATGGAATTAAAGAGGACACTAGTCAACATTTTTACTATCCCAAGACCATTAAGACATGTATCCACATTTTTGGACAATCATGCTATTGTTTCCTCAAGTGCTAAGTCAATGGAGCCTAAAACTTTATTCTATGCTCAAAGTTTACTTCATGAATAAATAAAAGACACAAAAAATGGCCCACTGAACCCATTTCTACTGATGTCATCTTTCGTTTTTGCCTTTATCGCTCATTGTTGACTTCACTCAATTAGACACAATGCCAACATGGACTACACTACATCAAAATAGATTAACGAAAGGGGTCATTTAAGCACAATCACATGCATGAGTTTGCATAACCCATGATTTCGCCCAGATGCATTAGGTTGTAGAAAACTACTAGATCGACCCAACAGTAGTAAAGGTCAAGTGCCTTGCAAACCAAGTTAGACAATTAATGCGAAACATACCAATTACCTACTCTACAATACATTGACATAGATCTAACCCATGGCACCATGGACATCATGCTGGCCCCACCAATTGAATCTTTGACATGACAATCAAAATATTACCTTGGACAATGCTAACATCTTATAGAGTCACTTACCCAATGTGCAACACATTGACATAGAAAATAATCAAAAAATCCATGGCATGTTGACCATGATAAAAATTACAAGGGCCTTAGGTAACCTAGCTAGCATGAAATAAAAAACATATCTTTTTATAAACCTACTTAACAATAGCTTTGACAACATAACTTTTGGTCCATAATGATTACTCTTTAACTTTGGCAAATAGTTTTAAAAAATAAATTTTTTTAAAATGAAATGGTAGTTTCTTAGAAATCTATATGGAAATAGTTTTGACCATAAAATTTGAATTTTTATTTCTTCCTTTATTTTCTTTGTTGTACTAGATATTTTATAAAATGGGAAGCCTATCCTTTAAAATGGATGATCTTCATAGGTTCAAAATTTCCATTCTTCCATTGTGTCTTATTGAGGTCTAATTTTGTTTGTAATAGAAATGTAACATAATGACTTGTCTGTGCACTAATTTTGTGAGTAGAGAAACAATCAAATGATGAGACATCATTCTAATTTACCTATGATTATATGAAACCACTTTCCAATCGTAGCTACATAGTGATTACTTTCATTATGTTGTTTCTTTCAATTTATTGATTCCCTTTGACTTTATTTTTGTTCACTTCTTCATCTCTTTTCACTTCATTGCTTCATGTTTCTTAAATTTCTAGTCCTACTTATCATTGCATTCAACACTATTCTCAAATTTTTTATCATAAGTATTTGAAACTAATTGTGCATACATTTATGTCTGAGTGCTTGTGTTTATGTGCATGGGAATATGTGTGTACATGCATATGTGTGTCAATATGTGCTTGTGCATGTGTATGCGTGTTTTTGTATGAGTTTGTGGTTGTGCATGTGTTTATGTGTTTATGAGATTATGAGTATAGGTGTATGTGGGTGTGTGTTTATGTGCATGTGTATGTGCATACTTGCATGTGTTTATGTGTACATTCATGTGTATGTAAGGGTGTGTGTGAGTAGTTGTGTGTGTATGTGCATGTGTATTTGTGTGTATATGTGTGTACATGGATGTTTATGTGTATGTGTGTGCATGTATGACTATGTACATGTGTACACATGTGTGTGCATTTATGTGTGTGTATATGTATGCATTAGCATATGTGTGCTTGTTTATGTGCTTCCATCTCATTATGTGTGCATATGCGTGTATATTTGTGCATTCATTTGCATTTTTGCATTTGTGTGATTGTGTGCATGTGTATGTACCTCTATGCCTAGGTGTATGTGTGTGTGTATATGGGTGCACATGTATATGCATGTGTGTGTTTATGGGTGCAACTATGTGTTTGTGTGTGCATATAGGCATAAATATGCATAAATATGCATATGTGTGTGAGTGTGCATGCATGTGTGCTACAGTGTGTGTGCGTGTGTATGTGTATGAGTGTGTGTGTCCTTGTGTATTTGTATAAGTGTGTGAGCATGTGTGTATGCATGTCTATGTCCATGCATGCATGTGTATGCATGCACATGCATGTGTTCTTTAGTGTGTGTGGGTGAATGTAAGTGTGCTTGTGTATCCTTGTGTATTCATTTATGTGTATTTGCATGTTTGAGTGTGCTTGTGCATACAGATGCATTCTTGTGTTTATTGTATGTGTGTGTCTTATGTGTGTGTCAATGTGTGTGGGTGTGTGCATGTGCATGTGCATGCATGTCTTCATGCTTGTGTGTGTGTGTGATAGTGTGCATATGTGTGAGCCTTAAGTGTTTGTATGTGTCAGTGTGTTAGTGTATGCATGTGTTCTTATTTATGTGTGTTCATGTGCTTGTGCATATGCATGTGCATGCATGTGTATTCATCTGTGTGTAAATGTGTGTGAATGTGCCATTGTATGTTTGTGCATGGGTGTGTGTGTGTGTGCATTTTTGTCTACTTATGTGATTATGTGTGTGTGTTTGTGCTTACGTGCATGTATGTCTTCTTGTGTGCAGGTGGGTGTGTGGATGTGCACGTGTGCGCTTGTGTATGTGAATTTATTTGCAAGTATGCATGTTTGTGTGTGTAAGTGTGTACATGTGTGCATGAGTGTATATGTGTTTATGCTATTATATGCATGTGACTAGGTGTGTGTGTGTGTGTGTATGTGCTTTGATAGCCTATGTATGTGTCTATACATGTATGTCAGTGTGGTTGTGTGTGTTTACATGTGCATATGTTTTTGTGCATGCATTGGTATGTGCTTGAGTGTGGGTTTTTGTGTGTTGAAGCATGTGCATGTGTGTTCTAATGTGTGTATAAGTTTATGCATGTCTTTACATGTGTGTATGTTGCTGTGCGAGTGCAAGTGTGTACCTTTATATGCATGTGAGTCTACATAAATTTTTATGGGTGTATGCATGTGTATGTGTGTATATGTATTTGTTTATATTTAGGCTTACATTTGAATATGTGTGCCTATGTATATGCATGGGTGTGCATGTGGGTGTAGGGTGTGTGTGCATACATATGTGCACATTTATGTATGTGCCTGCATATGTGTGTGTTGGTGTTCGTGTGCACATGTGTACATGTGTGTGTTTTTTGTGCATGAGTTTGTGTCTATCTTTGTGTGCATGCATGCATGTGTGTGTGTTTTCATGTGCATGCATGAGTGGGTGTGTGTGTGCATATGCAAATGCACATGTTGGCACATGTTTGTGTATAGGTTGTCTGTTCATCTTTGTGTGCATGTGTACATGTGCATGTGTGTGATTATGAATGTGGTCTATTTTGTATGTGCATAAGTGTGTTGGTGCATCTATGCATGTGTTTCCTTGTGTGTATGCCTGTGTGTGCAGATGTGTATGCGTGTGTGTGCATGTGTGTGTGCACATGCATGTGTGCATGTGTTTGTTCTAAACCACATGCACATATGTGTATGTGCATGTGTGGATGTGCATACTTGTGTGCATATGTGTTTATGTGTTTGTGTAGGCATGTGTGTGTATTTTTATGTGTGCATATGAGAGTTTGTGTTTATGTGAGTACATGTGTTTGTGTGTTCATGCTTGTGTATGTGTGTGTATACAAGTGTTTGTGTGCATGTGTATGTCTGCATGTGCAAGTATGTGAATGTGTGTGCATATGTGTGTGTCAATTTTTGCATGAATTTATGTGCATGCATGTGAATGAGGGTTTGTTTTAGGCATGTGTATATGTGTGAGCATGTATTCATGTGTACTTATGTGTCTTTGAATATGTGTACTTATGCATGTGCATGTGTGTTCCTACATGTTTGCATATGCACTTATGTATGTTGCTATGTGCTTGCACGTGTGCACCTCTATTTGTGTGTCTGTGCATGAATTTGCATGTGGAAGTAAGTGTGAATGTGTGTCTATATACAATTGCATTGGGTTTTGTATATGCATGTGCATGTGCATGTATGTATGTTTCTATGTGCATATGTGTATGGGTTTGCTTGCGTATGCAAACAAATGTGTGTGTGTGTGCATGTGCATTGCTTTTGTGGGTGTTTGTTTGTGTGCATGTGTGTGTACACACATGAGTATGTGTCTTAGTGTGTGCACATGTGTGTGTATGTCTTTGTGCATGGGTGTGCTTGCGTGTGTACACACGGGAACATGTGTGTATGTGTAGGTTTGTGTGCATGTATGCATATGGGTGCATTTTTGTGTCCATGTGCTTGTGTGTGTGTGTGTGTCCACATGGGCACATGTGAGTGTTTCTAAGTGCATGCATAGTTGTGCTTGTATGAGTGTGTGCATATTTATATGTGTGTGAGGGTGTGTGTGCAAATCTATGTGCTTGCATGTGAGCATTTGAGGGCATGTGTATGTACATGTGCATGCATGCATGTGTATGTGCATGTATGTATATGTGTGTGTGTGCATTATAGTGTATGTGTTTATGTTTGGGTACGTGCATGTGTGTGCATTCGTGTGTGCATTTATATGTGTATATGTTCATAAGTCTCAGGGTGACACATATGTCTTTGTGTGCATATGCATGCATGCAGATCTATGCATATGTGTGTGTGTGTGGTTGTGTGTGTCTGTGTCCTTGTGTGACAGTGAATTTATATGTGTGTGCATATTGATGTAAGTGTATTTGCCTACATATGTGTGTGTACTTGTGTGCCTATAGTATGTCTGTGTGTGCATGCATATTTGTGTGTGTGTGCGTGCATGTCTATGAGTGTGTGCTTATGTGTATGTGCATGTGCATGTGTGTTTTTCTATGTATATTCATGTTTATGTGAGTATGTGTACATTTGCATGTGTGTGTGCATTTATATGAGTGAGTGTCTTTATGTGTCTGTGGATATATGTGTGGACATCTGTGTGTTTGTACATGTGTGTACATATATCTATATGTATGTGGGTGTGTGTGTTTGTGTGCTTGTGCAAGTGTGAGTGTGTGTTTGTATGTTGTGAGTACATGTGCGTGTATGTGTGCATTTTTGTGTTCACATGTGTGTATGTGTGTACATGTGTAGTTATGTGTGTGTATTAGTATGGGTTTTGTTGTTTATGTGTATGTGCACTTGTGTGTGCATGCATGTGTTTGTGTGTGTGTATCCATGTTTTTGTGCATGTGTATTTGTGTGAGTGCATGTGTGTCTATGTGTGTTCATGTGTGAGTGCATGTGTGTGTTCATATGAGTCTGTGTGCTTTTGTGCTTATGTGTTTGTGTGCGTGTGTGTTGTGTGCATCTAAGCATATGTGTGGACAAGTCTGTGCTTGTGCATGCATGTGTGTGTGCTTCAGTGTCTAAGGATTTCTGAGTGAGCGTGTGTGTCCATGTGTATACATTGGTGTGTGTGCATGTTAGAGCACCCTTGAATGTGTGTGTGTGGGTGTGTGTGCATGCTTATGTTTGTTTGTGTACTTATGCCTATTCTTATGGGTATGGTTGTGTGTGGGTGCACTTATATATGTGTGCATGTCTTCATGCTTGTGTGTGTGTATGTGTACTTGTATGCGTTTGCTTGTGTGCGTGAGTGTGTTTATGTATATGCATGTGTGTGGATGTGTGCATGCATGTGTGTTCATTTGTGTGTGTATGTTTCAGCAGCTATGTGTGTGCTTTTATATGTCCATGTGTACTTGCCAGTGTGGATCCATGTCTCTGCATATCCATGTTTGTATATGCATGCATGTGTGCATGCATGCATGTTTGTACATGCATGTTGTGTATGTGTGTATGTTTTGGGTAAGTGCATATACAGATGCATGCATGTGTGTGTGTAAGTTTGTGTGCACATCTATTCATGTGTGCAACTGTGTATGTGTGAGTGTGTACATGTGTGTATGTGTGTAGACACTCACGTGTGTGTGTGTGTGCATGTGTTTGCTATGCGTGCATGCTTGCATGTTCTTGTGGGTACGATTGTGTAGTTGTTGTGTGTGTTGTGTGTGCCTATGTGTGAGTGTATGCTTGCATATGTGTTTGATTGTGTATTTGCAATTATGTGCTTGATCCTATGAATGTGGGTTCCTGTGTGTATATATTTGTGCATGTGTGTACATGGGTGTGTGTATCTACAGGCATGTGCATGGGTGGGTATATGCATACGTGTGAATGTGCATGTTCTTGTGTGTTGGTTTATGTGTGCAAGCATTTATTTGTGTGTGTGAGTATGTGTGTAACGATGTGTGTCTATGCATTGTGTGCATTTGGATGTATGCTACATATGTGTGTGTGTTGGTTTTCTTATGCATACACATGCAAGTGTATGTTTGCATGTGTCTGTGTATTCGTGTGCATAGGTGTGTGTGGGTTTTTGTGTGAATGTATGCATGCATGTGTGCGTGCTTAAGAGAATGTGTGTGTGAATGTGTACATGCTATAACATGTGTATTGTGTGGGTTGTTTGTTCATCTATGTGTGCATGTGTATATGTGCATATTTGTGATTGCATTTGCATTTGCATATGTTTCTGTGTGCATGTGTGTGTCTGGGTGTATGTGTTTGAAAGTTTGTTAGTGCATATGTGCAAGTGCAGATGTGCACATACATGTGTGTTAGTGTGCATCTATGTGTTTATGGTCATATGTTTTTGTGTGTTTCTGTGTGCATGCATGTGTGTATATGTGCATGCATGTGAGAGTTTGTGTTCATGTGAGTGCACGTATCTATGTTGTGTGGTTGTATTTATGCGAGTTTTTTGATGCATGTGTGCACATGTGTGTGTGTGCATGTGGTTGTTTGAATGTGCAAGTGTGTGTGTGTGTGTATATGTGTGTATGCACACATTTGTGAATGCATGTTCATGTGTACACATGTGTGTCTATTTTTTCTTGCTTCTATGTGTGTTCAAGTGGATAAGGGTGTGTGTGTGTGTACATGTTCCTACATGTGTTTGTGCATATGTTTAGGTGCGCTTGTCTGTGTTTGAATGTGTGTTCTTATGTGTGTGTGTGTATGCATTTATTTGTGCTAATGCTTACATGTGTGTGTATATGGGTGTCTGTGTTAGTGTGTACATGCATGTGTTTACCTCTATTTGTTTGTGTCTACGTGCATAAGCATGTGTAAGTGAGTGTGTGCATACATGTGCATGTGTGTGTGTTTGTGTGTGCTTGTGTGTGTGTGGGTATGTTTGGGTGTGCTTATATATGTACACAAATATGTGTGTGTGTATGTGTGTTAATGTGCCAGTGTGTTTGTGGTCGTGGTATTAGCTTGTGTGGGTGTTTGTGCGTGTGAGCACATACATGTGTGTGTACACACGAGCACATGTGTATATGTGTGTGTGTGTGGTGTTCATGTATGCGCAATTGTGTGTGTGTGTGTGTGTTCATGTGTGTGCATGTGTGTGTGTTCATATCCATGCATGGGTATTGATGTGTGTGTGAATGTGTGTGTGTGCACATGGGCACATGTGAGTGTGTTTGGGCACATGTGTGTGTGTGCATTTTTATGTGCATATGTGTATTTAAGCATGTGGTCATGTCTTTGTGTGTGTATGTGTGGTTTGTGAGTGAATGTGTGAGAGCATATATGTGCATGTGTGTGTATATGCATGTATGCATGTGTTTGTGCACGCATCACGTAGGTCTTTGTATGTGTATTTTTGTGCATGCATCTTAGGGTATGTGTGTGTGTCTTCATGTGTATGTGCATATATATGTGTGTGTGTGTGCATTTGTGTGAGTGTTTGTGTTTTAATGCATGTGTTCGAGAATGTGCACATTTTGGTGCTTTTGTGCTTTAATATGTGTGTGTGTGTGTGTGATTGTGTATACATGCAAGTGTGTGTGTGCACATGTTTGTGTGTTGGTGTGTGCTTTCTTGTGTGTGTATATGTGTTTGTGTATGGACATACATGCATTTGTGTGTAAGTGTATAAGTGTATTTTCTTATCTATGTGCATGCATATGCTTGTGTGTGGATTGGTATTAATGCTTGTGTGCATGTACAAGCATTTTATGTGTGCTTAAATGCATGTGTGTGTGTATGTGTGCATATGCAAGTGTGTTCATGGGTACATGCATGTGTGTGTGCGTGTCTATGTGTGTACATAGGTACATGTGTGTGTATGTGCCTATACATGTGTGTGTTTGTGTGTTAGTGCCTTTGGGCATGTGTTTGTGTGCGTGTGTGTGTGCATGTGTACATGTGCATGTGTACATGGATGTGTGTATCAGTTTGTGTGTGCATGTGCATGTCTATGCATGGTCATGTGTGGGTAGCAATGTGCATGTGTATGCATGTTTGCATGTCTACATGTGCGTGCTTGCATGCATATGTGTGTATGTACATTTCTATGCATGGTCATCTGTGTGTGTGTACACATGTGTCTACTATGCTTGCCTGTATGTGAGTGTGTTTGTGTGTGTGCATGTGGCTGTATATGTGTCTTTTTGTGTTTGCATGTGTGCATGTGCATGTGGGTGCCTTGGCAATTGTGTGCACGTGCACATGTGTGTGTGATTGAGTGTGGGCATGTGTTTTTCCAAGTGGATGTGGGTGTGTACTTTTTTGTGTGTGCACATGTTTGTGTGTCTATGTGTGTTCATTTCTTTGTGTGTATGTGTTCATGTGCTTATGTGTAACAGTGTGTGTGTGCATTAATGTGTTTCTATGGGTGCATCTATGTGCTGACATGGATCAGAGTGTCTAGGCTTGCCTATATGCGTGTGTTTTTTTTTGCCTATGTGTGCAATTTTTCTTGTGCATGTTCTTGGGTTTAAGAAATTATTGCTGCAAGCATGTGTGTATGCACGTGCATGTGTCTGTAAGTGCATGTGTGTGTTTGTGTGTGGGCAGATGTGTGCACCTATAGGTGTGCACATGTGTGTGTATACATGTGTGTGTGTGTGTATGCTATAATGCATGCGTTTATATGTGTATATGTGTGTGTCTATAGATGTGTGTTTGTGCATGTGTGTATACATGAGCATGCATGTTTGTGCACAAGTGTGTGTGAGCATGGGTGTGTGGTTGTGTCTACATGTTTGTGCATGTTTTGCATGCGTGTGTGTTTGTATGTGTGTGAGTGTATATTTGTGGTCATCTATTTATGTGGCTGTGTGTATGTGTGCAATTATGTGCACATGTGAGTATGTGTGTGTATGCCTCTGTGCATGCATATGTGCATGTCAGTGTGTATGTGGATATGTTTAGGTGTGCATGATTGTGCGTGTACATGTTTACATTTCTTCATGTATGTGCATGTGCATGTGTGTGTGCTTACAAATGTGCATGTGTGTGCATGTATGTGGGTGTGTGCTTGAAAGTGTGCATCCACACGTGCGTGTGTGTGTGTGTCTATGGGCATGTGTGCGTGCATCTATATGTATGTCGTGTGTGCATGTCAGTGTGTGTGTGTCAGTGTACTTGTGTGTGTGTGTATGTGTGTTTTTGTATGCATGCATATGTCTGCATGTGCAAGCATGTCTTCATATATGTGTGTGTGTGTGCATGTGATTATACATACATATGTGTAGGTGTGTGTGTGTGTGTGTGTGTGTGTGTGTCTGTGCATGCATGATTATGTATATGTGTCTGTGCATGCCTGATTATGTATATGTGTGTGTTTGGGTGTGTGTATGTGTATGTGACATGTGTGTGTTCATATGTTTATGTGCATGAGTGTGTGCATATGTGTTTGTGAGAGTGCATGTACATGTGTGTCTATGTGTGCATGAATGCATGTGCATGTGTGTGTGTGTGTGTGTCTATCTGCGCATCTATATGGATATTTATGTATACATGTGTGGGCATGTGTATATACATGTTTGTAAGCTTGCGTGTGTGTGTGTGTGTATTTTTGAGCTTATGCATATGAATGTGCATGTGTGTGCATGCATATGCATGTTAACTCATGTATGTTACATGTGTATGTGTGTGTGTGCATCTATGTGTGTGAGTGAGTAGACATGTGTTTGCAGTTACATGTGTGTGCTAGTATGTGACTGTGCCTATCTGGTTGGGTGTGTGTGTGCATGTGACTATACGTGTGTGTCTATGCATGTTAGTGTCCGAGTGTGTGCGCTTGTGCATGTGTGTGTGTTTGTGTGAGCCATGTGTGTTCATGTGTGTGTGTGTGTGTGTTTGTGTGTGAGTGTGTGCATATGTGCTTGTGTGTGTTTGCATGTGTATGTTTACCTGTGTATGTCAATGTGTGTGCATGTGTATTTGCATTTGCCCCTTTATGTATGTGTGCATGTGTGCATGCATGTGTGTGTGTGTCTTAATGTGTGTGCATGCATTAGTGTATGTGTGTGCATGCATGTATGTGTGTCTCTGCATCTATGTGAATGGATGTGGGTCTTTGTGCATGGGTTTGTGTGTGCACATGTGTGTTGGTGGATGCATGTTGTGCTTGTGTGAAAGCATGCATTTGCATGTGTGCAAGTGTGTGTTAGTGTGCATATATGTATATATGTGTCAGTGTGTATGTGTGCATGTGTGCACATGTTTGTGTGTATATTTGTGAGCATGTGTGCACATGTGTGTGTGTGTGTGCAGATGTTTGTGTTTGTACGTGTGTGAGAGAAAGCATGTGGGTATATGCAAGTGGGTGCATTGTTTTTGCATGTATGCGTGTCTATGGGTGCCTATTTGCATGTTTATGTGTGTGCATACATGCATGCATGCACCTGTGTGTGATGTATTTGCTTGTGTGTTTTTGTGTGTGTGTAGGCTTGTGTGTGTGCATATACATGTGTGTGTGCTTATGTATGTTTGTGTGCATGTAAGTGGGCATGCATGCACACCTATGCATGACAGCTTGCATTCGTTTGAGGTCTCATATGTGTGTATATTTGAGTTTGTGCATCTATGTGTTTTTTTGTGCTATGTGCATGTATGTGTGTGCATTCACTTATGTACATGTGTGTGCGTTTGAATCAAAGTTAGTGTACTTGCACATCTACATGTGTGTGCATGTTTCTCAGTGTATTTATGCATGCTTATGTTTATGTCTGTGTATTTCCATGTGTGTCCTTGTGTTCACATGTGTGAGTGTGTATGTGTGCATGTGTGTGTATGTCTATGGTGGTGTGTGTGGGTGTGTGTGCATGTGTATTTGTGCATGTATGCATGTGTGTGTGCTTGTGTGTTTAAGAGAGTATGTGCATTTGTTAGTGTAGGCATGTGTTCAGCATGCGTGTATTTGTGCATTGTTGTGTGCTTGTGTGTGTGTTTTGTGTGTGCATGTTTCCATGAGCTTGTGTACATGTGCATGTGCATTTGTGTGTATGAGTGTTTGCATGTATGCTTTCACGTGTGCATTTTTTAGTTTGTGTGTGTGTGTGCATGCGTCTATCTATGCATGCATGTGTGGCTAGGAGCACACGTTTAAGTGTTGTGCATGCATGTGTGTATGTGTGTGGGCGTAGTATATGTGCGTCTACGTGTTCGTGAATTTATGCATTCACATCTATTTGTATGTGTGTGTGTGTATGATAAAGTTTGTGAGTATGTGAGTGCGTGCATGTGTGTGTACTTGTGGGCAAGTGTGGGAGCACGTATGTGGGCTTATGCATGTGGGTGTGTGTGCTTATGTTTGAGTACATATGCATGTGTGTGTTTGTTGTGTTTGAGTACATGTACATGTGTGTGTGTGTAAGCACATGTGAGTGATTGCTTATGCATGTGTGCATCAATGTTTTTGCATATGTGCATGCATACATATGTGTGTGTGGGTGTGTTTGTAAATGTGTGTATTTATGCATGCAAGTGTGTGCATGTGTGGTTGTGTCTGTATCTGTGTATCAAGCATGTGTGTGTGCCCATGTGTGCGTGTTTGGATGGGTGCATGTGTGTTGTACCTTCTAGGTTTGTGCGTGCATAGGTGTGTGTGAGTGTGTTCACATCTAAATACATATGTGTGTGTGAGTGCAACTGTTTCTATGTGTGTGTTTTTCTGCTTTTGTTTGTGTGCATGTTTCTTTTTTTGTGTATTTTTGTGCATGGTTGTGAATGTACAAAAGTGTATGCATGTGTGGGTGTATATACATGTGTGCATTGGTGCATGTGTGTGTGCCTTTACATTTGTGTATATGTGTGTATGCACGTGTGTGTGCAAGTGTGTGTGCATGCATGTGTGTAAGTATGTGTCTGTTTTTGTATTTGTTCATGTGTACGAGCTTGTCAGCATCTGTGTTAATGGGTATGTGTGTGTGTATGTGCCTATTTGTGTGTCGGTGTCAGTATATGCATGTGTTTATGTGTGTTTGTGCATGTGAGTATGTGTATGTGCATACGTGTATGTGCTTCAGCTTGTACATATGCATTTTGCCATTATGTGCATGGGTATTCATGTGTGTATTCTTATGTGCATGCCTATGTGTGCATGGGTGCATGTGTTTGCATGTACATGTGTTTGTGCATGCATGTTTGCATGGGTGTGTGTACATGCTTATGCATATATGTGTATGTGTGTACATGTGTGTGTATTTGTGCATATTAACATATGTGTGTTTGTATTTGTATATGTGTGTCTTTGTGAGCATATGCATAAGCTTTTATTTGTGTACATGTGTGTTTGTGATTTTGTATGTGCATCTGCATGTATGTGTACATGCTTATTTGTTTGTGTGTGCAAATGTTCCTGTGCATTCGTACACATGTGTGCTCATATATGCTTGTGTCATTGTGTTTGTTTGTGTGTATGTGTGTGTGAATGGGATGTGTGGTTGTCTATGTGTTTTTGTGTGTATGTGTGAATTTGCATGTGTGTACAAGTGCATGTGTGTGTGTGTGTTTGAGCATATTTTTGTACATCTATGCATGTTTGAATGTATGCGTGTGACCATGTTTATGTTTATGTTTATGTGTAGGTATATGCATGTAGGCCTTTGTGCATGTGTGGCGTTTTGTGCTTGTGTACATGTGCTTATGTGTGCATTTATGCTTTTGTGCATGTGTGTGCATTTATGCTTTTGTGCATGTGTGTGCATACATGCATGTACTTGCACATGTTTGTGTGTTGCATGCATCTAGGTGCATGTGCATGTGCATGTGTCTGTATGGATGTATGTGTGTGTTTGTTCATGTGCTTATATGTGCCCATGTTATTGTTTGGTTGCATTTATGTGTGTGTGTGCTTATGTACATGTGTGATTATGTGTGTATGTGTGTTTGCATGAGTGGGCTCGAGTGCATGTGTGTGTGCATGCATGTGCATCAGGTGTAAGTGACTGTTTTTGTATGTGTGGTTGTGCACATGCGTGTGTTTGTGTGTGTGTCTACTTGCATGTGTAAGTCTGTGCATGTTATGTGTGTGAATGTGTGTTTGTGAGCATGCTTGTGTTGCATGTTTGTGGGGTGGGGGAGTGTGGTTGATTTTGTGTGCATGCATGCTTACATGTGTTTATGTGTGTGCATGCACATCGTTATGTCTATGTATGTGTGTGAGTGGATGTTTGTGTGTATATGAGTGCACATATGTGTGTGCATATGCATGCATAGGTGTCTATGAGTGTGGATTGAAGCTAGTGTCTGTCTTCATATGTGTTTGCTCAAGAGTGTATCCACATGTTTGTGCTTATGTGCACAATATTTATGGTTATGCATGCATTTCTTAGTATGCATGTACACATGTCTTTTTATGTTTGTGTTGGTGTATGTGTTTTTGTACATGTGTCTCTATGGGTGCGTTTGTGTGTATTCTTTTGATTATGTAAGAGTTTACATGCATGTGCATGTGCATCCGTGTGTGCTTGCATGTGTGTATACATTCCATTGCGTGTTTTTGAGCACACATGCACGTATCATTGTGCTTGTGCAACTTTGTGTTTGTGCATGTGTATTCATACATGTGTGTGAATATGTGTGTGTTTGCATTTGTTTGTGCATACAAGATTGTGCGCATGGGTGTGTTCATTTGGATGTGCATTCTTGGGCATGTGTATGTGTGTGTTTGTGAGTGTATGTGCATATGTGTGTGTGTATATGTGTGGGAGTGCATGTGTGCTCTCATATGTGCATGCATGAGTGTGTACAAGTGTGTGTTTGCATGTGTGTGCACATGTACTTGTGTGTGCAAGTGCATATATGCTTGCATGTGTGCTTGGATATGTGCATGTGTGTGGATCAGCAAACATGTGTGTGTGTGCATGTATTTGTGAATGAATGTTTGGGCGCATGTGAGTGCTTATGGCCATGTGTGTGCGTGTGCATTAATGTATGTGTGCATACAAATTTATGTGAGTGTGTGCATGTGTGATTGCACACATGTGACTTTGTGCGTGAGAGCATGTGCATCTATTTGTATATGTGTTTGTGTGATAGTGTGTGTGTGTGTGTGTTTGTGTCCATATGTGTATTTGTATACATGCCACTAGTGTGTATGTGTGGTTGTGTTTGTGTGCATGTGTGTATGTGTTTGTGCGTGTGTGGTTGTGCTCACATGTGTATGCATTTGTATTGTTTTAGAGAGATTAGTGTGTGCATGTTTGCTTATGTGTATAGTTGCATGTACTTGTGTTTTTACTTGTGCTTATGCATGTTTGTGCGAGTGTGTGTGTGTGTGTGTTCATGTTTGTGTGCATGTGCAATGGGTGACAAAGGTTGTGTTTATGGTGTTGGTGTGTGTGTGCATGCATATGCATGTGTGTATTTGTTTTGTGCATGCAAGTGCATGTGAGCACTTTGTGCATGTGCATTCTTGTACATACGTGGTTTTGCATCTGTGTGTGAGTATTTACGTGTGCGCTTATGTGTGTGCACACAATTATTTTCATTCATTTATATGCATGTGCATATGTGCATCTGTGCTTATGTGAATGTCACTTGTGAGAGTGGGTTCACGTTTGAGTTAGTGTGCCCATGTGGGCATGAATGCATGTGTGTTTGTGGGCACATGTGTGTGTGTTTGTCTGAGTGTGTATGTTTGGCTGACATATGCATTTTTGTTCGTGTCTATGTGGTTGCTTGTGTGCAAGTGTGCATGTGAGTATATGTGTGTCCGTGTGTTAGTGGGCATGTGTGTGTATGTCTTTATGGAGCTAGTATGGGTGTTTGTGCCTTCATGTGTAGGTGTGTGCATGTGTGCATGTATGCACAAATGCACATGTGGATGTGTTCGTTTTTGTCTATTTGTGGGAGTGTGTGCGGGTATATATTTGTGTGCATGCATATTTGTGTATGTGTGCAAGCACGAGAGTGTGTGCACCTTGGGACACACATGTGTGTGTAGGTCCATGCAATTGTTTCTTCATGCGTGTGTGCATGCATGTGTATGAGTGTGTTAATGCATAAGCATATGCATGTGTGTGTACTTGTGTGAGTGGCTATGTGTGTGAATGTTTCTGTGTGTCCCTTTTTATGCATGAATGTGTCTGTGTATGTGTGCACACTTGTGGGTGTGTGTATGTGTGTCTATGTGTGTCTGTGCAAGTAGGCATTTGTGCATGAATACTTGCATGACTGCATGTGCATAAGTGCATGTGTTTATCAACTTGTGTAGGGGAGTGTGTGTGTGTGTGTGTGGGCATGTATATTTGTATTAATGTGTATTTTAATGTCTGTGTGTGCATATTTGTGTGACTACATATGTATGTGCGTCTCTATGTGTGTGTGCGTAAGTGTATTTGTATGTGTGTTTATGCGTGTGTAGTTATGTGTGAGTGCATGCATGTGGTTGTGTGTGTATAAGTGAATGCCTATGTGTGCCTAGGTGTGCATTTGTGTTTGCCTTTGTGTGTTCGTGTGTCTTCATATATGGGTGTGTGCATATGTACGTGTGCTTATGTGAATGTGTGTGTGTGTATGTGTGAGTGAATATATGTGTGTATGAAGGTGCATGTTTTTGTAAATGTGCATGTATATGTGCTTGTGTTTATGCATAAGTTAGTGTATGCATATGTGTTTAGGTTCTCCACATACCCTTGTGTTCATGTTTGATTGGATGTGTTTACATGTGTGTGTGCCTTTGAAAATTGTGTGATTGTGTGTGTGTATTCATGCATGTGTGTATGTGTGTGTGAGCATGCATCTTTGTGCATTGATGTGTGGGCATGTGTGAGTCTTAGCATGTGTGTGTGTGTGTGAGCACTAATGCATGAGTTGTTTTGTTTATGCATGCTTGTGTGCATATTTGTTCATCTTTACATGTAGTCATGTGCATGCAAGTGGGCATGTGTGTGTGTGCATGTGCTTACACTTTTGAATGTGTGTGCACTCGCTTGTGTGTGCATGCACGTGCGTACAAGTGGGTGTCTATGTGTGCATGTGTATGCTTGTGCTTATGCATGTGATCGTGTGTGTGCACATGTGAGTATACATGTGTAAAAGCCTTTCTGTGCATGAATGTGTGTTTACCTTTGCAGATGCATCTGCTTATGTGAATGTGTATGCATGTATCTTTGTATGTGTGTGTATATAGTTTTTTTTGTATGATTATGTGTGCTTGCATGCATGTGTATGTATATACGTGTGTGTGTGTGCATGTGTCAATATAGATGTGTGCTTTGTGTGGTTGTGTGTGTGTGTTTGGGTGCTTGTGCTGTGTATGTTTGTGCATATTTTTTGGCATATGTGTGTAAATGCATGCGTGTGGGGGTATTTTTGTGTATATATAAGAAAGTATGTACATTTGTGCACATGCACTTGTGGATGTGTTTATATATGTGTACATTTGCATGTGCATTCTTATGCACATTTTTGTACATGAGTGTGCATGTGCGTGTGTGTGTTTATGTGCATTCAATGCATGTGTATGTGTGCATGCATGTGAGTCTGTGTGTGTGTGTTCATGCCTACGTCCTTGCACACCTGTGTGTATGTGTTCGTGTGTGCATGCTTGAGTGTTTGCATGTGTTGTGTGTATATGCATGCATTTCTATGTATGTGTTCCTGTGCACGCACATAGGCATATTTGTGAGTGTGTTCACCAGTGTATTGTGCATGTTTGTTTGTTTGTTTGTGTGTGCATGTCCATGCATTTGCATGTGTGTATGTGCATGTTTGTGGCTATGTATTTGTGCATGAGTTAATGTGTATATGTGTGTGTGTGTGTGTGTGTGTGTGTGTCTATATGAGCATGTGTGTAGGTGTGCATGTGTGTTTGTACAAGTGTCTATTCATATGCATGCTTGTGCATGTATGTGCATGTGTGTGGGCTTTTGTGGGTGTGTTGTTGTGTTTGTTCTCATATGTGTGCCTTGCTTGTGCATGTGAGAAAATTTGGGCATGTGCAAGTGCATGTGTCTACACGTGTGCATGTATGTGCCTATTTGTAAGCATTTTTGTGTGTGTGCATGTGGATGAGTTTGTGTATGTATGCTTGTATGTGTATGCATGAGTGTATGTGTTTGCATACATGTGTCTGCATGTGTGTATATGTGTGTGTGTGTGTGTGCATGTGCATGTGTGTCTATCTATGTGTGCTCAAGTGCTTGTGTGTGTTTGTTTGTATATATATGTATTTGTGATGCATATGTGTGTGCAGATGTGTGTGTCCCTATGCATCTACACATGTGTATGCAATTGTGTGTGCATGTCTGTTAGCATGTTCGAACATTTTCGTGTAGTTATGTGTGTGTGTGTGTATGTGATTATATGTGTGCATGTGAGTGCATCTACAAATGTCACCCATACACACATAAGCCCCCACGAACACACATGCATATAACACATGCACATGCACATGTACATGTACTTGCACAAACACTAACACACACTCACACAAACACACACACCCACAATAACAAACATTCACACAAATGCATGCAC
Source organism: Vanilla planifolia (assembly GCA_023846275.1). NCBI lineage: Eukaryota > Viridiplantae > Streptophyta > Magnoliopsida > Asparagales > Orchidaceae > Vanilla > Vanilla planifolia. The sequence goes on along the minus strand of JAIUJO010000062.1, from coordinate 1,149,375 downwards.
GAGCACATACAGACACACCTGCATGCAATCACACTGTCACACACATGCACACAAACACGTACACACACATGTGCACGTACACATACACAAGCACAAGCACATACATATGCTTGCACATGAACTTGTACACACACATGCACAAGCACACAACATACACATGTGCATACATGTAGTCACATGCACAAACACACATAGGCAAACACTCACACACAAGTATGCCAACATGTACGCATGCACACAAAGATATTATATATACACAAATACAAACACAGGTGCACACACTCATGTACAAATGCACACATATGCAGGCACACACACATGCTCACATGCACATATACACATTTACACTCACACACCCACACATATGCAAACACACACACATTCACTCATGTAAGAATGCACATCACACTTACACATGCATACACACACATGCACACACACTCGCACACAATCATGCCCACGTACATACAGACATGCATGTGCACACACAAATAGACTAAAAGAAATACACACATGCTCACATGCCCACATCTAAAGACATGTAGACACACATAAACACACATACACATGTGTATGCATCTACGTGCACATGCATGCACACAAAAAAACAAGTGCACACACATGCACAAATACCCCACCACACACACATGCATATATCTATACATGCATGGGCATGTCCATGCACATTCATAAACACTATACATGTGCATGCTCACACACACGCACCTGCATATGCACATGCATACATTCACACAGACTCGAAAACACACAAACACACACATGATCATACATACTCATGCACACACACACAAGCATACATGCACACAGTCACACATAAACATGCACACAAAGTTATAGACAAATATGTATACTCACATGCAAATATGTAGACACACCAAAATGAACACACAAAAACAAGTTCACAACCATACACACAGTTGGACACACAAACATGACTACACACGCACACACACAAACACACACATGCAAATGCATACAAGGACACACGCATACAATGATACACACACATGCACATACACGAACACTCACACAGATGCACACACACAAGCACATATATACACAAATGCACGCATTCATGCACATGCACATGCTTTCACATGTGTGTGCGCATACACACATGTACATACTCACTCACATGAGTACAAAGATGAAGGTTTACAAGCACACATACATAGGAATATATACATGCTCATAGGCACATTCACATGTAAAATTACAGCACACATACACACAAGAACCTATGCACACACGTAAATACACGCACATACATACACACATAAACACATAAAAAACACTCACATAAACACACACATATACATGCAAATGTAACATGTGCACCTACTTGCACAAACATGAACACACATACACAGAGATTCATGCACACATGTATTCAGACACATGCATGCGCACAAACATGCACACAAACATAAAAATACTCATGCACACAATTATGCACACACATGAACACACATTCCCACACACATGCATTAATACATAATGCACATGCTGGCACACATATGTATGCAAGCATGCACACTCACATATATAGACACACATGCACAAATATTCACACATAGACATGCTTGCACAGGTATAGCCACATAAACGCATGCATTCGTGCTTGCAAACAAGTGCACATGCACACACATGCACATGTATATATGTACACACATAGGAACATCTGCATACCAATAAACACAGGTGCATACAAACATGTGTACACACATGTACCTATATGCACAAACATGCACACACACATATGCACATGCACTCACACAGGAATGCACATGCACACCTAGTCACACTCTCTTACACACACATGAACACACACACACACATATGCACACTCATGCACAAACACATATACACACACACACGTGCACATGCATGCACGCAGATACACACACTCATATGCATGCAAAAATATGCACCCACACAGGTATGCCCACACACTCATGAACACACACATGTAGATGAATACACTCATAAATGCACATACACACACACACACACATATAGACGTGCATACTCATGCTTATGCAATCATACACACACACATACACATGCATACATACCCATGCAAGACACATATACTCATGCACCCACAAACATACTCACACGAGCAAGTGAAAATGCACTTACAAACACACACATCTAAATGTGGTCTTGCATAGACACACATGCACAAGCACATACACATTCAGATGCACACATAAGCACATGTACACACATGCACACACATGCACATATACATACAAACACACCCACACAAAGGCATACTCATGCATACACACAAAAGCACATGCACACATATGCCCACACATACACACACATGCACACATACACAAGCACACACATATACAGAAACACACACAAACACATAGACATACAACAAGCATAGATAATCCCATACAAGCTCACACACAAATGCACATACTCACATGTGCACACCTATAAATGCATAAACACATGCACAAACATAAGTACACACATCCACACAAAGGCTCAAATACATGCACACATACATACATGCAAGCACACACATGCACAAAAAGACAAATGCACATGATTACTCAAGTGCACACACGAACAAGTTCATACTCACACATCTGCACACATACACTCACAAACCCATGCATATGCACACATGTCCACACACACATATAAAAGCTCACTTGTGAACACACACACGAACACAGATGCACAAATGCAAGTTTACACACATGTACACGTGCAGATGAACACATGCATGTACAAATTTACAAGCATACATGAACAAATGCATGTCCCTATAGACGCGCTCGCACATGCATGTGCACATGCACACACAAATGCAATTACACACCCACACATACCAACATACACATCCACACACAGTTACACACACATACAAACACACATAGACATGTGAATGCACACACATAGACACACACACACATGCACCACACAAGGAAACACATGCACACAAACACATGTGGATAGGAACAAGATGCACATACAAACATACATATACACATGCATACACACATGCACAAACACATGCACATACATGCCGAATGCACTCCACATGCATAAAACATGTCGATGCATAATAATGCACACACATGTATGCACTCACAAGCACACTCATGCACACACATGTACATGCCCACACACATACACACATGAACACAGAAGGGATCACATATACAAAAGATCATGCACACATACATAGACCCTCACACACACACATGCATACACACACAAGCACACACACATATATGCACATACATGCATGCATGAACAAGAATAAACATATGGACACATAAGCATATAGATGCACACATATGCACACATGTACATACAAGTTCATAGACACACATATGTGCACATACACACATGCACACAACCACTCACACACACTTGTACCCATATGCAACAACAAATGCACACAATCACACCCACAAAGACATGCATGCACACAACACTCACATGAACATGTGTGCAAATTCACAAGCACACAAATGCACTCACACATAAGCATACACACAGCATGTTCACACAAGTGAATACATATAATCACGTACACAGATATAGACATAGGAATGCAAACACACATGAACATCATGCATGCAAACTCACATGCACATAAGCACACACATGCACACAAACACACAAACACACACACACAAGCAAACATGAACAAATACACACACCCAAGAATACAGACAAACACAAACATGCTCACACACATACAAATATGCACTAATGCATATATGTATGGATTCATGCACACACACACATGCCACATGGACTCACATGTGTGACACACATCCACACACACGTGCATAATATTTGTACACACAAACACACATGCCCCCACACTAACTCATGCCCATGCACACACACTGGCATGTAGGTGCACACACACAAACACAATCACAGATGCTCAAACAATGACATGCAAAGGACGAATCATGAATAGATGATGCTCATGCATGCATGCACACACAAGCATGCAAGCAAACATTTGCATGCACATGCACACTTACACACATGACTATGCACACATGCGAATGAACACACACATGCACATGTATATCCATACATAGACAGAACTGCACATATGCACACCACACACACATAGACACATACTTGTATGAATGCACATGCACATGCACATGCACATGTGCACATGCATATGCGCTTGCACATGCACATGTGCCCATGCATTTGCACACACGCACACATGCATACACATGCACTCACATGCATGCATGCACCCATCCACATACATGAAAACATGTAGACATGAACACTCACATGCATGCACACACACACAAAATGACATGCACACATGTATATACTCACACATAAGCACCCATGCTTAGAGAAGTACATGCACATACACATGCATACACAAGCACATGCACATGCATGCATTAAACATGCACACAATCACATGCACATGCTTAGCCACACACATACATAAGAACACCTACACATATACATGCATAAACATATGCATGCACACACATATGCACATGCATGTACACCCACACACACATGCACACTCATGCAAATAGACACAATTTACTCACACATATGTGCACGCACATATATACTCGCACAAATATGAACTGACGTACACACACATGTTCGCATACAGACACACACACTCACACATATATAGATGCACATGCACACATAAAAAACAAGAACACATTTATGCACAAATGCATGCACAAACATACTCACACAAACCTACACATATGTGCATTTGCACATGCACGTGCATGCTCCTATGCAAACACAAACATGTATGCATGCACACACATAATCACTTACACATATGCAAATGTATGCATGCACATGCATAGATACAAGCACACACATGAATAAATACACATATGCACATAAATAAAAATACACACACATGTGCACATACACATGCACACACCTATGCTCAATCCCATGCACACACAAATGCACACACATGCACACATGCATGCACACCATCCATAAAAACACATGCAAATGCACAGATGCACACATACATGCACGCACACTCATGGACGCACACATGCACAAATCGATAGACACACAACCATATACACCCACATACATGCACACTAAAAAACATGTACACACACATAATTATGCATGTGCACATGCACACATCCACACAAGCACATATCCTCACATGTATAAATACACATACAAACATATGCACGTATACAAACATACACATGCTCTCACCCATGCACAAAGACACGCATTCACACGTACACATGTAAATGCATATACACAAATGCAAATGCACACAAACACATGCACACACTCATGTAAGTACTCAAACAAGTACCCACACCTACACACAAGAACACACATATAAACAAAGCCATTAGCACAAAAATTCACGTACACACACACTTCTATGCACACACACATGTACAACATAACTCATACACACATATGCACATGCACATGCACACACATACACACACATATGCATGTACATATATAGACATATGTATAGTCATATTCACAGATGCTCTAGCATACATAGATGCACACACACCAGCAAGCACACACACACATGCACACACACATGTGCACACAAAAATTACCACATTTGCAAACACACGTACACATACATGGACACACACATGTACTGACACATGCACAAGCACACACATTTACTAACACACAAACATGCATAGGTACATACATGTAAACACTTATATATAGGCACACACATGCACACTCATACACACACGTTTGTATGCACAATTGCATAGACACACACACATACCCACTCTCACACCCACACACACATGCAGATAAACACATAATGTTATGCATGTATGTACACATGCACACATGCACACATAGACACATGCATACACACATATGCATGCACTTGTAGGTATACACACAAAAACAAGTACACAAGCACACACATACATGAACAAGAATAAACAAATACATACACAAACACCTATATGCATACAAACACATACATACAAGCATAAACATATCCATACAACCACATACACACAAATGCATGCATGTCTATACACATAAAAATATGTGCACATACACACAAACACATGAACAAGAATAAACAAATGCACACACAAACACACATACACATACACACATGCATACAAACACATGCATATAAGCATACACGTATCCCATAGCCACATACACATATGCATGCATGTTCATGTAGACACACACACACCTAATCACACCAATGCAAACACAACAAAAAAATACATAAATGCACACATTCACGCACACAAACATGAGAACACACATGTACACACTTCCACACATATCCACATGCATAAGCACATGTACGCATAGGCATAAACATAAGCACATGCACACAAAAAGCATGCACACACACATACATGTAAAAGCAAATGCATGCACATCCAAATACACTTACATGCTCACATATGCATTAACATGAATGCATACAAGTAGTAATGCAAATGCACACATACACACATATACACATGCACACACATGCATACACAGACACACTCACAAACACATGCAAATGATCTCACATGAACACATGCACAGAGGAGCATGCATGTGAATATGAACATGCACTCACAAGCACACAAATAGGCACATAAACATACATAAACAAGCTCACACACATGTAGACACATGCATATGCATACATGCACAAGCGCATTCATGTATACACACACATGTATAATATTAGACCCACACCTATGCACATGCAAACATGCTCATAAAGCACACATATACCTACAAATGCACACATGCACACACTCACACAAATGACACAAGTCCAAACACACACACACACATGTAAATAGATGCACATGAACACACACACACAGATGCACATGTTTTTGTGTATATCTACAAGCATATGCATGTGTGTGTGCATTTATATTTGTGTGTGTATACATGTCTCTAGGTTTTCATATATGTGCATGTGTGTGTGGCGGTGTGTGTGCATGTTGTGAGTGGTGGTGTCTGCATGTTTGTGTGTCCATGTGTGTACATCTACATATCTTTTGTGAGTGTGTATGTGTGTGTTGATGCATGCACATGTGTACCTATGTTAGTGTATGAGCATGCAAGGCTTTTAAGTCTTGTGTGTTGGTGTTTGTGTACATGCATTTGTATAAGTCTTTGTGTTTATGCATGTGTGTATGCATGTAGGCACATGCATATAGGTGTGAATGTGTTTTTGTGTGTATTCAAGTATGTGTTCATGGTGTCTATGCGAGTTTGTGCATTTGTTTTAGAGTTTGTGCTTCTATGCAGGTGTGTGTGTCCACATATTTGTGCTTGAGTATGAGCGTGAGTGTATGTTTGTGAGTTTATGTGCATGTAAGTGTGTGTGTGTGTTGGTTGGTTTTGGGTGCATGTGAATGTTCTGGTGCACGTGTGTGCATACATATGCATGTGTGTGTTTATGAGAATGCATGCATGCATGAATGTGTGTTCTCCAATGTACACACTGGTGTGTGTGTGTTTTGCATCCATGTTTGTGTATATGCATGTGTGAGAGTATGTGCTTGTATGCAATTTAGTGAATGTTTTACACATGCTTATGTGCAAGGTTTGTGTGTCCAAGGGTGTTTGCATGCCTTTATGTTTGTGTATGTGCTCATGTGTATGCATGCTTGTGTGCATGCATGTGTGGGGGTGTGTAAGTCATGTGTTTGCCAGCATGCGTGTATTTGTGCGTGTGTGTGCATGTGAGTCTGTGTCTATGTGTGCTCATGTTTGCGCATGTGTGTGTGTGGATATGTAATGTGTCCATGTGCATTTATGTGTGCATTTGTTCATGTACATATATTTGTACATGGTTTTGTGTATCTATATGTTTGTGTTTGTCTGCATTCACATTTTTTATGTTTCTATGTGCACTTGCATTTTTGTGTGTGTGTGCATGTTTTCATGCATGTGTGTGCTTGTGTGTTCATGTGTAGCTTTTTTATTCATTTGTGTGTTTGTGTCATTGAGAGTTGCTAGTATCTACACATATGGGTTTGTTCATGTGTGTGCATTTTTGTGTGTAAGTAGGTGTGTGAAACCAAGCATGTGTGTATGTGTGTGTGTCTCCATTAATATCTGAGTGTGTGTATGTTTGTGCATATGAGTGCTTGCTTATGGGTCTATATCAATCTATATATGAGTGTGTAGGCATATTGGTTTGTGTGTATGAGTGTGTGTCATCCTATGTATGTGTGAAGGTATGTGTGTGCATGTGCATGCATGTATGTGCATGTGAGTGTGCAAGTGTGTGAGTGTGTGTGCTTGGCTACATGAGTGCATGTGCATGCATGTGAATGGGTTCACATGTGTGTGTAAGCATATTTATACGAGTGTGTCAATGTGTGTTTGTGCTTGGGGGCATGTGTGTATGTGTGCATGCATGTATGCATGCATGTGTGCATTTGTGTGTATATATTGTTTGTGTGCATGTGTGTGTATATGAGTTTGTGTGCATGTGTGTATTTATTTGTGTGTTCTTGTTTGGGTGTATGGGTATATGGGTGCATGTGTGATTGTGTGTGTCTATATCTCATGTGTGAGTCTATGTGCTTGCATGCGTGTGTACGTGTATGTGTGCATGTGTGTATGTACAAGCAATTGTGTGTGTGTGTTTCTTTATGTGCATGTGTGCATGTGCATATGTATGCATGCATGGGTGTGTGTGCATGCTTGTGCATGTGTATGCATATGTGTGAACATGTGTCTATCTATGTTGTTCATTCACAATTGTTCATATGTTTGTGTGTTTGATTGTGTGTGTGCAAGCAAGTGCTTATTTTTGTGTGAGTGTGTGTCTATGTGACAGTCAATGAGCCTATGTGTGTGAACATGCTTGTGCCTATGCATTTGCATGTGTGTGTCTGTAGGTGTGTGTAAGTGTGCATATTATTTTTTGCATGTGTGTGTGCATGCATCTATGCCAGCTACGTAAGTGTACAAGCTATGAAAGTGTGTAAGCTATGCATGTGTGTAGGCATGTGTGTATTTGTTTTTTTTTGTGTTTGTACTTGTGTGTTCATATTCATATTTATGTCTTTACATGTACTTGCGTGTATGTTTTTGTGCATGCATGTAATTACATGTATGGATGTGTATGTCTGTGTTTGTGTGTGTGAACAAGTAAGCATTGGTATATGCATGTGAATGCATGTGTTTGTGTGTGTGAGTGTGCACGCATGTGTGTGGGTGTAAGCAGTATGTGTCATTCATGTGTGTACATGTACATGCATGTGTGTGTATGCATGTCAAAGTGTGTGTTCTTCCATGTCAATATCTATATTTATGTGTGTACATATGGGTGTGTGTGTGGACATACCAATGAATGCACGTGTGTTCATGGGTGTGTATTCATGTGCACAGATGAGTGTGTGCAAATGTGTTTGCATGTGTGTCTATGTTTGTGTACATGCATATCTATGGTTGTGCTTAGGCATGAATGTGTGTGAATGTGGACATGTTGGTATGTATTGGCGTATGTGTGTTTTTGAGTGTGTGTGCATTTGTGAGTGTATGTTCAGGTACATGTGTATGTGAATATATTTTATGTGTATGTGTGTGTGTGTACATGCATGTGTGCATGCATTTTTGCATGAATGTGTGTTTTTTCTTATTTAGGTATGTGTGTGTGTGTGTGGGTGATTGCTCGTGCCCTTTTGTGCATGCATTCATGTGCATGTGTTTGCATGCGTGTGTTGCTAAGTGTGGTATGTGTCTAGGTGTGTGTGTGCATGTGCATGTGTGTCTATTTAAGCATGTGTATATGCATGTTTGTGTGTGGCATATGTGCATTCATATGCATGTGAGAAGGTATGTGTGCGTGTGTGTGCACTTGTGTGTATGCCTGTGTGTATTTGTATGTGTATGTCTGTGTGTATGTGTGTGTGTGTGTATGTGTGTGTTTGTGCTTATTTGTTTGCTTACATGTGCATGTCTATGCATTTGTGTATGCGTTGGACTGTGTGTGTGTGTGTGTTGCTATACATCTGGAGGTGTGAATTTTTGTGTGTATGTATGTTTGCATGCATGTGCATTTTAGCACATTTGAGTATGTGTGAGTGTTGATGGGTTTTCATGCATGTCCATGCACATGCATGTGCATATGTATGTGAGTGCTTCTATGTGCAAGTTTGTGCACGCTATTATATATGTTTTTATGTGCATGTGCGTGTGTTCATGTGTGTAGGTGTGTGTGGTTGTTTGTGTGTGCATCTTTCCTTATGTGTGCATGAGTTCATGTGTTTGTGTGCATCTATGAGCATGAATGTGGGCACATGTATTTCTTTGTGCATATGTGTGTGTATTCGATTGTGTGAGATTATGTTCACGTGCATGTGTGTGATTGTGTAGGCATGTCAGCATGTGTATATGAATGCATATGTACAAGTGTGTCTATGCATTAGTCTTTGTGTTTACCTATGTGTAGGTGTGTGTATATGTGTGCGTATGCATGCATGTGTGTGTGCACATGAATGTGTTTGTGTGTGTGTGCACATATGTTTGTGTGTGTGTGTGTATGCACATATGTTTGTGTGTGTGTGCGCATGTGTAAGTTTTTGCATATTTAAGTGTGTGTCTATGTACATGTGAATTTGTAGGTGTGTGGGTATGTGCTTATGTGTGCATGTCTATTAGTATATGCATGAGTTATTATGTGTCCATTTGTGTGTGTGCATGCATGCATATGTGATTAAATGTGTGTGAGTGTGTCTATACATGTGCATGTGTATTTGCATATGCATATATGTATGTGTATATGGGTGCATATGTGTAGTGTGCATGCATTCGTGTGTGAGGGCACGGGCATGTGTATGTGTGCATGCATGTGTGTGTGTAGTGGTGTGCATGCATCCGTGTGTGGATACGTCTGTGTAGGCACAGACATGTGTCTATGTTGCAGTGTGTGTCTGTGCATGTGTGCATGTGTGTGTGTGCATTTGTGTGTGTGTGTGTGTGCTTGCATAGGTATGTGATTTATGTGTGTGAGTGTGAGTGTGTGCATGTATGTATTTATGTGTGTGTGCATAAGTGTTTGTCCAAGTTGTGTGGATGTATGTGTGCCTGTTTGCATACATGTGCATGCTTGTGTGTTTGTGTGCATGCATGTGTATGTTCATGTTTGTGTGTGAATGAGTAGGGTTTATATGTGTGTGTGTTGTACCTTACTGCTTGTGTGTATGTATCCATGCATTTGTGTATGTGTGTGTGTATGCATGTGTGCATGCATGTTTGTGTTTCTTTGTCTGTGAGCTTAAGAGTGTGTGTGTTCACGTGTGGTTGTGCTTGTGTTTGTGTGTTTCTAATGTGTCTGCCATTGTGTGTCCTATATGAGTGTGTGCACGTGCATGTGGGCACATATGCTTGCAAAAAATTTGTTTGCTTATGCATGTGTGCATGTGTGTGTGCATATGCATGTGTGCATGCATTTATGTGTACCAGTGTGTGCATGTTCTAGTGCGTGCATGGGTGGGCGTATGCATGTGTGTGTGTGTCATGCGAGTCTTTAGGCATTCATGTGCATGTGTGTTTGTTTCTAACTATGTGCGTTTTCACACTTGTACACATACATATGTGTGTGACTTTGCATGTATGTGTATGCATATGCATGTGTGTGTTTGTGTTTGTATTTGTGTGGGTGTATGCATGTGAAAATGTTTTTGCGTTAGTGTGTGTGCACACATATCTTTGTGTGTGTGTGTGTGCATGTGTACGCTTTTTTGGATGAATGTGTGTGTGTGTGTGTGGGTGCATGTGATTGTGTGAGTGTGTGGGTGTGTGCTTGTGGGTGCATGCATGTTTGTAGGGCCGATAGGCTGTTAAGTAGAAAAGATAACTCTTCCTGAGGCCCCCATCAACGACTCCATACCACTTAACGTTGCCATCGACCGCCACATCCTGGCTCAAGAATTTTTAACTCGACTCCCTTTTAATGCTCGTTCCAAATGACACTACCTGATGGGTTCCCCCGTCTCTTAGTATTGACTAAACCATGTGCAAGTGCCATTCACATGGATCCTTTCCCCCCTTCGGCCTTCAAAGTTCTCATTTGAATATTTGCTAGTACCACCAAGATCTGCACCAATAGACACTCCAAGCGAGCTCACGCCCCACGTTTTGCAAAAATCGTTGCACCCTTCTACTCGTCGGGGCCTTGCATTGCACCGACTACCATGTGTGGGTCGCATGCTTAAGCGTTATCCATTTTCGGAGCTAGTTGATTCGGCAGGTGAGTTGTTACACAATCCTTAGCGAATTTCATCTTCCATGACCACCGTCCTACTGTCTTAATCAACTGACACCCTTTGTGGGCTCTAGGTTAGCACGTAGTTGGACACCATAACCAGCCTTTAGTTAATCCCACTTCGCCAGTTCTACTAACAAAAAATGGCCCACTTGGAGCCTAGATTCCTTAACTCAACTCATTAAAGCAATCAAGCCCTTCTACCTATTTAAATTTGAGAATAGGCTAAGGGCACTGTGCCCTCGATTCCTCTAATCATTGGCTTTTCCTGATAGAACTATGACTATGGCTCCAGCTATCCTGTGGGAAACTTCGAAGGGAACCAGCTACTAGATGGTTCGATTACTCTTTCGCCCCTATACCCAAGTCAAACAAACAATTTGTACTTCAGTATCGCTGCAAGCCTCTGCCAGAGTTTCCTCTGGCTTTGCCCCACTGAGGCATACTTCACCATCTTTTGGGTCCCAACAAGCATGCTCTCACTCGAACCCTTCACAAAACATTTGGGTCAGTCGATGACTCACCGATCAAACGGGGATCGAACCAATCAACTTCCTTTCACCTTCAGGGCCTGCTCACCCGTCGACTCGTAAGCATGTCAGACTCCTTGGTCCGTGTTTCAAGACGGGTCAAATAGGAAGCCCAATGGCCATCAATAATGCAGACGACATTGCCATGGCACGCCTCGATGGCGAGCATTGTGATCAGCCACGATGACTATTTCTCCATAAGTGACGTGCGCCTGGGCTCTGGTCACCGCGATGGCCAGAGACAGTCCACTCCTAGAGCCGTGCAAGCAGCCGTCATTCGACGTTCAACATCTAGCTGCGGCACACCGTCGGCCCCTATCTATTTCCCTAACAACAATTTCAAGCACTCTTTGACCCTCTTTTCAAAATCCTTTTCATCTATCCCTCATGGTACTTGTTCGCTATCGGTATCTCGCAATTATTTAGCCTTGGGCGGAATTTACCACCCAATTTGTTCTGCATTCCCAAACAACTCGACTCATTCACAGAGCCTTGTGTAGCAGTAGGGTACGGGCCGAAAGGGCATCTCACCCTCCCAGGCACCTCATTTTACGGGACTTGATCATGATCCCTCTCTATGGATGCCTCTCTAGACTACAATTCAGGCTTTAGGCTGCCCGATTTCCAAACTGGGCTGGTCCTGTTTCGCTCGCTATTACTAAGGGAATCCTTATAAGTTCCTTCTCGACCGCTTATTTATATGCCTAAACTTAGTGGTTAGCCTCACCTAACATGGGGTCACGATACCACACCATGGAGGATGGAGTTGGATCTATGCAGGGCGTCTACTTGTCGCACAACATCGATTCTTGTTGGCCAACACCACAACAGTCGGTGGCGTCCACCTCTTATCATGTCGTCAGTCAACCATCACCCCTCACATCAACATGCCATGCCATTGCACGAGGTACCATCAATCTCCTCTATAACGAGGTCGGGGAAACAAACCAAAGATTCCAGGCTTTCGTAAGGAGCGATGGGTGGCATTTCACTCCTGCAATCGTGCCCTCGGCTTGCATCCTCGGGTGCAACTTGAGTTCAAAAAATGGATAGTTCATGGGATTCTACAATTCACAACAAGTATTGCATTTACCTACGGTCTTCATTGATGCGAGAGCCAAGATATCCATTGTCAAGAGTCGTTCGATTGCAAGGACTCCATGGACTTGATGACACACAACATACTCGTTTGCCAGCTTAACATTTGCTCTCCCTCTGCATTTGACCATGCCCATAAGCTTTTCTTTATCCCTTATAATGTCGAGCTCCACATGGTAGCAAGAGCACGTGCTACGAAAGAGTGTGACATCGAACAGCCATCGCACTCCTACATTTTGGATAGATCGTTCCATCAATCATACCTCTCGTTAATGATCCTTCAGCAGGTTCCCAACAAAAACCTTGTTACGACTTCTCCTTCCTCTAAATGATAAGCTTCAATGGACTTCCTGCCCAGTCGCACGTGGGAAACCCCCCGCATCGCAGCAATCCAAACACTTCATCAGACCATTCAATCTGTAGAAGCAACAGGCAGTGTGTACAAAGGGCAGGGACATAGTCAATGCGAGCAGATGACTCGTTCTTACTAGGAATTCCTAGTTGAAGACCAACTATTTCAATGATCTATTCCCATCATGATGAAATTTTCATAAGATTACCCAGGCCTTTCGACCAAGGCAATGGACTCGTTGAATACATCAGCGTAACACGTGTGCAGCCCAGAACATCTAAGGGCATCACAGACCTTTTATTGCCTCAAACTCCATGGCTTAAGTGGCCATAGTCTCTCTAAGAAGGTTGTCACAGGGCTTGCACACTTCATAGCTAGTTAGCAAGCAGAGGTCTCGTTCGTTAACGGAATTAACCAGAAAAATCGCTCCACCAACTAAGAACAGCCATACATCATCACCTATAGAATCAAGAAAGAGCTCTCAGTCTGTCAATCCTTGCCATGTCTGGCCCTGGTAAGCTATCCCATATTGAGTTAAATTAAGTTGTAGACTCCACTCCTTGTGGTGCCCTTCAAACATTTCCTTTATGTTTCAGCCTTGCGACCATACTCGCACTGGAACCCAAAGACTTTGGAGCTAGAGGCACAAGGGGAGTGAGGAGGGTGAGTTAGGGGCAATTTTGGGGTTCCCGCACTTGGGTGGTGCGGCGTGTGCACTAGGTGCTGCTTGGTGGCACGAGCACGGCTGCATCTTCGTGTGCGTGCACAGCTTCATCCATTCGAGTGCGCACGGCATCTACACACGCACGGTCTCTCTCGGCGACACGACCTTTACGTGCGCGGTGCTGCTTTTAGGTGATTCTTGCTACAGGTGGGGTTACTTCACATTTTTGTGCTTATTTTTGGGCTCGACAGGATCTGGAGCTCCTTGTTTATCGTTTCCATCAAATTCTGCGAGGTATATCTCGAATTGCCATTATTAGGGTTTCCTGAGCTCGGCATGGATTAGGGTTCCTGGGGTTGAAGATGACCCCTGTCGCGTAATTATCATTTTTCCAAATTTTGACTTTTTGCTGCGCAGGCTTGCTGGAACCGGATTAAAGGTACCTTTGCTCCGCGATACAACTTACCGCAACAGAAACGTCTTTGCGCACGCGCGCGCAGGCTTCCGTTGGGTGCGCGCGCGGTGCTGCTTGGCACGTGTTTTGTGCACAATCTGGGTGTATTCTGGGTTGCTGAATGCTGTAACTGCGTGCTGGCAAGAAATTTGTAATAATACAGGTGGTGGCACGCACGGTGTTCGTTGTTGGCTAAGTCATCAACGTGATTTTGGCACCCCATTTTGCTGCTGTTGATGCTGTTTTGCTTGTGCTGCTGCTCTTGGTGCCTTATTGCTGCTGCTACTTATTTGGGCAATTTGCCTTGTAACCGATCTATAATAATACAGGGTGTGGCTGTGCTGTGTTTGGACTTTTGCTTGCTGCCCTTTACCTTTGAATTACTGGCTGCACACTTGCTTCTTAACTACTGTAGGTAGCCCTCTTTATTGTGGATTGAGTGTGTCTGACCTTGCTACTAGTGCCTTAATTCTCCTCTAGCCCGAAGGCAGTAATTCCTATTCTATGGTTGGGGCAAAAGCGACCCGTAGTAGCAAAAAACTGTGAAATGGAGGAAGCACTTCTCCAACAAATAACATATGTCTTGAATCTGATAAAATCATGGAAAAAGGCAAAGATTTGGTTCTAGCACTTTCGATTGACTTGGATACATACACTAATGATGGGGTTGGCATGATGGAACTGTGGAAATGTTCTTCAAATGAGGTACTTGCTCGACAAATTCAGGAGGCATTGATGTGTTGGCTGAATCTTCCCCGTGGGAGGTTTTAATCACTTCACATGACTAGCGCCTGGAATCTCTCGCCCCCGCGCCTGCGTGTGTGGCGGGCAACGTTGTTGTTGACACTGAAAATGTAGAAATTGGTGTTGTGGACATTGCTGCTGGTAATATTACTGAGGTCTCTCGGGGAAGGATAGGGATTAATCATAATGTGTTGAATCTGGATTCTAAGGCAGGAGGGAACCTACAAGGTAATATTGGTGGCCGCATGTCGTTCCGAGATGCACTCACAAACAATTTCACATCGAATGGGGGTGTCTCTTCCTTTGTTGCCCGGCTTTGGTGGACATAAAGGAGAGGGTAGCTACGGTTACAAATCAGCTAGAAGACGGGGCTATTATTATGTCACATGAGGGGTGTTTGCGAAGACGTGAATTTCACCAACATGACTTGGTTGGTATGATATTTTGTGACTCTCTTCCTTTTTCAGTTATAGACCGAATGCTCACAAGGCGGTTGGGTCATTTCATGAACTTTAGGGTTCTTGAGCTACCTCATAATTGTTTTTGTCTTCGCTTTGATTCAACTTGAACGGAATAATGTATGGCTAGGGGGCCCGTGGTAGGTGGCTGGACATGCTATGGGTCTTGACATGTGGACTGCTAATTTCAGACCTTCTTCGGGAGCTGCTATGTGTGCTCCTGTCTGGGTTCGTCTCCCGGCGTTACCCCTACTCTATTGCGATATTGACAATATTATCCGAATTGCAATGAATATTGGTCAGCCCATCCTCCTGGATGGATGGACAGCACAATTAAGAAGATCGGCTTTTGCCCGTGTCTGTATTCGTATGGATTTAACCAAACCACTGAAGCCTTGTATGTGGTTATGTGGTGAGCTTGGCAGAACATATCAACCCTTTGAATATGAGGGTCTACCACGTATATGTTTTGAGTGTGGCTATGTGGGTCATACTTTGGATAGATGCCAAAGGAAGGTCAAAAATGTTGAGCCTATGCAAGCAACAAAAACTGAGAGGTATATAAGGAAAGCAAGTGATACTAGAAACCATTTGGCTGCTGTAGCAAACCCTAACCCTAGGGTTGCATTTGCTACAGGGAACAACGTTGTGCTGAAGGATGCACGCAGTGGCGTGCCGCATGCTACAGGAGAGTGCAAGCCACCTTCTAAGTGCGCGACATCTATAGGAATTTGCGCATCATCTGTAGGGAGCGCGTTAGCGCGGGATGCTATATCTATAGTTGAGCGCGTGCCACTTCTGGTGCATGATGCCATTGTCTCTAGAGAGCTTGCACAACCCTCTATGGAGCGCACGCCAACTGCTTTGTGCGCGGGCACTGCTACAATCGAGCTCGTGCCTCACGAGATTTACTTGGTGCAATGGGAAGAAAGGGATCGCAAGAATTTTGGAAAGGCTTGATCGGGCACTTATTAACTCGAGAGGACCGTGTTCCCTCACATCCTTGTCTGTTACTCATCTGGCACGTATTGGATCGGATCACTGCCCTCTTGTGGTGGACATGGGTGATAAAATTACCTCCCCGACAGAATCAAGGTATAGATTTGAAAACATATGGCTTGATAATCCTAATTCGGTTTGCATTGTGAAGCATGGTTGGAGGAGAAGAGCAAATGGGGATAGAATAACCTCCTTAACTACAAAATTTCGTAGATGTATGATGGCACTGCATAGTTGGAGCTAAAGGAATATGGGGAATACATTGGGAAAAAACATAGAGAAGGGAAGTTTGATTACCCAGCTTCAGGAAAAGGAGTCCACTTTGGGGCTCACGGAGGAGGAACATACTCACTTGGGAACTCTTATTACGGAATTCAACAGAGGATGTGCGTTAGAGGAAAAATGGTGGTGGCAACGTGCTAAACTACACTGGGCTAGTCTTGGGGATAAAAATTCTAGATTTTTTCATGCTGCCGCTACTTCAAGATGGAGGAACAACTTGATCACTATGCTCAAAAATGAGGACGGGGTTAAAGTAAACACCTCGGGTTTGATGGGTGAAACTCTCATGCAGTTTTATGGTTCAAAGTGTGGTGGTGAGCTCGATGCATTACCTTCCTTACGACATTTCTCTCATGCTTGTATTAGCTTGGGGCACTGTTCTAGCTTGGCTCGTGACGTTACTATGGAGGAGATTTTGACTGCTGTTCGGGCTTGCAGGAGAAATAAGGCACCTGGCTTAGATGGGATTACCTCTGAGTGCATTACGGGCTACTGGGATATTATGCAAGAGGATATTGTCCAAGCTGTATACTGTTTCTTTGGTGAGCGCCGTATGCCTGTCTCTTGGAAGGACACTTTAGTGGTGCTTATTCATAAACAGCAGGGGGCTTGTAGACCCGATCATTATAG
The DNA here is from genome assembly GCA_023846275.1 of Vanilla planifolia. Lineage (NCBI taxonomy): Eukaryota > Viridiplantae > Streptophyta > Magnoliopsida > Asparagales > Orchidaceae > Vanilla > Vanilla planifolia. The sequence continues at coordinate 1,130,866 of JAIUJO010000062.1, read as the reverse complement.
ACCTATCAGTTTGTGTAATCTTATTTATAAGATTATTGCACGGATCCTAGTCGAGAGACTCAAGGTTGTTCTCCCTGATATTATTGCTACTGAGTAGGGAGCCTTTGTTCCTGGGAGAACTATTTCAGATAACATCTTTATTGCACAGGAAATGGCTGTCTGTATGCATTCTTCTTCGTCTAGGGCTGGCTTGATGGCTATCAAGCTGGATTTAGTGCAGGGGTATGACTATGTTCAATGGGAGTTTGAGGTGGAGATGATGCTCTTGATGGGGTTTCCATTCGCCTAGATTGATTGGGTGCGGGCATGTATTAAGGGCCCTCGTTTTGGGGTGCTGCTTAATGGTGTGAGGCTTCCATGGATCCAAGTTACTATAGGTTTACGCCAGGGGTGTCCCCTTTCCCCTTACTTGTTCACCATCGTGACTGAGTTTTTTTCCATGATGGCCCATTAGTATGAGGAGAGAGCTCTACTCGGCTTTAGGTGCTCCCCTGATGCTCCTATCATTTCCCATCTCCTATATGCTGATGATATTATGATGTATGCTATGGCCTCCTATGCTTCTGTCAACACTGTCAAGAAACTTTATGTCGTTTTACTAAGCACACTGGTTTCAAAGCCAACCTGGTGAAGTCTTCTCTGTTCTTTAGTAGGGGCATGAAGGAGAAGAGGAAGCACATTGTGGCTCGGAAGTTGGAGATTCCTAGAGGTGAGAAGTTATCATATTTGGGTGTCCCTATCTGGGTTACTCTTCTTCATAAGGGTTCAATTTTATTATTCAGAAGATTGAGGATCAGATTGCGAAATGGAGTGTTAGACACCTCTCTTTGGCTGGCAGGATTCTTATGATCAGGGCGATGCTTGGGGTAATCCCAAACTTTGTGTTGAGCCATTGTGTGGTTCCTATGGGGACTTTGCAGGCTATTAAGCAACGAATGAGGAGATTTATGTGGTGTGGCACTAGCCACAATCACTCTATTCATTATGTGGACTGGCATGTCGCCTCTCTCCCCAAGGATGTGAGGGGATTGGGCCTTTTTGATCTGTGGATTTGGAAACATGCTTTGATTATGAGACATTGAAGGAGACTCCTTTATTGTGAGCCTAGCATCTGGGTGGAGATTATAAGGAAGAAGTACCTCATGAGTAACAACCTCAACAACATCCCTCGGGGGGCCTCTCATGCCTGTCGGCTTATCATGGAGGTATTACCTAGAGCTATTCAGGGGTTTACTTGGAGATTGGTTGATGACAGTAGAGTCAAATTCTGTGAGGATAATTGGTAGGATTTCCTTCCTATTAGATGGTGGCCTACATATATTAATATGGAGGCCCGTTGGCCGACTATGGTTATGGAGATCATTAATGATAAGGGAAGATGGGATGTCGACACTGTCATGTCTTGGGCTGGTAACTTGCATAGTGAGAGGATCTACCACATCATGTGGATGCATAGAGGAGCGATTGATGAGTTGGTACAAGCCTCCACACGTTCGGGTAGCACATGTTGTTCGATGTTCTATCGAGAGTTTATTCTTCATACTCATGGGAATCTCCATGAGAATCACTTTGCTTGGGTCTGGAAGATCAGGACTCTACCTCGTGTTCGCACCTTTATGTGGAGGGTTGCGAGAGATCTTATCCCCACGGCCTGTTGGTGTGTGAGGAGGCATTTGGGTCATTGTTCTTCTTGTAGTTGGGGTTGTAATGCGGTTGAGACTCTCCATCATATCTTTTGGGAGTGGAGGCAGGCACAGCTTATTTGGGCAGACTCCACTCTGTGTGCTTCTGCTTCTATGTTTGGCTAGATGCATGGTGTTCATACTGATGATTCTGAAAGTGCTTTTGCGCATATCTTTTTTGCTACTGGTTGGCATGGTGCTGTGCGTGGTGAACTTGCTCCTCATCTGGCTGTTATTGCTACTACCATGTATTATATATGGCTTAACCATAACCAAAAGCAACATAAGAAACCTATTTACAGTCATAGTACGCTTACCCAGATGATTAAGCTGGAGGTTGCCATTACTGCTAGTTCTCCCACTCTCCCCCCATCCTTGTCCCGCGGGAAGTCCTACCCCTTGGGTCCTTTAACCTCTATTTGGCTTCCCCCACCTTCAGGATGGATTATCTTCAACTGTGATGCAGCTGTTAGTGGTGATTGTACTGGGATTGGTATGATTGCTCGGGACCATCATGGCTGTCCTCTTTTTGCTAGGGGAAACACCTTATCTCACGAGCTTGTTTCACTATAAAGTTTAATGCGATCGTGGAGGCTCTTCTTTTCACTATGACAAACCTGCACAGTGTTTCTACTGTGGAGTTTTAGTCTGATTCATTTACTATTATTCAGGAGGTTATGGAGATGGTTCACTGCCCTACGACGTGTGTCATTTATTCTGATGCGATTCATTATGCGGCGAGCAGGCTAACTACTTGGTTCTCATATATTCTTCAGGATGGAAATCGCCCTGCTGACTTGATTGCGAAACACGCTTGTATTTCTGAGTTTTATTGGGAAACGGGTATGCCCCTGCCCGATTCTTTAGGAAAGCTTTTACTTGATGATTTTGTTTTTGAAACCCCCGTAGTATGGGGTGATTTTGTAGGCTTCGGTCAATCTTTTGATTCAAAGGAACCCAAAGACTTTACGCTAAGGTGAGTGAAGTAAGGCGATTTTGGGGCGATTTTTGGAGTGCTCTCTAGTTTCCGCATTTGGGTGGCACAGGGCACGCTCACTGTGCTTGCTGGTGGAGGCGAGGGCTAGCTGGTGCGATCGCGCGTGCCGCGGTGCCGTGGCACTAACTTTTTTGCACACGTGCAGCTTCTCTGTGCACGCTCCTTCCACGTGGGCAGCTTTCCTGCTGCACGAAGCTTTTTTGCATGAGGTTTCAACGATCTTTACTCTATTTCGAGCTCGCCAGGTTCTGGAGTTCCTTGTATTTCGAATATATGCTCAAGATTTGTGGTATATCTTTCAAACACCGTTGCTAGGGTTTACTGTTCACTATGTATATGATGCATTATGAGGTTGAAGATGACCTTTGGGTGGGCTGCTTAATTTCGAATTCCAAATTTTGAATTGTCATTCCACGGGTGTGCTGGACAAGGATTAAAGTGCTATTGTGTCCTGCAGTACAACTTACTGCATGCCAAAAACAAACTCGCACACGCACACGGTGGCTATTGGGCTCGTGCGCGCGGCGCTCCTTCGCGCACGATTGCGAGCAATCTAGGTGTAATTTGGATGCTGAATGCTGTAATTGCCCTAAGCACTGGGCTTGTAATAATATAGGGCGACACGCGCTCGGTGTGGGATGAACTACAAAGTTTACCACCGCTTCATGACATCTAATATTCTACATACCATATTCAAGGTGCTAGTTTACTAAATTTTTCATGTTATGGGATGAATTCTTGTAAACATTAAGAACTTATTTAACAATTGTATGACTTATTAGACAAATGATTCTTTTGAGAAATTCAAAATCCTTGTGTTGTGCCTACCCTTGAAACCCTAAAGAAGGATGGTTCATGGAGAATATGTTTTGATAATAGGGGAGTTAGGAAAATGATGCAAAGTATAGGTTCCTTATCCCTTGCTTGGATGTACGATTGGACCAAACTAAATGGAGCCACTATTTTGTCCAAAATCAATTTAAAATGTAGAAAGCACCAAAATAGAATCTTGTTAGAGGATGAGTGAAAAACTACTTTCAAAACAAGTGATCAATTATACAAGTGGTTAGTCATTCCCTTCACCATATTCTATAAACTAAACACACTTATAAGAATGATGACCAAAATGTCCTAATTGGAAAAGTTCATGATAATTTACATTATTCACATCTTGAACTTTAATTGTACTATTAAACATAAATTAGAAGACCTTAGAAAACATTGTTTGTTGCTTAAGAGGAACACCTAGACTCAACATAAAAATATGAACATTTATTCCCCATCATGTGAATATTTTGGGCTTCAAACCCTAAAAGATGATGTATCATCTTACAATGACAAGATTAAAGCTATAATTGATTAACCAACACCTTAATACTTCTATGATTCTAAGAGTTTTCTTGGCCGAACAATGTTGTAATGGAATTCATTAATAGTTTTATTATCATCATTATCACAATAACTGATCATGTTACAAAAAGAAATTTTGAATGGACCCTTACAACTAAGAAAATATTTATGGAAGTCAATGAAGCTATAACCCAAAATTTTATGATTCAACCTCTGCACTATACTTAGCAAAGTGTGCATGTTTAATGAGTTACTCATGACTACAATCACTGATAAGAATTTTGGTTTCACTTGCTGTTTTTCGAAAACAGTTTTGAATCATTTATGAATAAATTTAAAATTCTCATTTTCCTATCACCCCTCGCATTTGACCAAATCTAGTTTGTAAATAATATCCTTGGAAATCAATCATAGTGTTTCATATGGGAAAACAAAAAAAAATTGACCATCTTTTACAACAAGCTATGATATCCTATAATAGTTCCATCAATATGTACATAAGATTGAGCCCCTTTGAATCCAATAATGATTATGAACCTTTTAACTTTTTCAACCTAATCCTATTACCCATTCAAGCACAAACATAAATGTTTGCATAAAAGGCAGGTTCAAGAGCATATTAAGCAAACAATAAATATTATTAATGAGCAGCATAACAAATTAGCAAATGCACACCACAAGCTTAAAGAATTCTTAGATGGAGAATTATTGATTATCAGAATAAAGTCTGAATGGCTTCCTCTATGAACTTTATAAAAGTTACATGTAAGAGTTGTCCATCCATTGCAAATCTCAAAAACGGTTGGACCAAATCCATACACCAAGGTGCTACCAGACGATCACGACATTAGAAATACCTTCAATATCTCAGACTTGTTTGAGTAAAATACCACACCCATTGAAAGTGGCCACTTAATTCAGTGCTTACTAATCTATCATGGTAAGAAGTAAGAAGATTGAAGGAGTAATGGATCAAAATACTAAGCAAACCAAAAGTTAGAGTTATCAAAAGTATCTTTTTCATTAGAAAGCTTAAAAAGAAAATAAGGATACTTTGGTCAAAATGGAAGTGTCATAGAGGTCAAACCTTGGACTTTAGAGATTTATGAGAACTAATCTAGAGCAATAGCTCTTTAGAAATGAAACTCTACTACTTCAATGGAATTAAAGAGGACACTAGTCAACATTTTTACAATCCCAAGACCATTAAGACATGTATCCACATTTCTGGACAATCATGCTATTGTTTCCTCATGTGCTAAGTCAAAATGGAGCCTAAAACTTTATTCTATGCTCAAAGTTTGCTTCATGAATAAATAAAAGACACAAAAAATGGCCCACTGAACCCATTTCTATTGATGTCATCATTCGTTGTTGCCTCTATCGCTCATTGTTGACTTCACTCAATTAGACACAATGCCAACATGGACTACACTACATCAAAATAGATTAACGAAAGGGGTCATTTAAGCACAATCACATGCATGAGTTTGCATAACCCACGATTTTGCCCAGATGCATTAGGTTGTAGAAAACTGCTAGATTGACCCAACAGTAGTAAAGGTCAGGTGCCTTGCAAACCAAGTTAGACAATTAATGCGAAACATACCAATTACCCACTCTACAATACATTGATACAGATCTAACCCATGGCACCATGAACATCATGCTGGCCCCACCAATTGAATCTTTGACATGATAATCAAAATATTACCTTGGACAATGCTAACATCTTATAGAGTCACTTACCCAATGTGCAACCCGTTGACGTAGAACATAATAAAAAAATCCATGACATGTTGACCATGATAAAAATTACAAGGGCCTTAGGTAACCTAGTAGCATGAAATAAAAAACATATCTTTTTTATAAAACTACTTAACAATAGCTTTGACAACATAACTTTTGGTCCATAATGATTACTCTTTAACTTTGGCAAATACTTATAAAAAATAAATTTTTTTAAAATGAAATGGTAGTTTCTTAGAAATCTATATGGAAATAGTTTTGACAATAGCTTTGACAACATAACTTTTGGTCCATGGAGTTATTAACCATGGAAATCGAGTATGTAGCAAGTGGAAGTTGTGCCTCCTAGGTATTATGGTTAAGACAATAACTTCATGATTTTGGTTTAGACCTCTTACATATTCCCATTCTATTACATCGCAACTTGTGCTGATATGTCAATCTCTTGAGCAAGGTAAGCCTGACTTGGCAAACATTTGCAAGCCTTGGGTAAGGAAAACAAGCTAACCCCATTCAAGCTTACGGCATTAAAACTTTTGACATAAGGGTTGACCCGTATAAACCTATATGTTATGAGTACATCCACGAGAAGAATTCTTGAGCACACAAGAAGGGAGCCAACATCATTTTTACTCTACCTAATAGCTCATGAAAACAATTATAAATCCCAAATTCTTATCTTTTCTTATAATATAAGACAAAATCCTATGTCTCTCCCTGTACCAAAATTGGGAGTGCTCAGCACCATTTGATCATGCATATTCACGATTGCATAGTGGAGATTGCCTATACCTATAAATAAGGATCACATACATCCAACTATCCATTTAATATGCTAATCAAATGGTTATTTCTTTATCCACTATGACTGATTGATATTTTTTATAGTCATGGTCTTGTATGACTTCATTGAATGACTATTATTTTTCTTATTTTGGCATAACCTATCATTGATCTATTGGCTCAGATCTCTCCTGTTTGAATCGAATGGTTAATATCTAATTTTAACTTTACTACTACAAAATCAAATAATCCAAATCACATTTGACATGGTAGAACGTTGTACAAATTTATTAGAACTTTTCAACTTCTTATAATTTTCTTTTTCTCTTGTGTCGGATTGTCTAACATATGTGAAAGCTTTTGTTCAATTTGATCTTTTGATAAATTAAAGTTGGTGTTGAGTTCACAAAAGCTCGGGTTTTAGTGAACCTACAAAAGTTAGTGGAGTGGATGAACTGTAAGAAAAAACCTTAAGTTATAATCTACTGTTAATGGTATTTTTTTTATAATTTTAACCTAACAAACCAAAAATTATCAAGTGTCATTTTAATTTTTGTCTTTGCTTTTCTTTATCATAATAAAAATAATATATACAAATAATCAATGTTTTCTAAACATAAAAGTTTTTCAAGAAATAAATACAATAAAAAAAGTAAAAATTACTTTTAAGACGACAACTCCTCTCTTCAATTGTGTGTTTCATACATTAGTTTTCAATTTAGTCAATATGAATTACAAAAGTACATAAGCTTAAAAAATAATAAAATATTTTTCTAATATTAGGCACATATATTGTTGTTAAATTAAGACAATTTGAGGAAATTTAATGTAACTATTTGGAAGCAAAGGGTCACATGAGAGGACTATATAAATTTGAAAGCATACATAACAAAAATGAAGTAAACAATTTAAATAAATGAGATAAGTTGTTTGGTAAAGTTAATTTCCAAAACACAAAGTAGTTTATATGTAATATCATAGAATGTCAAATAAGGAATGATTTGAAATATCTCTTTATATTAATAATAAATTATTAAGAATAAGGAATGTAAAATAAATATATTAATAATAACTTATTATTTTAATAACAAGTTAATATATAATAAAACTGGATCAAGATATGCATAAGTGGAGAAATAAAACAAATCAAATTGATGTTAAGGTCACACAATGGGAGAATTAGAGTGCATGATAATATACAGGAATCAAAGTAATTTTAACAAAATGAGACAAATTGTATCACAAAACTACATTTGAAAATAATAGGAAGATCTTTTCTAACTTCTTCAATCATGTAATATGTTATGAATCGTAAACTCTTGATTGACATACCAGGAAATTGGAAAACAAAATATTTAAAATTTAGAAATTGAATTTTTTATTTGATAAAGAACATCTAGATGAGACCAATAGCATTTTTTCTACATTTTGATTGACATATAAGTTATTATTGTAATACTCACTAAGTACATAATACATTTAAAAAGAGATATATTGAATTAGTGTAAATGAAGCCAAATCAAAACCAAGTAAATACCACATGAGGGGAATGTTTAAGTTCCATAATAACGTTGCAAAATCAAAGAGAAAACTTTGATAAAATGACACAAATTATTTTGAGAATGTTGCTTTCCAATATACTATTGAAATCAAGTGTAATATCCCCATCATCAAAAAAGAATTTAAGCAAAATAACTAGTGAAAACTAAAACTGAAAAAGGATAAATTGTTTAAAAATATGAAAATGAATATTATAAAATGCTCAAACTTGTTGAGAAAAGTCCATTGATCTTTTTTATCTCGATTTGAACTGATTTTGTGTTGCAACAAGTTATAAAAACTAAAAAAATTATTACAAATTATTTCCTTAATACTAAGTAAATAAAGATTAAGATTAAATTAAAATAAACTAAGGTAGTCTATTATAACAAAATCTAGACATGTAAAGTTCACATAAGAAAAGAATTATATTGTTGTAGTAAGGGAACAAAAGCTATGCAAACCATTTGAAGAATTAATATATATTACATAGGAAAGTTACATTCCATGATGCAAAGTTAATGATGCTAACATCCTCAATCATAAAATCATGTATCAATGGAAATGTTTCGTATTATGAGTCAAAACACAAGAATAAAATATATTTGCAAAAATGAATATTTAATTAGAACTCATTAACAAGATCTCAATAGTATTTATTTATTCTCTACGGGACCACTTCCAAACTTATTGCAAATTACTTAAAAAAATAAAGATAAATAAACTTGTTTTCTTTTAATGTAAAGACAAAATTATACGTTATGCTAAATCAAAGTGGCATAAATGCTACACGAGAGGACATGAAGAGTTACAAAAAAATATAGCCAATTCTATGTGAGACATTTGAAAAATAGGGGATCATATTTATGGTAAGGTAGCATTTTATGTTATTAGTGGGGTTAGGTGTAACCTTTTAGATCATTAAGTCTTGTATGAATTAAAAAAAAACCCCATAAAGTAAAACTTTTAAAAATAACAAAAAAATGGATGTTCAATTCGAAAGAAATTATGAAGACATGCTTAATGAAATTTATTTCATCTCCATTAGAACTTATTTTTAATTACTAAAACAAATTAGTGTAAATTAAAATATAATTTTTTTAATATTAAGAAAATAAATTTTAATGCTAAAATAAGATAAATTTATGTCATATGAAATAAATGAACCAAATTATTGTAAAAATCAAATGATAAGAGAATTATAGTTTTGTAATAATATAAAACTAATTAAGCGAAAAAATTTTAAAACAGAAAAATTATACTAGAAAGTTATGTTCTAAGTTTCTAAAATTTAAATTGATATCATAGAACATTAAATTTGGTACGAATTAAAATATGTGATAAAACATGAAAAAGCTTTATGAAATAAATATTTAAAAGTATAAAAATATATATTTAACTAAGTAGAACTCATAGAGATGAATCAAAAAAACTTTAGATCATCTTTGTTGGAGAACATCTTGAATGACTATGAATTATCAAATTAAGTAAGAATAAATAAAAACAATATATTATTTTAGTATTATATAAACATATATCCATATTAAATTTTGATAAATTGAAGTATTATAATATTACAAAATTAAGGAGATGAGGTCACATGGAAAGACAGTTATTGTTTCATATTAATTTTACATAATCAAAAAAAAATATTTGCAAAAATCATAATATTTGTTCAAGATATTTTTCATATTATGGAAATAAGGAGAATGTGTTAGCAATCTCATTGATTAGTTCATGTTTGATTCAAAATGTCTGATAAAGCATGTCAAAACCTTAGAAAATAAAGTACAAAAAAATACAAAAAAAAATTTGAATGGTTATTGAGATGAGTCTATTGAAATTTATTTTGTCTTTATCAGATTAGTTTTAAAATGACTACAAACAATAAAAATAAATATTAATAAAAAATAATAAATTACTATTTTAGTATTAATTAGATATATATTGGAGCTCCAACAAGTTAAATGGAAGTAATATTTTATAGCAAAATAAATCATTTAGAGTTACATAATACAAAATAATTTAGAATTAAAAAGTTGAAGAAATAAGATAATTTTTATAGAAAATTTCAATTCTTAAATAAAAACGAGGTCTAGTGAAATATCCTCAATAATTAAAAATGGTAAAAATTTAAAATTCTCTTTAAGTCTGTCGAAACACTCATAAAAAATTTTATAATACAAAAATTAATATCCAATTGAATTGTGTCCATCTAGATGTGTCAAGTAAAGTTTGATTAATCTCTATGAGACCTCACTTAGAAATACCACAAGTTACCAAATTAAAAAACAAAAGTATAACAAGTTATTATTTAATTTTAAGTAGATATAAAGTAAAGCAAAAATGAGATAAATTAAAGTAATGTAATATACCTAAATAAAAAAGATTTGTAGTCACATTGGAGCAGAATCTTATTTTTATAGTATTATATCAAAATCTAGGTGAAACATTTGAAGAAATGGGATACATTTTATGGGAAAGTTACATTGCAAGCTAATTGGGAGGTCAAGAGATACATTCTTGATCATCAAATCAATTATGAATAGCATTCTCATTTGGACCTCATCTAAAATTTGTACGAGTTATCAAAAAAATAATGCATAATTATTAATAAATAGTTAATTTAACATTAAGTAAATAAACTTATTAAAGCTAAAACTCTATAAATTCAAGAAATTAATAGAAGCAAACAAAGGAGATGCAATAGTCACATGAAAGGGATTTAGAGATTCATAGTAATATAAACAAGTGAAGATAAGTTGTGTAAGAATGATAAATTCCAAGTTGCTTCAAAGAGCGAATGTATCATCCTAAATATTCGAATCATTATGTATTCAAATTTCTCGTAAAGCATGCTAAAATAAAAGTGATATAAGCAACATACAAGAGATGAATTGGAGTTTCATTATAATATAACCTTGTCATAGTTAGAGTTTGTAGAAATTAGATAAATTTTATGGGAGAGTTGCATTTCAAGAAACTAAGGAGATTGAGTATAACATTCTCTGACATAAATATTGGTGCAACTCGAAATGTTGCATAAGGCTTTCCAAAAAAAAAAAAAATTTAAAAATGTAAATTGAATATTTAATTTGGCAAAGCTCTTTAAGACATGGCGGTTAATGTTTGTTTGACCTCAATCTAAATTGCTTTAGAGTTAGGACAAACAACCAAATTAAATAATAATTAATAATAATAAATTATTATTTTGAAATAAATTAAAACTGAATTAAGATAAATTGAAGTAATATAATATAACTAAGTTATGGCAATGTAAAGGTCTCATATGAAAACAAATAGAGTATTATAATAAAATAACATAACTAAAGTAAAAAACTTGAAGAAATTACATAATTTATGCTAAATATTTTCATTCCATGTTTGTAAGGAGTTCAAGCATAATACCATTGATAGTCAAATTATGTTCAAATTTACATGTCACATAAATGTTTCCAAAATTATATGAAATAAATATTTAAAAGTATAAAATTAAATATTTAATTATAGGGTATTCTTCGAGAACTCTCCAACAATGTTTGTCTTATATCAATTGGACCTCGCTTCAAATTACAATAAATAACAAAAAAAAATTTAAAGAAAAATAAAAATAATTATTATTTTAATATTACACAAATATATATTGATGTTTGAATCAGATAAATTAATGTAGTATAATATTGCAAAATATAACTAAGGAGAATGTCACATGAGAGGAGGTTTAGAGTTACTTATTAATATAAACAAATAAAAATAAAAAATTTGAAGAAATGAGATAATTTATAATAGAATGTTGCATTTTAAGACCCTAAGGAGATTAAGTGTGTTGTTTTTCATCAAAAAATCATATCTAAGTTAATTTGTTTTATAAATCATACCACAATCTTAAATAGATATTTAAAAATTAAAAATAAATGTTTAATTTCATAAAACTTTCTGAGATGAGTCTAATAATTGTTTTGATATCACCATTAGATATTATAAAAAATAATGTGAATTACCAAACTAAAAAAGCATAAATAAATTTAAATTATTATTTTGATAATTATTTAATATATAGTAAAGTTGAAATAAGACAAATTAAAGCTATGTAATATAAACAATAAAATAAAAACATATATAGAATGGACATAACGTTTATATAAAATTTCCCATCATCAAATGATGTATGTGACGAAATGTCTTGTAAATCATGTCAAAATATTAGAAAATAAAATTTAATTATAATATTAAGTAAATATATAGTGAATTTATTGCACGATGGTTGCTAGAAATGTAATATATTGTAATTAAAGTGATGTTAAGACCACACGAGAGTACAATTAGAGTTTCATTGTAATATAACCAAATGAAAATAGAACATTTGAAGAAATGACATAAATTGCAATGGAAAGTTACATTCCAAGATGCTAAGGTGATCAAGTTCACTTTTGCAATCATCAAATTAAGTACAAATGAAATGTCTATTAAACAAACCTAAAATTTGAGAAAATAAGAGATTTGATGATATTTGTTTTGTCTTGATAAATAACAAAAAATAATTTTTTAATTTTAAGGAAATATATATAAATGTTTAATGAGATAAATTAAAACAATCTATTAAAATGAAATTATGGTAATGTGAAGATCACAAAGAAGTAGATTTACAATGATATAGTAATATTATCAAAGCAATATGAAAAATTTGAAAAATTAGTTAAATTGAAGTAGAAAATTTGATTCAAAGATATTAAGGTCATTGAGCATAACATCCTCTACATCAAATCAGTTATGAATAAAAAATCTCATAAAACATTCCAAAACCCTGGAAAATAAAATATTTAAAAAGGAAAAAATTATTTTTTTCGTTTGAAATATTTAATGAAGATGAGTTGAATGATATTTAATTAAAGTCGAATGTATGATAGTTAGAGGTATTGTTAATACTAAAATAAAAAAATAAAATAACGTTAAATTATTATTTCAATATTTAAGGGATAAGAAAAATTGAAGAACATTGGAGAAAAAGAGATAAATTGAATTAAACTATATCATAAAGTGTGCAAAAGCAATAGGAAATAAAAATACATTCAGAGGTATAACAATAAAAAGTTATATGTTTTGACCTCATCAAGATGAGTACAATGACATTTGTTTCATCTCAATGTGACCGCATTCAGAATAATTGTGAGTTATCAAAGTAAGCAATGATAGGTCATATTGGATTATTTTTTTAATATTAAGAAAATAACTATTATAGCAAAAAAAGAAAATTGAAGTGATTTAATACAATAAAATAAAAGCAATGTAAAAGTCATACGATAGGAGGACTTCATTTTCATAGCAATATAACAATACAAATTCAAGAAATTGAAGAAATGAGTTAATCGCATTAATTTGAAAGAAGTACTATGAAAAAAAAAGTGATGCAAATGTCGTATGTTAGGAGATTTAAACTTACATTGTAATATAACCAAATAAAAAAAATTAAAAGAAATAAGAAAAGCTGTATAAGAATGATGCATTCCAAGATACTAAAATGATCGAGTAGAACTTTATCAAATGCCAAATTTGGTACAAACCAAACTATCTTGAACATCATGTTAAAATAATAAAAAATTAAAAAAATGTGGAAAAAATAAATAAAATTAATATTTATTTGCATAAATCATAAGAAGACAAGTCTAATGAAGTTTGTTTCAATTTCATTGGACATCATTTAGAATTATGATAAATAATATAAATAAATAATAATAATTTTTTGAATAATTTAATATTATGTGTATATATATATATGTTAACGATGGAACAAAACAAATTGTAGTACACTAATATAACAAAGTGAAAGTGATGTAAAATTCATAATGGAGGAGTATAAATTTTTCATAATAATATAACAAAATATAAATGAATTATTTGATGAAATGAGATAACCTATATATGAAAGTTGCATTTCATGATAACAAGGACATTGTGTGTAACATCCTTGATCATCAAATTAAATACAAATCAACTTTTGTGTATGACATACAAATATAAAAAAAAATTAAATATTGAAAATTATAAGTAATAATATTTAATGAGATTGATCATGTTGAGAAAAGTCAATTGATGTTCATTTAGTCTTAATCAGACTTTGGTTAAAGTGACTATGACTTACTTAAGTAAATAATCATAACTTATAATAACTTGTTTATTTAAACTTAAGTAAATATATATATATTAAAGTAGAAATAAGATAACTTGAGGCAATGTAATATAACCATATCAAGTAATTATAATCATCAATCTATATGAGATTTAGGGTTACATACTAAAATAACCAAATCAAAACAAAACTTTTAAAAAAATCACTTAAATTATAGGGGAATCTTGCATTCTATGAATCTGTGAACTTTAAATGTAAAATCCGTACTCTTTGAATCAAGTACAAAGAAAAATAACTCATAAAGCATCAAAATCCTAAGAAAGTGAAATATGTAGAGGCGCCAAAAAAAATTATTTCAATATATAGCTTCCCTTGAGATGATTCAAATGATGCTTATTTCATCTCCATCAAACATCATTTTTAATTAGAATTTACTACAAAAATAAATAATAAAAATATAACGTATTAATTTACATTAATTAAATATATAAAAAAGTTCAAATGTGGTAAATAGAGGTATCATATAATTGATCCACATAAAGGTGATGTCACATGAAACATGTAAATGATACAAAAACATAAGAAAATAAAAATATTTAAAAATATGAAATATATATATAACTAGATAGAGGGCATTGAGACAATTTGAATTGCAGTTGCTTCTCTTTCTCAAACTTTTCTTTGAATTACCACGAATTACGAAAATAAATAAGCTTAAAAAAGTTAGCTTTTTTAAAATATCATGCAAATAAATATCGAAATTAAAATGAGATAGATTTAAGTAATATGATTTTACAAAATAAAAGACATGTAAACTTTAAAAAGAACTTGATTTAGTTTTATATAATAATATAACCAAATTGAAAGGAAAAATTTAAATTAACGAGATAAATTTTGTGGGGATATTGCATTGCAAGTTACTATAGAGATCAAGTGTAACATCTTCATTATGAAATAAAGTATCTTATAAAACATGCCAGAATATTAGAAAAATATGAAATTTAAAATATAAAAATAAATATTTAATTATATAACGCCTATGATGACGATTCCAATGCATTTCTTTCATTCTGATCAAAATTTATTTGAAATTTCTATGGATTGCCATTTTAAATAATTGTAAATAAAAAAATTAATTATAATAATATTTAAATATTTTTATGAACACTAAAAATGGGATTAGTTGAAGTAATTTATAACAACCATATCAAAATGACATTAAGGCCAAAGAAGAGGAGATTTATTATTACATACTAATACAAAGATATCAAAGCAAAACATTAGAATTAATGAGATCAAATTTTCAAGGAAAAAGGCATTCTAAAATGCTAAGGTACTTAAGTCCAAAATTCTCAATTATCAATATGGTTTAATAAAAATGTCTCATAAAATATGAAGATCTTTAGAAAATAAATATTTAAAAACACATTATTTATTTTATATACCTTATTAAGATTATTTCATCGCTGATTATCTCTTCTCCGTTAGTTCTTGTTTAGATTAACTATAAATTACAAAAATTAATTTTCATTGATGTTAGTATATTATTTATTTATTAATAAGTAAATCTAAATTGTAATTGAAATGTGAAAAATAGAAGTGATGTAATAAAATGAAATGAAAGTGTTTCAAAGGTCACATAATAATAGATTTAAGGTTACATAGTATTGTAACAAAATTTTGAGTAAATGAATATATTTTATAAGAAAATTACATTCCATGGTACTAAATAGTTAGAGTGTAACATCAATTTTTCAAATAAGTTATGAAATATAAAGTCTCAAAAAGCATGTCACGACCGAAGAAAAAATATTAAAAAAATATAAACTAATTAATTAGATAAATATCATGAAGATTAGTCAAACTACTTTTGTTTCATCTCAAATAGACAAGTTTGAAATTATTGCAAATTTCTTTATTAAATAAACATAAATAATAAAAAATAATTATTTTAATGTTAGGTAAATAAATATTAAAGAAGAAAAATGCTAAATTGAGGCAAGTTAAGATAACCAAATCAAAGACATGTAAAGGTCAAGTGAAAGAAGACATAAGGTCACGTACAAACACAATGAATCAATGTAAAAAAATTGAAGTAAAAATATAAATTATATGTGTAAGTTACATTCCAAGATTCTAAGGAGATTGACCATAACAGCCTCATTGATAAAAGTCTAACAAAATCTTAGAAATAAAATATTTTAAAAATGGAAAATAGTATAAATGATTAATAAAATATAGCTATTTGAGACAAGTCAAATGACACTAGTTTCATCTCTATCAGACCTCATTTGAAATTATCGCGAATTACCAAAGTAAATGAGCTAAAATATACTTAAATTAGTAATTTTATATTAGGTGAATTTATGTTAAAGCTAAAATAAGGCAGACATAAGTAACGTAATATAAGAAAACCAAGGCAATGTGAAACATCACATGAGAAGAGATTTAGAGTTACATAATAATATAAAAAATCAAAGTTTAAATGTTGAAAAAAGACATAATTTATATGAAATATTTCCAATCCAAGATACGGAGAGATCAAGTATAAAATCTTACATCACCAATTCTAGTAAAAATAAAATTTTGTTAAAACTACTAAATAACTTAAAAAGAATTAAAAATATAAAAAATAAATATATATATATTTATATAAACTTCATCAAGACTGGTGCAATGATATTAATTTTTTCACAATCAAATCTTATTTGAAATTACAATAAATTAAAAATTTAAATGAGGGTAAACAATAGCAAATTATTATTTAATTGTTAGGTAATTATTTATTAAAATAAAATGAGATCAATTGAAAAATTATAAAATCAAAAAATCAAAGAGACATCGAAGTGACGTGAGAGAAGATTTGAGAAAACAAGATAAATTGTGTAGGAAACTGTTATTCCAAGATACTAAATAGATCAAGCATAAATCTTTGATCATTATATAAGAACAAATAAAAATATTTGAAAAAATATTAAACTATATTAGAAAAAAATAAAAAATAGAAAAAAAAACTTATTTTGATCGAGTTCATCGAGATGAGTCCAGTGACTTTTCTAGTCCATCAAACCTTGTTTAGAAATTCTATCAATTAGCGAAATAAATAATCATAAATAATAATATTTTTTCATTTAAAAATTAAATAAATATATTTTTAATTTAAAATTAGATAAATTAAAAAATATAATATTAATAAATCAATGCTATATATCTTTCATAGCACTAAGGAATAAGAGTTTTGTAGTAATTAAAACAAGTAAAACCACAACATTTAAAAAATGAGATAAATTATACAAAAAGATGCCATTCTGAGATGCTACAAAGATTAAGTGAAAAATAATTGATTATCATTATACAATAAATAAAAATTTCCATTAAATCGTCACAAAATAATAAAAAATTGAAGTAAATAAAAATTGGAATCCAATGATATTTGTTTTGTCTCTATTAGATAATATTTGGAACAACTACAAATTATAACTCTAATTAATGGAAAATAACATTAAGTTACTAATATAATTTTAGGGAAATAATTATCAAAGTTGAAATGAGATAAATTAAAGTAATTTAATTAATCAAAATCAAAGAAATATAAAAGCCATATTAGTGGGAAAAAGAATTTAAAAGTAATAAAACCAAATTAGAGCTAAAAATTTAATGAATTGAGATATAATTTTTGAAAAAAAAGTATTATAAGCTACTGAGGAGATTTGTTGAAACATTATCATTTATTAAAATAAGGAATAAAACAAAATGACAAATAAAGCATGCAATGACTTAAGAAAATAAAATATTAAAAAAGATAGCAAATTAGAATATTTAATTCAATAGAACTCATCATGATGATTCCAAAGATGTTTGTTTCTCTTCATTAGACCTTGTTTTGAATTTCTTTGAATTACCATTACAAATAAGCAAAAACAATAATAAATTACTTTTCCAATGAAAAATAAAAAAATTATTAAAGATAAATCATGACAAGCTAAATAATGTAATATAACAAAGTTAAAGACCTATGAAGGACACACGAGAATAAATTTAGAGTCATATAGTGGTATAACCAAATCATTTTAAAAACTTTTAATTAATGAGATAATTTATAGAGGAATACTACATTCCAAGTTACTAAGGAGAAGTTGTGTATCATGATTGATCATTAAATAAGGTAGATATTTAAATATCTCACAAAATATACTAAATAAAGAAAATAAATTTTTAAAAAAATACAAAAAATTAATATTTTTAATATTCGAAGTTATTAATGAAAATATGCATAAACAATAATAAATTTTCTTATTTAAATTATGTAAAAATTATTAAATATTAAAATCAATAAATTGAAGCTATTTTAATTATCCAAAATGAAGACCTATAAAGGCCACATGATAGCAGATGTAGTGGTACCAATTAATATTACCAAATCGAAGCAAATCAATTAAAGAAATGACAAAAATAGTATTAGAAAGTTGTATTCCATGATACTAAGGAGATTGCATAACATAATTGATTATAAAGCATGCTAATCCTTAGAAAATAAAAAATATTCAAAAAAAGGTAAAAATAAATATTTAAATAGTTTTACCTTGTTGTGACAAGACCAACGACATTTGTTTATACTTAATTAGACCTTGTTAGGAATTACTACAAATTATCAAAGTAAAAATGCACATGTAAAATATGTTACTATTTTAATATTAAGAAAATATATATTAAAACTAAAACTAGCTTAAAAAAGTAATATAATATAATGAAATCAAAGTATGTATAATGTTCACATAATATGAGATTTAGACCTCCTTTCCATGATACAAAAGATATCAGGTGTAGCATTCTATATTACTAAACGAGCTAAGAATCAAAACCTCTCATAATAAATTTGAAAAATAATAAAAATAATTTAAATTAAATAATTATTAAGAATTACCAAAGTAAATGTGTACAAAAATACCAAGAAAGTTTTTTAATATTATGTAAATATTTGGTAAAGCTAAAATGTTATAAATTATGAACATATAATATAACTAAATCAAATAAATTTAAGTGGTACAAGTGAGGAGAATTAGAGCTACATAGTAATATAACCAAATTGAAGTAAGAAATTTGAGAAAATGAGATGAAGTCTTTTGAAAAGTTTCATTCAAGATATTAAAGAGATCGAGCATTTCATTCACAAAATTAATCTTGTTAGATCAAAATATCTTATAAACGTCACCAAAATTATAGAAAATAAAGTATTTAAATTTACAAAAATTAATATTTAATAAGATAATATGTATTCAGGTTAGTGCAATGATGTTTGATTCATGTCCATTTGAGCTCATTTAGGATTATTACAAATTACTAATGTAAAAGGTATAAATAATATTAAAATATTATTTTAATATTATGTAAATAAATGTTTAATTTCAAATTTTAAAATTAAACCTATGTAATAAAACAAAAACAAAGTGAGGTAATGGTTGCATGAGAAGAGAATTAGAGTCATATATTAATATAACCAAACCAATGTAGAATGTTTTAAGAAATGAAATAAACTTTAAAAGACAGTTACATTCATAGCAACTAAGAGAATGATTGTTATTTTGTCAAGTGTCTAATTTGGTACAAATGATAATCAATTGTAAAGCATCCTAAAACCATAGGTATTAGAATATTTTGAAATCTAAAAATGAGTATTTTATTAAATAAAACTCATTGGGACTATTATAATTGTGCACATTTTGTCTCCAATATTTGGAATTACTACAAATTAGAAAAATAAATAAACTTAAATAATAATTAATTATTAATACAATATTATCCAAATTTATATATTAAAATTAGAGTGAGATATAGTGAAGCAAAAAAACACAGCCTAATCAAAGCAGTGTAAAAGACACAAAAGATGACAATTTGAGTAACTTAGTAATATAGCCAAACAAAAGTAATGAATTTGAACACACAAAATAAGATAAATTATTCCAGATAGTTGAATTTTGAGGTACCAAAGAGATTGAGTGTAACATTCTTAATTAGCAAATCAAATATAAAAAATAATTACCAGGTAAAGAATGCCAAAGCCCTAAAAATACTTTAAAATAAAAAAACTTCATAGTTAATTTGTTACAACTGATTGAGATGAGTGTAATGATATTTAGTTCATATTTATTTGACCACATTAGAAATTACTATAAGTTATCAAATTAAAAGAGCAATTTATTGATTAATTTTTATTTTAATATTAAGGAAATATATAATAAAGCTCAATTGAGAAAAACAAATGTAATAAAATATTGCCAAAACTAATCAAGTTAGGGCCACATAAGAGGAGAATTAAAGTTTCATAAAATCATTAGCATATCAATGAGAAAACTTTATAGAAATAGGATAAATTGTATAGAATAGTTACATTCTTTGGAATTAAAAAGTTCAACAATAGCAACCTCACCATTAGATAAGATATCATTCAAATTGACTTATAAAGAAACCATAAACAATAAAAAATAAAATATTTAAAGATATTTATAAAATAAATATTTAAACAGATAGACCTTATTATGATATGTTTAATATAGTTAAAACCTAAAAAATGATGCTTTGTTATATGTAAATTAAGTAAATATATACTAAAATTAAAATAAGATAAAGTAAAACAATGTAAAATAAGGAAATCAAAGAGATGTAATGATCACACAAGAAGAGAATTACCATTACGTTGTGATATAACAAAATCAAAGTTTAAAATTTGAAAAAATTAATTAAAGTGTAATGAAAGGTAGCATTCCAAAAACACCAAAAACATAGAGTGTAGCATTATCAATTGCCAAATTTTGTATGAATCAAAGTGCCTCACAAAAAGTTTAGAAAATAAAATATTTTTAAAATATTAAAATAAATATTTAATTTGAAAAGCATTTTGAGATGTGTCTAATGACATTTACATCATCTTGTCCAGATCTCGTTCAGAATTTCAATGAATTACAATGGTAAATAATCGTAAATAATAAAAGTTATTATATTAATATTAATCATACATATATGTATCTATCATTATTGAAATGACAAAGAAAAATAATATAATGTAACAAAATATTACTTAGGTATGGGTCACGTGAGAGGAGAATGACATTTACATACGAGTAACAACTAACAAACGAAAAATGGGTAAAGAAATTAGATAAATTACATAAAAAACCACCATTAGAAGATATTAAGGACAACGAGTGTAAAATCCTTGACCATCCAATATGGTAGAAATGAAAATTTTCACAAAGTGTTTGAAAACCTTCAAAAAAATATTTAAAAACATAAATAATTATCAAATAAAAATAACAAAAAAAATAATAAGTAATTTTTTAATTTTTAATAAAAGTAACTTAAATCTTTATTATGATTAATTAAAACATTGCACTTCAATCAAACCAAATCAAAGCAAGGGTGATAAGAGAAAAGAATTAGAGTGACCTAGTAATATGAAAATAATTTAAGAAAAATTGTTGAAGAATGAAAGAATTTTATGAGAACTATCATTCCAAGATACTAAGAAAAATGTGTGTAACTTTCCTGATGTCAAAATTAGACATCAACTAACATATGTAATAAGTACTCTAACACCTTACAAAAAAAAACTAGAAAATATAAAATTTTTTAAATTTTAGATATCTTATGATGATGGGTATAACAATATTTGTTTCATCTTGATCACTGAATATGTTAAATTACTTTAAATTATTCAATAAAATAAATGCAACTAATTATTAATCATTATCCAAGTCTTAAGTAAGCATATATTAAACTTCAAGTGACATATTTTTAATCAATATAATAGATCAAAATAAAAGACATGTAATGGTCACGTAAAAGAGTAGTAAGCATAACATAGTAATACAACTAAATAAAAGAAAACATCAAGATGGAAGACAAATTATATTTAAAAGTTGCAATCCATAATATTAAGAAAATGAAGCGTAACATCCTTAATAATTATATTATGCACATATAAAAAAAAAACTAATAAAGCAAGAGTAGAAAAAAATTAAAAATATAAAAGAATTTTGTCACTCAGAGCTCATCTAGCAGGGTTTTAAAGCTTTCTCAATCTCAATCTAACATCGTTCGGAATTACAAATGATAAATAGAGTAAAAAAATATAGTAAAATCTTTTCTTTTAACATTAAGTAAGTATATTGAGAAGATGAAATGAGACAAATTAAGGCAATATAATTTAACCAAATCAAGGTGATGTTAATGTCATGCTAGATTACATATTCAAGTAACACCATCATTCATCAAATCAAGATAAATGAAAATAATGCATAATGCATTCCAAAATCTTAGAAACAAATAATCTTAAAAAAAACAAAAACTTAATTTGATAAAGCTCTTCAAGATGAGTCCACCGACAATTATTTCACCATCATCAAACCTTTTCTAAAAATTCTATGAATTACCAAATTAAATAAGCACAACAATAAAAAAGTTTTACTTTAATATTATGTAAATAAGTATTACTCCTAAAATGAGATGTATTTATGTAATGTAGGATAACAAAATCAAAGTAATGTAATGATCACAATAAAAGAGAATTATGGCTCAATAACACTAAAAGCAAGCAAAAGAAAAGTAATTCAAAAAATTAGATAAATTATATGGGAAGGTATAAGATAAACACACTATAGAGATCAAGCGAAAATTATTGATCATTAGATCAGATAAAAGTCAAAATCTCAAGTAAATCAAGCTTAAATTCAAGAAAATAAAAATTTCAAAAAATATTAAAATAAATATTTAATTATACAGAGCTCACCTAAAATTGTCTAATAACATTTGTTCTATTTGGATGTCCTTGTTTGCAATTACTATTACATGAGAAGAGGATTGATATAATAATAATACATTTCCAATTTTATGTTAAATAATTATATATAAAAAGGATAAAATAAGATAAATTGATACAACATGATATAACCAAGTTAACATAATATAACAATCACTTGAGAAGAGGATTTGAGCTACAAAAAGATATTACAAAGCCAAAGTGAAAATATGAAGAAATGACAAATTATATGAAAAGTTTCTCTCTGGTTATTGCAAGGAGATCGAGTTTAACATTATCAACTATTATAAAGTATTAGAATCAAAATGCATAATAAAGAATTTGAAAAGCATTAAGAAAATTAAGAAATATAAATTAATATTTAGATCGATATAGGACATCTAGACAATTGTAATGATGTTTTCTTCAATATCTTTAACCTTGTTTAGAGTTAGAAATAATTATCAAAACAAATATGCATATATGAGAACAAATTATTACGTTATTATTAAGTTAATTTATTTTAAAGCTAAAATTAGAAACCTTGAAGCAATGTAAAGCAAAAAAGAAAATGTAAAGGTCACACAGTATATGATTTAGAGTAACGAACTAATAAACCCTGTTCAAAGAAAACATTTTAAAAAATGAGATAAATGGTACAAGAACGTTGCATTCCATGATGCTAAGAAGTTCAATAATAATATCTTCAATTGTTAAATCACGTACCTATCAAAATATCTAAAGCATGCCAAAATCCTATAAAAAAATATTTCAAAAATATGGACATGAATATTTAATTTGATAGAGCTCATTAAGAAGAGTTTAATGATGATCATTTTATCTTGATTTGACCTTATTTAGAATTACCATAAATTATCAAAGTAATAAAAAATAAGTAATTATAAATTATTATTTTAGTATTAGTTATATATATATGTGGATGCTAAAATAAGATAAATTATAACAATATAATAAAGTCAAATAATAGTGATTTAAAGGTCACATCAGAATAAAATTATAGTATCTTATTAATAAAACCTTAACAAGGCAAAAAATCAAAGAAATGACAAATTTTACAAGATTGATGCTTTCCAAGATACTGAGGAGATTCGAGCGCCATGCCCTTGATCATCAAATTATCATTAAATTGAAATATACAACAAAACATGCAAAAGTCCAAAGAAATAAAATACTTAGAAGGTATAGAAATTATTCAATGGGATAGAGTTCATTATGATTAGTTCAATGATATTTGTTTCATCTCGATTAGATCTTTGTTGGTGTTACTTTTGATTGCAAATCAAAAATGAATTGAAATAATTACTTGAATTATAACATTAAGTAAATATGTATCTTAGTGGAAATAAGGTAAGTTGAAGAAAAATATTATGCAACCAAATCAAAGTGATGTAAAGCTCACGTGTGGGGAGAATAAGTGGTTAATATTAATATATCCAAATCAATGTGAAAATTTTTAATAAATGAGGTAAATCATATTGCAAAGCTGTATTCCAAGCTACTAATGAGATTTAGTATGACATCCTTGAGCATTAAATTAGGAAAGAATTGAAATTCCCTAAAAATCAAGTCAAAATAAGAGAAAATAAAATACTTTAAAATATAGAGACTATTATTTGTTGCATAAAGCTTCTTAATATGTGATGAATGACATATGTTTTGTTTTAATTGGATTTCATTTCAAATTACATTGGGTTAGCAAATTAAATAAGCATAAATAATAAAATAATATGATAAAATCAAAGTGATGTAAAGGTCACACAATTGGAGATTGAAATGACGTTGTAATAAAGCTAAATAAAAACTATTAGGATGTGAGACAAATTTTATGAAAGAGTTACAATCCATGATAATAAGGAGATCGAGTGTAACATTCTTGATTATTAAATCTGACATAGATTGAAATGACTAAAAAAGTGTGAATAACTCTGAAAAATAGTATATTTTAAAATATATATTGATTATTTATTTGTTATAGAGCTTATCCACAAAAGTCAAGCGGCATTTGCTTTGGTTTTGATCAAATTTGATTTTGAACTACTATTAATTACAATTGCAAATAAACATGAATAATAATAAATTATTGATTTAATATTAAATAAAAATATATTAAAACTTTAATAAATAGAATAAAATAATATTATATAACCAAATCAAAGTGATGTAATTATCACATAAGAATAGATTTAGAGTTACAATGTAATGTAATGAAATCAAAGCAAGGAAGTTAAAGAAATGAGATAAGATATGTAAGAAAGTTATACCCAAGATAATAATGAAGTCAAACATGCCATCTTTGACAATTATATCATGCATAAATAAAATATCCCAAAAACATAATAAAAAGCTAGAAAATAAAATATTTTGATATAGAAATTACTATTAAAATAGACAGTGGACATTTCAGGTACCCCTTTTGCATTTACCTCATATCGATCAAAACCTGTTTGATATTGCAAGAAATTACTATATTAAATAAGTGTAATATTGTAATATGTAAAATCATAGCAATTTAATGGTTAATCGAGAGCATATTTACCATTAAATTATAATATAAAGAATTCAAAATGAAACCAAATAATTCAGATAAATTTTATGAAAAGTAACATTCTAAGGTACTAAAGAGATCTATTATAAAATCATTAATAAGAAAATATGGTATGGATTAAGATTACTCTTAAAGAAAGCAAAAATCTTAAGAAAAAAAATATTAAAAAAGATAAAATTAAATATATAATTTGCTAGAGTTCATTGAGACAAGTACAATGGCACTTGTTTCATCTCAATCAGATGTAATTTTGAATTATTGCTCATTATGATAATAAATAGCATAAAAAGGAATAAATTTTTATTTTTAAATTAATTAAATATACTTTAAAAAAAATGAGGTAAATGTATTTGATTTAATACAACAAAATTGAAGTTATACAAAGGTCACATGAAAGAAGAGTTAGAGTTTTATAGCAATAATACAAAATAAATATGAAACATTTGTAGAAATGAGGTAAGTTGTATGAAAAAGTTACATTCCAAGGGACTAAGGGACCAAGTATAATATTCTTGGCCATCAGATAAGGAATAAATCAAAATTTTGTAAAAAGAACAAAGAACACCTAGAAATATAAATATATATACAAATGCAAAATGATTAACTAGTTTTATATGGTAACATTGCTCATCCTAATTGAACTTCATTTTGTATTACTATTAAAATAAAGTTAATAATAATAATAATAAAATTCATTTTATTCTTAATTAAATATTTATTAAAGCCTAAGTAATATAAATTTTGGTAATCAAATGTTACCAAAAAAAGAAATATGAATGTTACATGAAAAAAGAGCTAGTTTCTAATATTAATATTACTAAATCTATGAAAAAAATTTTAATTTTGAAATAAATTGCATGAAATTGTTTAATTCCAATATACTATGGGGATTTAGGGTAGTATTCTCAATTATCAAATTCGATATTAATTGAAATGTCTTATAAAGTGCATCACAACCAACATAGTAAATATATTTAAAAATAATAAACTAAATATCTAGTTAGATAGAGGTCACCAAGTCAAGCTAACTACATTTTTATCACCTCATTTGGATTGTATTAAGAATTACTAAGAATTTCCAAAGAAAATAAGTATGAGTAAAAATAAGTTATCATTTTATAAATAAGTAAATATATATGTATATAAATGTTGAATTGAAACAAATTGATGAAATGATATCTAACAAAATAAAGGCGTTATATTCATCACATAAAGGAAGGTATTAAGCCACATTGTGACATAATTAAATAAAAGAAAAACATTTAAACAATCAGATTAATTACATGGAAAAGTTGTATTACAAATTACTAAGGAGCTCGAGTATAAAATCGTTTGGCAAATCAAGTACTTATCAAATTGCTTTCTAAAACTTGATAAAATAATAAAAAAAATGTTTAAAAAATAAATATATAATTGGGTTTTGGCATATTAATACTGGTCTAATGACATATATTTTGAGCTGGTCAAGCTTAGTTTAGATTTACTATAAATTGCCAAGGGAAATAAGTGAAAATAATATAAAGTTTTTAGTTTGATATTAAGTAATTATATACTAAACTTAAATAAAATAAGTTGAAGCAATATAACAAAATGAAATTAAAAGTTATACAAATGTTGTACGAGTTGATATTTATATTTTAAAAATAATATATCCAAGTTAAAGTGGAAATTTTGTAGTGACGCAAATTTTATTGGAAAGTTGCATTCCAAGTTGCTAAGAATGTGTAGCATATTATTCTCAATCATCAAATCTTATAAGAATTAAAATTTCTCATATATCATGTTCAAAATCTTATACTAAATTATTTAAAAATATAATTAATGAATAATTAATTATATATTTCTTTTTAAGAAAAGTCCATCAACTTTTTTATTCTCGATCGATTATTATCTAGAATTTTTTAAAATTACCAATGCAACAATCATAAATAATAATAATAATTATTAATTTGTTATTAAGTAATTTTTTTTTAAAAATAGAAATGGTATAAATTAAGGCAGTGTAATAAAACAAAACTAAACACATTTAAAAGTTGCACATTGGAAGATTTAGAATTACACAGTAATATCACTAAAAACTAACCATAATATTTTGAGAAATGAAAATGTAAATAGGCAGAAAAGAAATTTTGATATTATGTAAATACATATTAAAGTTGAAATGAGGTAGATGAAAATCTTATAATATTAAAAAATAATAGTGATGTAAAAGTCACATGATAAAACAAAAATAGTTTCACAATAATAATACCAAATAAAAAAGAAAAATTTTAAGCAATGAAATAAATATTGTGGGAAGGCTGTGTTCTAATGTACAAGGAGTTTAAGTATAATATTCTTAATTGCAAAATATAATATAAATTAAAATTTCCTAAAAAGCATGATAAAATCCAAGAAAATTAAATAGATATATAATAAAACAAAAGTAATACATAGTTTTATAGCCTCAACTACACAAGTCCAATGACCTTTGCTTCGTCTTGATAATGTTCAAAAATAACAACAAATTATCAAAATAAATAAACATAAGTCACAAAAACTTATTATTTTAATATTAGGCAAACATGTATTAAAGTTGAAATACAATAAATTTACATAACATAAAATAGTGAATAAAAGAAATATAGATGCCACAAGAGAGAAGAATTAGACTAATTATTAATATTAATAAATAAAAGAAAAATGTTCTAAAAAAATTAAATGTGAAAGTTATATTCCATGAATCTAAGGAGAACATGTATAACAAGCTCAATTATTAAATCCAGTTTGACTAGAAAAGTCATGTAAAAAGTGTCATAATATTAAAAAAAGAAAGTTATTTAAAAAAAATAAATTTTGTGCATAGTTGGATAGAGCACTCCAAGACTAGTGCAATGACATTTTTTTCATCTTGATTGGATATCTTTTTGACATACCACGTATTATGAAACTAAACATGCATAATAATAATTTAATATCGTAATATTAAGTACATATTCGATAATGTTAAGATGAGAAAAATTAAAGAAATGTAATATAACGAAACGGTCACACAAGAGAGGATTTAGAGTAGCATAGTAATATAATCAAGTAAAAGAGAAACATTTATGCAAAAGAGATTATTAGATGGAAAATTTGCGTTCCAAAACACTAAAAAGAGTGGGTACAAAGTAATTGTTTATCAAATCAGGTTAAAACAAATTGATTCATCAAGCATGTTAAAAATCATAGAAAGAAAATATTTAAAATATAAAATAAACATATAATTGGTTTATAAATTATCTAATTATCTCCATTAACAATTATTTTATCTCGATCAGGCCTACTAATGATATACTAAGAATTATGATGTTTAATAAACATTTAAAAACTAAATTATTATTTTAATATTATGTAAATTG
The DNA here is from genome assembly GCA_023846275.1 of Vanilla planifolia. Classification (NCBI taxonomy): domain Eukaryota; kingdom Viridiplantae; phylum Streptophyta; class Magnoliopsida; order Asparagales; family Orchidaceae; genus Vanilla; species Vanilla planifolia. The sequence continues at coordinate 1,101,899 of JAIUJO010000062.1, read as the reverse complement.
TTAATAAAATTGAAATAAGAAATCCTATAGCAATATAAATAACCAATTAAAAGAAATATAAGCGTCATGTGAGTGGAGATTTACATTTTGAATGTAACATTACCAAACTAACGTGAAAACTTTAAGGAAGAGAGAAAAATTCTAGTCGAAAGTTATAATCAAAGATACTAAGGAGATTGAGTATAATATCCTCCACTATCAAACCATTTATGAATCAAAATTTCTCATATGATATTCCAAAATATTAAAACTAAACCATTTAAAGTTTTAATAATTTTTTTTAATTAGATAGAGCTCATTCATTTTATTCCAATAATACATTTTTCATGTCAAATAGTTATTGTCATGAATTATTACAAATTAAAAAGGTAAATAAGTATAAATAAGAATAAATAATTACTTTACTTTTAAGTAAATATATGTTAAAGTTGAAAAGAGATAAGTTGTAGTAATATAACATAACCAACTTAAAGTCATTTAAAGGTTATACAATAAAAGATTTAGGGTTAGGTAGTAATATATGAAAGTTATATAAAATATTTGAAGAAATGAGTTAAATTATCATCAAAAGCTGTATTTAAATATGCTAAGAAGATGGAGTCTAACGTCCTTAAACATCAAATTCTGTAAAAATCAAGATGTCTTAGAAACTGTGTCAAAACACTTGAAAACTAAAATTAAAAAAATAAAATATGAATATGTAAATTATAATACTCTTGAAGTCATGCCCAATGAAATTTGTTGTCTTCTTTCATTCCTAGTTTTAATTACTATGAGCTAGAAAAATATAAACATATAAATATTAAAGAAATATATTAATTAAATATTGAGCAAACTAATAATAAAGCTAAAATGAGAAATGGAATCAATAAAATATAACAAAATTGAAGTGATAAATGGATCACACTGGGAAAGAATTAGATTTTTAGAGTAACATAACCAAATCAAAGAAAAAAATTTTAATTAATTAAAAAAATTATTCGAAAAAGGTTTATTCCATGATAGTAAGAAGACCAAATATAAAAACCTTGATCGTCAAATCAAATATGTGTTTAAATAGTTCATTAAGCAAGCCAGCTGATAAAAAACAATTTGAAAAAAATAAATAAATATGATTGCATATAATTCAATGAGACAATTACGTTGATGTTTGATTCCTCTCCATCAATTTTTTTTGGAATTTTGGTGAATTATTAAAAAAATAAATATAAATATTAAAACATTGTTATTCTAATATTACATAAACATATATCAAAATTGAAATGAGATAAATGAGAGCATTACAATATATCAAATCAGAGTGATGTAAATGTCCCAAGGAAGGGTGTTTTGAGTAACAATGAAATATAACTAAAATAAAGTGAAACTTTTATTAATAAGATAAATTGTACTAAAGAGTTGCACTGTATGGTAATTAAGACATCAGTGTAACAATATCATTAAACTATGTATGAACTGAAATGGCTCTTAAAACATTCAAAAACTTAACAAAATAAAATATTTAGAAATATAAAGTTAAATACTTTAATTAATAGGAATTATATGGCTAACTCCAAAGATTTTTTTTGTTTCTATTGAACCTTTTCTGATTTTATTGAATCAATATAATAGATATCGATAAATAACAGTGAATTATTATTTCCATATTACGAAAACATAGATTAAAGCTAAAATGAATTAAATTAAATTGCTGTTGTATAATCTAATCAAAGTGATATAAACAGTTAATTTACTATTAGGTAAATATATCTTAAAGTTGAAATAGGATAATTTGAAGTAATGTAAAATAATCAGGGCCTTTCAATGTTACATGACATAAGATTTAGAGTTACCTATTTACTTAACAAAATGAATCACAATTATTTGAGAAAATGAGACCTATTTAAAGAAAAATGTTGCATAAAAATGTACTAATAAGATTGAGCATAGCTTTTCAATTGTCAAATCAGGAGTGAATAAAAATGTATTGTAATGTATACAAAAATCTTAAAACATAATTTTCGTAAAAAATAAATATTTAATTGATAGAACACAATCACAAAAGTGCAACGAAGTATGTTTCATCCCCTTCAATTTAATATTGAGTATATATATATATATATATATATATATATATATATATATATATATACATTAAAGCTAAGAAAATATTTCAATTGATGAGACATTATATAACAAAATCAATGTGATATAAAGGCCACACAAATAGAGAGTTAGAGTTTCATTATGATGTAACCAAATTAAAGTAAAATGTTTGAACAAAAGTGTTAAATTATATGGAAAAGTTTTAGTCAAAAATACGAGGGGGATCTGTGAAATATCGTAGGCCATCAAATCAATTGTAAATCAATGTGTCTCATAAAGCTTGCATAAAACATAGAAATAAATTATTTGAAAAAAATAAATTATAATTTGTTTATATAAAGATCATTTAGATGACTCCAAAGACACTCTTTTAATTTCAATTGACTTCATTTGGAATTATTATCAATTACAAAAGAAAATAAAATAAATAATAGTAAATTACTATTTTAATACTAAGAAAAAATATATTAAAATTGAAATGTGATAAATGTGACACATGTGGAGCTTTAAACTTAAAAAAGAACTATAAAAAAATGAACACAATGTCTAATGACTTAAGAAATGAGATAAATTATACTCGTTAGTTGCACACCTACTCTAATGATGTCTGTTTCATAACCATCAGACCCCTATTTGAAACTACTTTCAATTACCATAACAATTTAAATACAAATTATTTATTATGATATCATTAAGCTAATAAAAAAAAGATAAAATTGAATGATGAAATATAACTAAATCAAAACTATGTAATGGTCACACGAGCAGAAAATTAGAGTTTCATAGTGATATATCCAAAAACAATGCAAAAAGTTGAAAGAAACAAGATAAATTATTCAGGAAACTTGCATTTATATTATCTTTGATAATTAAATGATGTATGAACCAAAATGCCTTGTAATGAATTCAAAAACCCGAAAAAATAAAATATATAAAGCTACAAAATTAATGTTTTGTTTAATATAGCTTACCAATAGTAATCAAACCACACTTGCTTCATCTCAATCAAACTTTATTTAGAATTACTATGAATTAAAAAAGTAAAAAGCATTAATAATAATAAGTACTTTCCCAAATTTTTGTAGTTTATTAGTGTTGAAAGGACATTAATTAAAAAATGTAATATAACCTAATTAAGGTGATGTAAGGGTTACATAAGAGGAAATCTATAGTTACAAAATATAATAACCAAATAAAAGTGAAACATTTAAAGAAGTGAGATAAATTATCCAAGATAAGTGCATTTCAAAATACTAAGGATATCAAATGTGACACTATCTATCATCAAAATCAAGTATGGATTAAAAAGACTCGCAGATCATGTAACTACCATAAAAAGAAAGATATTTACAAAATTTCAATATTTATTTGGATAGAGTTCACCAAGATGAGTGCAACAATATCTATTTTGACTTGAGAAAACTTGGTTTGGAATTATTATGAATTACAAAATATAATAAAACTAAGAAAATTAGTAAATTATATTTTAATTTTAACTAAATCTATATTTAAATTTTAAATTGATTACTTTAATTAATGTAATATAAAAAACCATTGTTATATAAAGGTCACATGAGAGGCTATTTTTAGTTTTATTGTAATATATCAAAATAAAAGTTAAACTCTGAAGGAAGTGAGATAAATTATATTAGATAGATGCATTCTAGGGTATTAAGGACATCGTACATAAATTTTTAGATCATTAAATTAGATAAAAAATTAAAAGCACTCACAAAGCATGTAATAACCTAAGAAAATAAAATATTTAAAAATATAAAATGAATATTTGCATTGATAGAGCTCATCAAGATGAGTTCAATAATGTTTAATTCAAATTGATTGAGACTGATTTGCAATTATTGTGAATTACTCTATTAAATAAGCATAATTGTAATAAATTAACATTTTAATATTATGTAAATATATATTTGATTTTATTTGAGATAAATATTTGTAAAGTAATGTAATAAATAAACTATAGTAAAGGTTAGATAGGATTAGAATAAGAGTTTCATAATAATATAATGAAATCATGAATAAGAATTTGAAAAGGTGAAATAAATTGTTTGAGAAGGATATGTTCGAAGTCGCTAAGGAGATTGAGTGCTACATCATTAATCTTCAACTCAAATATAAATTGATATATTTTGTAAAAGGTGTAAAAACCCTAGAAATTAAAAATATTAATAAAAATTATGAATATTTGACAGAGCCACTTGAGACGAACCTAACCTTATATGTTTCATCTAAATGAGATGGTTTCTTCCAAATTACTATGAATTTCTAAAGTAAATAAGCATAAATAATATCACAATATAACTAAATAAAAATTGATGTGAATTTCAAAAAAAAGATATTTAGAGTTAGGTAATAACATAACAAAATTTAAACAAAACATTAGAAGAAATTTTTTAAATTATATGAAAAAGTTGTATTGATACACACACTTAAGAAATCATGCATGACATCCTCATTCATCAAATGATGTAGGAATAAAAATACCTTAAAAAGAACCCCAATGTTTAATAAAATAAAATATTGAATAATGTAAAATTTAATATTTATTTGGAAAGAATTAATGAGATATGTCAAATGATATTTGTTTCAATTTTATTTAACCATGGCTTCAATTATTATAAAATATCAAAGTAAAAAAGCATAAATAATCATGTCACATAACGAAATTAAAGCAATTTGATGGTCAAATAAGAGGTGATAAACTATTTTAAAATGTAATATGACAAAATCAATGAAAATAATTTAGAGAAATGAGATAAATTATTTTAAAAACATCTGAACTCCAAGATACTATGTATATTGAGTATAACCACTTAAACATCAAATCAAGTAAAAATTTAACTTACATACAAAAGATGCAAAAATAAAAGAAAATAATATTTTTAAAATCTAAAACTAATATTTAGTTTGTTAGAGCTTCTTGAGATGACTCTATTAATGTTTGTTTCATCATGATTAGACCTTATTTGGAATCACTAAAAATTATAAAGTTAAATAATTGTAAATAAATATTAAGTTTTTATTCTATTATAAATCAAATATAAATTAAATCGAAGAAGTGATAAATTAATGCCAGGTACTATAATAAAAGTAAAGCATTGTAAGGTTCACATGTGTGTAGCGTTTAGGCTATATTGTCAAATAAAGAAGTTAAAACAAAACCATCAAAGAAATGAGATAAAGTACATGGAAATGTTTCATTCATTAATTTTATGGACATCATGTGTAACGTCTTCTTTCAGCAAATCAGGCATGAATTAAATGCTTGTAAAGTGTGTTAATGGCCATGAAAATAAAATATTCAAAAATAAAATATAAAATTTAATTGCATATAGCTCATGGAAATGATTTGAACAAAATTTTTTGTATTTTTATTACACTTTAACTACAATTAAAATAAATTTATATATTAAATTGGCATAAATAATAATATACTTTTATTATATTTGGTAAATAAATGTGAAAGCTAAAATAGGATAAATCGAAGTATTATGCTAAAACGAAATAAACCTGGAGTAATGGCGACATAAGAGGCGATGTTGTGTTGTATTGTAATATAACCATATTGAAGATAAACATTTTAAAAGTGAGATAAATTGCATGGAAAAGTTGAATTGTAAAATTTTTAGAAATTAGGTGTAATAGTCATGGTCATCAAATTTGGTACAAATTAATGTGTCTTATAAATTAAGTCAAAAACTAAAAAAAATAATTTGTCTAGAAAAATTGAAAATTAAAATTTAATTTTGCAAATCTAAGTTAGGACATCCAATGACATTTGTTTTGAATTTTCATGAATCACAAAAGGAATAAACATAAATACTAATTTATTATTATTTTATTATAAAAAAAGTATATAACAATTCTATAAAGAGACAAGTTATACTAATATAAAATAACTAAATGAAACTCAAATCAAGGACACAAGGGAGGAGAATTAGAATTTTAATGTTACTATAATTAAAGGAATACAAAAATATAGAATAAGTTACCTAAATTGTACAAAAATATTTCATTCAAAAATCCTAAAAGGATTGCGTACGACAACCTTATTTTTCAAATTAGGCACAAAAAATTCTTCATAAAGCATGCGAAACCCAATGAAATAAATATTTAAAAATATAAAAAAGAATAGTTAATTTAATGTAGTTCATCAAGATTACTAAAATAACATTTGTTTGATCTCCATTGTATCACATTTGGAGTTACTATGAATTTAAAAAGTAAAAAAGCAAATGAAAGTGAAAAATTTGAACAAAAGTGAAAAATTGTATAATAAAATTTCACTGAAAGTGGGTTAGGAGATCAACTGCAACACCAATAGTCATCAATTGAGGAACAAATTAAAATTTTTCATAATGGATGTTCAAATAAAATAAATTTAAATATTTCATAAAAAAAGAAAATATTTTAAAAAATATTTAATTGGATAGAGCTTATCAAGAGTAGTTTAACGATGTCTATTTCAAGTTGATTGGACTTCTCTTATAATTAATACAATTAATTGTTTAAAGAAGCAATAATTAATAATATGTTACAATTTTAACATTTAGTGAAACTATATTAAAGTTTAAATGATGTAAGTTGAAGCAATTTAAAATAATACTTAAGAAGTAATACAAAGGTCATAAGAGAGGACATGTAAAATTGCATAGTATAGTATCCAAAACAAAGTGAAATATTTGAAAAATGATATAAGTTGTACAAGAAATATGCACTCTAAGAATTAAAAGAGATTTAATGAAACATCAAGGATCATCAAATCAAGTATGATTTGAAATGTCTTGTAAAGCTTGACAAAAACTTAGGAAAGATAATATTTAAAATATGATAATAAAAATTTAATTATTTAAAGCCCATTGAGATGAGTCCAACGACATTTATTTCATCTTGATTGAGCCTTATTTGGAATACTTTATTTACAAAAAGTAAATAAGTAAAAATAATAATAACTTATCACTTCTATATTAAAAGAATATTTATTAAAGACGAAATGAAATTAACTAAAAGTATTTAATATAACTCAATTAAGGCATTGTAATGACTACACAAGATGAGATGTGGAGTCACAAACAAAAATAGCAAAATTATTGAAGAGCATTTCAAAAAAATAGATAAATTTCATAGGAAAGTTGGATCCCAAAATATAAAATTAACCAAGTATAGAATGCTTGATCATTAAGTTAGGTGCAAATAAAAATACCTCATAAACTATGCAAAAATTATGCAAAATTCTATCTAAAATAAAAAAAATTAATAATTAATTTGATAAAGCTCATCAAGATGAGTCTAATAATGTTTCTTTCTCATTGGAAACTAATTCAAATTATTATGAACATTTAAAGTAACTAGGCATAAATAATATAACTTATTATTGAATATCAAGTAAATATAAATTAGTTATTTTGTGATATAAGATAAAGCAACATAAGATAACCAAATAAAAATGATGTTGATGTAATTCGATAGGACAATTATCTCATCAAAGTATTATGGTCAAAACAAATCAAAGCATTTAAAGAAATGAGATAAACTATAGAGAAAATGTAATTCCATGATATTAATGAGTTCTAAAGTCATATTTTCAATCATGAAATAAGGTGCATACAAAGGTCTTTCATAGAACATGCCAAAACCTAAGAAAACAAAATATTTAAAAATATGAAAATAAATATTTTATTAGATATAAATTATTGATATGCATTTAATGATGCTTTTCTCTTGATTGGACGTCATATTTTAATTAATGCAAATTAAAAAAAAATCACGTATAATAAAAAAGTTTTATATCAATATTAAGTAAATATGGGTTTAGGTTGAATAACATAAATTTAAATAATATAATAAAAGAAAATCAAAGTGATGTAAAAGTGATAAAAGAAGAGACTTAAACTTACTTTATAATATAACTCAGTTAAAAAATTATTGAAAAAATGAGATAAATTGTACAAACAAGTTACATTCCAACAAATTTAGGAGATGGAGTGTAACAACTTCAGTTACTAAACCTAGTATGAATTTAATATTTCATAAAATATGTCAAAACATTAGATAATAAAATATTTTAAACCTTGAAAATAATTTGTAATTAGATAAAGCTCATAGAGATGAGTGTAATAAAGATTGTTTTGTCTTGATTGATCCTTGATAAGAATTACAACAAAATAACAAAAAACATACATTACTTGTATCAAGTTATTATTTTGATATTAAGTAAATATATGTTAAGCAGAAATAAGATAAATTGTAGTAATATACTATAACCAAATCAAAGTGATGCAATTGACACATAAGAGGGATGTTGTGTTACATTGTAATATTACCAAATAGAAGCAAAAAGTCTGAGAGAATGAGATAACTAATATGATAATGATGCATTTCAAGATATTATGAACATTTAGTATGATGAACATGACCACAAATGACATACGAATTAAAGTTCCTCTTATAATAAAGCCAAATCCTTAAAACTTTAATTTTAAAAAAACAATTAATATTTAATTGAATAGAGTTTTTTAAGATGTCTAATGACATTTGTTTTGTTAAATTAGATAAGAAGTAAAATATCCATTAAATAATGCAAAAATAATAGAAAAAATATTTAAAAAAAAAAAAAAAAACAATATAATTAAATAATGCTCATAGAGATGAGTCAAACAATATTTGTTCTTTCTCGATCATTCTTTGATTAAAATTGCAATAAATTTCTAAGGTCAATAAGTGTAACATAAAATAACATAATACTACAATGTTAAGAAAATATAAATTAGAGCTTAAATATGATAAATTGAATAAATACAATGAATCAAATTAAAGCAATGTAAAGGCTACATAAAAGAGAATTAATGTTACATTGTCATACAACCAATTCAAAAAAAAACATTTGAAGAAATGAGGTTTGATCAAGTTATTTGTTATTATTTTTGCTTATATAATTTTTTAGCTTCAAGTAATTTTTTAAGTGAGGTTTGATCAAGATGAAACTAAAGTCCTTCAATTAGACTTGATAAACATTATCCAGTTAGATGCTCTTTATTTTATTTATTGATAATTTATTTTCAAATGTTATAGCACTCATTTTGAGAAATTTGGATTAATTTTTTTTTTCATCGTCAAAGATGTAACATTTGATCTTTATGGTACCTCATAATACTACTTTATCAAAAACCTTATATCTTCTCTTCAAATGTTTTCTTATGATTGGGTTATTTTACTACGTTATATTTTTTTAATTTATTATTATTTATGCTTTGATTTTTTATGTTATATTGCTTCAATTTTTCTTATTTTAGGTTTAGTATATATATTCATTTAACGAGAAAATAATATAATTTTTTATTTATTCTTATTTTTTTTTATAATTTTAAGTAATTTTGAGGAGGTATGAATGAGATAAAACAAACATCATTGGACTGCTCTTGATTATCTAAATCTAATTAAATATTTATTTTATATTTTTTGACATATTATCTTTCATTATTTTGATGAATTTTATGAGGCATTTAAACTCATACCTCTTGTGAGGATCGAGGATGCTAAACAAGTTCTCCTATGTACGTTGGAATATAATTTTTTTATAAAATTTGTCTAACTTCTTAATATGCTAATTGTTCTTTTGGTTATATCACAATGTAACTCTAATTCTTCTTCTATCTGACCCTTATATAATATCGAATTTTATTGTTATATTACTTCAAGTTATTTTATTTAACTTTAATATATATTTACTTTTAATTAAAGTAATAGTTTCTTATTTTTTGTGATTTATTATTATAATAATTTACTATAATTCAAATGAGACCTAATTTGGAAGAAACAAATATCATTAGACTCATCTTAATGATGATGCACTTATCTTGAATAGCTATATCAAATTAAATATTAAATGTTTTACTTTTTTGAAAAAAAAACTTTCTTTAGTTTTGGCACCTTTTATGAGCTGTTCAGATTCGCAGCTTATTTACAGATCAAGGACGTTAAGAGATCTCCTAAGTATTGTAGATTGCCACTTTCATATACAATGTCTCTTATTTCTTCAATTTTTTGGATTTTATTTTACTATATTATTATATAACACTTAATATCGTATTGTTTGGCCATCTATCATTATGATTTGAATAAAATACATTACTTTAACTCATCTTATTTCAAATTTAATATATATTTGTTGAATATTTAAAAAATATTTTTTATTATTTATGCTTATATTTTATACATACCAAATATTATCAAACTGTTATCAATGACCTCTATCAAATAGAATATTAATATCTATTATTTTTAATTTTTTTTATTTTCTTATGTATTGTGCTCATCATAACAATTTTTAATTCACATCAAATTTGATGAATGAGAATGTCACACTCAATCTCTTTATCAACATGGAAATCAATTTTCTTATATAATATATTATATTTCGTCAAATACTTTTTTTGATTTCTGAAATTGTTATGTAACACTAAAAAACCTTTAATGGTACTTTCAAATCACTTTAATTATGCTATATTAGATTGCTCCAATCTATCTTATTTCAAATTTATTATATTTTTTGTTAACATTAAATAATAACTTATCATTATTGATACATATTTGATAATATTTTGTTATATTAAATGAGGATTGATAAAAATGAAGCAAATGTCATTTGGACTTATATGACCTAAATCTAATTAAAAATTCATTTTTAAATTCTAAATAATTTTTCTTCTTATGTTTTAGAATGACTTATTATCATCTTTAATTCATACATGGTTTGATGATTTCGAATTTAGACTTGATCTTTATATTATTCTAGTAAACAACCTCGCCACATAATTTTTTAACATTTTTTTAAATTTTTTAATTTGGTTTATTTGTATTATAAAAAGCTATGATGGTCCACTTATGAGACATTTACATCACTTTTATTTAGTTTTATTGATTTGCTTTAATTATGTCATTTGAGCATAATGATAAATATGCTTAATATTGAAGTACTAATTATTATTTATTCTTATTCACTTCAGCTTGTTGAAATTGTTAAAAAAAGTCAAAAAGAGACAAAAAAATGGCAATTGACTTGTTTGAGTGAGCCCTATAAATTTAAAAAGTCATTCTTAAATTCTTAAATTTATTGTTCTTTATTATTCTAGATAGATTTTTAAGGAAACTTAATTTGTACCCAACATGAGTGTCAAGGATATTAATTTACATCTCCTTAATATCTTGGAATAATACTTTCCTTAAGTGCTCTTTGTGAGTTCTTTTGATTTGTTTCTAAATTGGCAATTAAGAATATTACCTTTGATCTATAAAGTATCGTAGAGTACTACATTCTTTTATAAATTCTCATTTACTCTAATGTTTTACTTTGATATGGTTGTAGTATTAAGTAACTCTGACTCTACTCACATGGGTCATTATATGACTTCATTTTGATGTTGTAATAATTAAGCTTATCTTATCTTACTTCTAATATATATTTAATTAATAATAAAATAATAATTTATAATCATTTATGTTTTTTTATTATAAAAAATAATAATAGTTTCAAACAAGATCTTGAAGAAATAAATGTAATTGCATTCCTCTCGATTGGATCTATCTAATTAAATGATCATTTTTATATTTTTTTAAATTTGGATGTTTTAGATTTGTCGAATTTTATGAGAAATTTTAATGCCATTTTTGAGAATCATAATACATTTGATCTCCTTAGTGTCTTGGAATTTGACTTTCTTATACAATTTAAGCGAAAATTTTAAACTATTTGCTTTATTTTGGTATAGTACATTTTAAATCTAAATCTTCTCTTCTATAATCTTTATATCACTTTGATTTTTTCTATTTAATAACTTAAATATACTTCATTTTATCTACATTTTTTATTTGACATAAAAAATAATAATTAGTTTGTTATTTATGCTTATTTGGTATTGTTACTTGTAATTATTCCTAGTATGACATTATTATGATAAAACATGCATCATTGGACTCACCTTAGAGATTCTTTTAAAATAAATATTCCTTGTTTTATTTATAAATATTTTATTTTATATTGTTATGGCACTTTTTAGGTGTTATTTCAATTCATTATTGATTTGGCAATAGAGTATATTACACTCGATTTCTCTAATATCTTGTAGCACAACTTTTTTACACAATTTAACTCATCTTCAATTTGTTTGCTTTGATTTTTTTCTATTACTTTTTAATTCTAAATCTCGTCACGTGTGACCTTTACATTTGTTTGATTTAGATTGTATCGCTTCACGTTTTGTCGTTTTAGTCTTAATATATATTACTTAATTTAAAGATAGTAATTTATTCTTATTTATTCTTATTAGCTTTAGTAATTTGTATCAATTCAAAACAATGGTTGTTGTACTCATCTCGTGTGTTCTAACAAATTAAATATAATTTTTTTAATTTATTAAAAAACATTTTTGTTGCTATTGCATGTTTTATTAGTCATTTTGTGTCGTTCCTCATTTAATGATGAATGATATTATTATAAATCTCCTTAGAATCATAGAAAACAATTGTCTTATACAACATCTTTTTTCTTCAAATTTTGCACATTAATTTTGTTATATTACTATGTAACTCTAAATCTTGTATTACTTCTCTATCCATCAGAGTGATATGGTTAATATACATTATTTCAATTCATCTTGTTTTAGAATTAGAATATTTTTACATAATAATAATAAAATAATTTGTTATTATTTATGCTTATTTACTTTGATATTTTACAATAATTCCAAATGGTTCCCATTGAGACATAACAAATGTTATTCGACTTAAATTTAAAACCTATATCAAATTAATAATCATTTTACTATTTTCTAATATTTTACTTTCTATTATTTTTGAATGTTGTATGTCACTTTTCAATTCATTGTTGATTTTATGGTTTAGAATGTTACACTAAATGATTATAGAACCTTTGAATTCAATTTTCTTGCAAAATATATGACATTTCTTCAAATTTTTTGCCTTGAGTTTCATAGATTAAAATGTTACTCTAAATATCCTCTTATATTACCATTACATTGCTTCAATATCACTATATTTGATTCCTTCAATTTGCTTCACATCATCTTTATTATACATTTATTTAATGTTAAAATAATACCACATCATCATTTATACTTATTTAATTATTTAAATTTTTTTATTCTAACATGACATTAGTTACTGGCTTCTTTTATTCTATTATGAAATTCTAATTAAAATTTCATTTTTGATTTTTTTAAAGTTTTCTATCGTTTAGTGTTTTAGCATCCTTTGAGTATTTTCAATTTATACCTAATTTCACAATAGACTATGTCACCCTTGATCATCTTAGAATTATAACAAAAAACTTCAATATGAATTTACATCATTTATTAAAAATGTTTCACTTTGATATACTTATATTGCAAAAAAAACACACCATTTGTCTTATGTGAGAGTTTTACATCACTTTATTTTTTTTCTATTAAATTACTTAAATTTGTCTCATTTAATGTTAGTTTTATTTTATTTAGTATTACAAAAATAAATTTGTTAATATTTATTACAATTTATTATGTAATTTATAATAATTCCTAGTGAGGTATGATAAAAAGATAAAAAAACTAACTTCATTACACTCATCTAGATGGCTTATAAATAATTAAAAAATTATTTTTAAATGTTAAAAAATATTATTTCCTAATGTTTTGGCATGTTTTAGGAGGAATCTCAACCTGTACCTCACAAGATGTTAGAAGATGTTACTGTAGATCTTCGCAATATCTTCGATTACACACTTCTCAAACAAATGACCTTACCTTCTTCAAAGTCTTTTTAATTTAGTTATATATTTTTTATCTCAATCTCCTCTCATGTATCCTTTATATTGCTTTTATTTTGTTATGTTTCATTCCTTTTATTTAATTTTTTCTCATATTTTAAATATTCAACATATTTTCATTTTTGTACCTTTTACATGACATTTGAATTCAAAACTAATTTTATGATATAAGATGTTACATTTAGTCTTCTTATAATCCTGAAAAGCAAATTTTTCAAACAATTATCTTAATTAAGGTTTTTGGCTTTACCTTGGTTTTAGTATAATGAAACTCTAATTATTCTATCATTTCTCCATTACTTCACCTTCATTTTCAATATTTCATTGCTTTAACTTATCCTAATTAAATTTTAATATACATTTACAGAAAATTAAAAGTAATAATTTTTGTTTATTTATTCTTATTTATTTTGGAAATTTATAGCAACTCCAAATGAGGCCTAATTGAGATAAACAATCATCTTAGGACTCTACTTTATATGCTCTATCTAGTTAAATATTAATTTTTAAAGTTTTGAATACTTTAATTTTTTATGACTTTAGCATGCATTACTAATTTTTTTTATTGTATAACACCTCTTTTATTCGAATGTTTAGCTATGACTTTGTTATATTACATGGCAACTCTAAATGTATCCATGGATGACCTATACATCAATTTGACTTAGTTATGTTATATTTTATTAATTTACTTGTTTTAGTTTCAATATATATATATAGTTTAAATTAAATTATAATATATTATCTTTAATGCATATTTGTTATGATAATTGATGGTAATTCCATTTGAGATCAAATCTATAAGAAACAAATATTGGACTAGTCTCAATGAGATATGTGTAATTAAACAATCTTTTCTTTGTTTTTAAGTAATTTGTTTTCTATGATTTTTGGCTTTTTCTTGATACATTTTGATTTGCACCATTTATTGACTATTAATGGCATTGCAATTGATCTCCAAAGTATCTTGTAATACAACATTCCTATAAGTTATCTCAATCTTGAAAAGTTTTTTTTCTTTAATTTGTCATATTATTGTGTAACTCCATTTTTCTCTTTGTGCCACATTTATGTCACTTTTATTTTAATTTCTTAAATATACTTTATTTTATACTAATATTATGTTTAATTAATGTCAAAGTAATGATTTATTATTATTTATGTTTACCAGGGACTATAATTGCACTAATTCTGAATGAGGTTTTATCCAAACTAAATAAAAGTCATTGGAGTCAATTTGTTGTACTCTTTACAAGTAAATATTTTTTATTTTATTTATCAATATTTTATTTACTAGACATTTAAAATTTTTTATATGATATTTTGATTCATACATAACTTGACCATTAAGGCCGTTATGCACCATCTCTATAGTAATCTAGAATTTAGTTTTCGTGCACAATTCATCTCCAGCCTTCAAATTTTTTTTTTTTGATTTAGTTTTATTACTTCTTAAATTTAAGCTTCTTCTCATTTGACATTTAAATTGATTTCACTTGCTAATATTATATTGCTTTTTTTAAGTTATTTTATATTTAATATTTATTTACTTAATAACAAAAATAATTCATCAATTTTTTCTCTTATTTTATTTGGCAATTTATAGTATTCCATATGAGGTTTGATTATTTTAATTTCACATTTTTAAATATTTTATTTTTCATTATTTTGTTAAGCTTTACTTGATATTTTAATTTGTACCAAGTTTTACTATTAGGGACGATAAACTTGTTGTACATAGTATTTTTGAAAACAATTTTCTCATACAATTTAGCATATTTGTTCAAATATTTTTCTTTAACTTTCTTAGATTTCTTTAAAACTCTAAATGTCTTCTTATGTTACCTTATAATGGTTTAATTTGGCAATATCAAATTTCTTCATTTTATCTTATTTTAACTCCATTATATATTTTCTTAATGTCAAAATAATAATTTAATGCTAATTATGCATATTTAATTTATTAATTTTTAGCAATTGCAAAAAAAGCCTGATCAACATGATCTCAAACAAATTAAAAAAATTATTTTTTATATTTTTAGTTTTTTATATTATTTGGTTTTCACTCATTTTACACTCCTTTTCAGTTCCTACATGATTTTGTGGTATAGAATGTTACAGTTGATCTCCTTAGTAACTTATAATGTAATTTTATTTTACAATTTATAACATTTCAATAAATATTTCACTTTTATTTGGCTATGTTATAAGTAAACACTTGTTCTCTTATCATGAGACCTTCGTATCACTTTGATTTGTTTAGATTACATTGCTTTACTTTATCTCATTTAATGTTTATTATACATTTACTTAATATTGAAATTATAATTTATTATTATTTATGGCTATTTACTTTGTAATTTGTAGTAATTCAAAACGTGGTCCAATCGAGACAAAACAAAAATCTTTAGACTAGTCTACAAAAACTGTATTATTTAATGTTATATAATAAAAAATTTATTTTTAAAATTTTAACTATATTATTTTCTAATATTTTACTAAGGTTTATGTGTCATATCTTTTAATACCTTATTTTAAGGTTGAGGGGTCTACTTTAGATTTCTTTAATATAATTGAAGTCAACTTTGTTGTATAATTTATCCTACTTTCTTCACATTTTTAATAGTTTTTCAACCATATTATTATTTAACTCTAAATCTCCACTCGTGTGACTACTACGTCATTTTGGTTTCGTTATGCTACATTACTTTAATTTCTCATATTTTAATAATTTTAATATTTTCTTTTTTTGGATTTGCACTTTTTTCTTAATATCTAGGAAAGAAAAATTTGCAAATAACTTCTCTCATTTTCTCAATTTTTTTACTTAGCTATATTACATGAAACTATAATTCTCTCCCTAAGTGGCCTTTAGGCTAATTTAATTTTGATGTAACATTGCATCAATTTGTCACACTTAAAATTAAATATATATTTCCATAATATAAAAATAATGAATTATTTTTAATTTATGCTTATTTACTTTTATAATTCAAGTAGTTTTCAACACGATCCAATGAAGACAAATAAATCATCATTGGAATAAACTTTTTGACCTCTATCAAATTAAATATTTATTTATTTTGTTTCAAATATTTTTTTTATATGTCTTCAGCATGTTTTACTAGTTGTTTTGATTCATACATGATTTTACTATTAATAAAAATTCTTTTGTTCTCTCTCACATATATGAATACTACTTTCTCATAAAATTTCAATTTTATAGAAATGTTTCAATGTCGTTTGCACATGCTATAATTTAAGTTAAGATCTAGACTTTTGTGACATATTGTTTGATTCATTTGTTTATATTACATTTCTTTGATTTATCTCATTTCATATTTAGTATATATATTTTCTTAAACTTAAAAAATTAATTTATAGTTTTTTTTTGCTTGTTTCTTATGACAAATGACTGTAATTCCAAATGAGCTTTGATGAAGAGAAACGAATGTTAATGGATTCATCTCGTCAACATTGTCATATTAAACAATAATTTATATGTTTTTAAATATTTAATTTTCTATGAATATCACATTTTTATGAGATATTATAATTCATATATTTTTTAATTATTGATAAGGCTATACTCGATCTCCTTAGTATCTTACAATTCGACTTTAACATATAGTTTGTATAACTTTTCAAATTTTTTTGTGATATTACTCTCTAACTAAAAATCTCCTCTTATGTTACTTTTTTCATTACTTTGATTTCTTTATAATGAATTGCTTAAATATACTTCGTTTTCGTAATCTTTTATATTTACTTATTATTCAAAAAATAATTTGTTATTATTTATGCATATTTACTATTGTAATTCATAGTAATTTCGAAAGAGGTCTAATTAAGATGAAACAAATGACATTAGACTCATCTCGACATACTCTTACTAAATAAACATTTACTATTAATTTATATGTATATATATATATATATATATATATATATATATATATATATATATATATATATATATATATATATATATATATATGTTTTAGAGTTTTGATACTCTTTATGAGATATTTTGATTCATACTTGAATTGATTATCGAGGTTATTACACTAGATATCCTGAGCATTAGGGAATGTAACATTTCATATAATTTATCTCATATTCTTCACTTTTTTTTTCTTTTCATTGGCCATATTGCTTTGATTTATCTTATTTCAGCTTAAATAAATATTTTCTTATAATAAAAAAATAATAATTATTATTTACTATTATAAAATTTAATATTTTGTAATAATTCCGAAAGTGGTGTAATTGTGACGAAACAAACATCGTTCAAGTCATGTGGATCAGCACTATCAAGTATAATATTCATTTATATGTTTTAAAGTGCATACATTATTTATCTTATTTCTTAAGATTTTTTTATTGTTTGATAATATTTTTATTTACTTCCAAATTTTCTTATTTATCCATATAAAATTATCATTTTTGCCAGGTACTTCATTTTAATTTCTTTTAGTTTTAGTACATATTTTATTAATTTCGTAAAAATTATTATCTTTTTGGCTTATGTTTTTCGGTAATTCATAGTAATTCCAAACAAGGTTCAGTTGAGGCATAACAAATGTCGTCGGGCTCATTTTATAACCTCTATCATATTAAATATTCATTTCCATTTTTTAGTTATTTTATTTTCTTGTATTTTTTCATTCTCTACATGCCATTTTGGTTAGTTCATAATTTGACAATTTAGTATGTTGCACTTGATTTCCAAAACATCTTCATACAAATTTTTTTCCTATAATATATAGTATTTCTTCAAATGCTTTGCATTGATTTTGTCATATTACTGTCACCCTAGATATCCTCTATTATTATGTTTATATTGATTAAAATTGGATACATTGGATTGCTTAAATTTATCTCATTTTATGTTTATTATATATTTACTTAATATCTAAAAAATAATTTATTACTTTATATACTTATTTACATTAATAATTTATATTAATTTTAAATGAGCTCAAATCAAGAAGAAACAAACATCATTAGACTAATCCTGATAAAATCAATCTAATTAAAAATTCATTTTTATATTTTGAGATATTTTATCTTTTAAGAATTTTGGCATAATTAACTAACCTTTTTATTTGTTATTGATTTGATAACAAAAGATTTTACAAACAATCTTGGCGAAATGTTAGAATGCAACTCTATTCTATTATTTTCAAATTTCCTAAAACTTTAACTTTAATTTGGCTATATTCCAAAAGAACTCCAATTCTTCATTTGTAAGATCCTTAGATCAGTTTGAATTGGTTATATTCAATTGCTTAAATTTATCTCTTTTAAGATTTGTTATCCTCATTTACATAATACTAAGGATTATTTATGTTTACTTTAGTAATTTCTAGTAATTACTAAAGTATTTTGGCAAAATTTGAGAGTCATTTCAATCATTATTGATTTGATTATTGATGATGCTAATCTATATCCCCTTAGTAACTTGGAATACAACTTTCTCAAATATTTTATCTCACTTTCTTTAAATTTCATCCTTTGACTTATACTACTATTTAACACCACTTCTCCTCTCATGGGATACTTACATTACTTTGATTTGGTTATACAACACTACTACAATTCATATCTTTTTTATAATTTTAATATTTAATATTCTACAATTTCTTCCACTTTTATAAGAAATTTTAAATAAAGTTAATTTTAAAATCAATGATGTTAAGTCAAATCTTCTATGTATACTAAAATGCAAATTTTTTAAATAGTATATCTCGTTTCTTCAAATTCTTTTCTTTTAATAGGTTATATTACTATTAAACTATAATTCTCTTATTATGTGACCTTTGTATCAGTTTCATTTGTTTATATCACATTTCTTCAATTTGTCCTATTTAAAATTTTTTACATATGCCTACATTACATTAAAATAATAATTTTAAGTTATTTCTACTTATTTATTTTTCTAATTTGTAGTACTTGTAAATGCCTTCTAGTTAGTGTAAAAAAGCTTCATTGGAACGCTACTTTTATAGCATAATTTCTTAATTATTCAAATATTTTACTTTGATTTTGTTATGTTATTATGTCACTTGAAATTTTATAGTGTGTTACATTTACGTTGCTTTGTTTTAGTTAAGTTATATTACTAAAATTTACCTATTTTACGTTTAATATATATATTTATTTTATAATAAAATAATAATTTATTAATATTTATGATTATCTATTTGAATAATTTATAATAATTCCAAATGATGTTTGACTGAGAGGAAAAAAATTGTTGTTTGACTCATCTAAATGAGCTCTATTCAATGAAATATTTATTTATTCTTATTTTAAAGATATTTTATTTTCATTGGTTTTTGCTTAGCTTTTGAGACAATCAATTCTTGTTGATTTAACAATCAATGATATTACACACAATCTCTTTAGAATGTTGGGATATAACTTTCACATACTACTCAACTTATTTCTTTAATTTGTTTTTCTTTGATTTTGTTATATAATTTTGTAACTCTAAATCTAGTATTATCTAAGCAATACATTGATTTTATTTGGTTATTTTAGAGTACTTTAATTTATCTTTTTTCATTTTTTAATATATATTTACTTAACATTATAATAAAAAAGTTATAATTATTTATGCTTATTTAATTTTGCAAAAATAGCAATTCTGAAGTTGATGTGATTGAGATTAGGTAAACAAGGTTGGACTTGTCTTTAAAAACATTATCTAATTAAATATTCCTTTATATATTTGTAAATATTTTATTTGATTTAAATTTAGCAAGCTTTAGAAGCCATTTAGATTCTTATTGGATTTAATGTTTGAGGATGTTCGACTTAATCTTCATAGTGTCTTGGATTGCAATTTTAATCTATAATTTGTATCATTTCTTCAAATGTTTTTCAATTTAATTTTTTAACTATGAAATACCAATTCTCTTCTTGTGTGACCTTATAATCCAGTTTGAATTTATTATACATTACATTAATTTATCTCTTTTTATCGTCAATTATATATTTTTATTTAATATTTAAATAATACTTTATTATATTTTATTCTTATTTAATTTATTTATTCATATTATATTAAAAATAAGTCTAATAGAATTGAAACAAACATCATTGGACTCATTTAAATGAGCACTATCAAAATAAATTTTCATTACAAAAGATTTGTATAAAATTTGATGATTAAGGATGCTATTAGGATTTGCCTTACTAATAATGAGTGCAATGTCACCATGTAATTTATCTTATTTCTTAAAGGTTTTCAATCTAGATTGGTGCATTGCAATGAAACTCTTGTTTTCATTCTTATATCTTTTATATTACTTTGATTTCTTAATATTATATTGCTTCAATTTATATCACTACAGCTTCATAAGAATTTTATTTTATATAAAAAGAATAATTCATTTTTAGTGATACTTATTGATTTTGAAAATTCTTAGTAATTCTAAATAAGATTTAAAGAATCTAAAAAAAGTCATTGGACATGTTTTGTTGAGTAATAATATGCAAATAAATAAGCAATTTCTTGGTAAAAGATTTATTTTCTCGAATTTTTGCACTTTAGTAGACATTTTATTTTGTGCCACATTTGACCGACAAGGAAATTATAGTAGTTGTGTTTTGTATATTGGAATTCTACTTTTCCTCATAATTTACCTCATTTCTTCAACTTTTTTCCTTAGAATTGGTTAAGGTAGTATTCAGCTCTAAACCTCTAGTTATGTGACCTTTATATCTTTTTGGCTTATTTATATTATATTGCTTCAATTTATTTCCTTTCAACTTCAATGAATATTTAATATTAAAAATAAAATTTATTATTATTTACTATTATTTACTTTGGTAATTCATATAATTCTAACGCAACACAAACAACGAGCAAAGCCAACCTCAATCTCATGCTTCTCTGAGACCACTCCATCCACAAGGAAGTCGGCCTACACCTTAGATTGAAAAGTTGAAGAAAACATAAGTAATCTCATTTCAATGATCTCTACCCAATAAAATATTTATTTCAATATTTTCAACTATTTTTTTTTTTGGAAATTTATGCTACACTAATTTTTTTGTTATTTTGGAACTTAATTTTCTTATGCAATTTACCTTATTTCACAAATGATTACCCTTTAATTTGGCTCTTTTACTATAAAAGTCTAAATCTCCTCTCATGTTACCCTTACATCGATCTGATTTGGTTATATTACATTATGTCAATTTATCTCAAATAACCCTGAGTAAATTTATGCTAAATTTTAAAAAAAGATTTCATTATTGTTTTTACTATTTTTCATTATTAAATTGACAAAATTCAAAATGGGGTTCAATCTATATGAAACATATGCATTGGACATGTCTTGATGAGCATCACCCAAATAAACTTTCCTTCAACTTTTATAAATACTTTATCAATGAAAGGTTTTTGTGTTTTTTATGAGATATTTCAATTTTTATATGAATTAATGATCAAAGATTTTATTCTCAATATCTTTAATTTCAATGAGTGAAACTTTTCTATTCAATTAACCTAATTTTTTAATTTTTTTTATTTCTACTAACACAAAATCTCGTTAGGTTCATTTATATTTGATTTAATTATATTATATTACTTTACTATGTCTTATTTTTTTAAAATATGTTTATTTATTATTAAAATTATTTATTTTTATTATTTATTTTTTTTACTTTGGTTATTAGCAATAATTTCAAATGAGGTCTTTTCTAGTTAAATCAAATGCCATTGACCCACCATAAATATTTTATCCAATTAAATCTTTATTTCTTAATTATTTATTACTGTTAAACTCTACTTAATGGTTATATGTCTATGTAACTCTACTTATCTCATTTTTAAGGAAGATGCATTCAATGATGCTAAGCAGCTCAAGCATAATGAAGTTAGTTTTAAATATTTAGGCATTTTTATTAATAATTAGATAAGTACCAAAAGGAACTTTGAAAGTTATTTATGGTCATAGCGAGTGGTCCAAATACATTTGTTTGGTCTCAATTAAACCTTTTTTTGAATTTCTATGAATAGCCAAAGAAAAAAAAATAAAATAAATAATAAGTATCATTATATCTCTATGTAAATATTTCTTAGAGCTGGAATAAAATAAATTGAAGTAACATAATATAATAAATTAAAAGCAATGTTATTATTGCACAAGTTGAGATTTATAGTTAAATTCTAATCTTAAAAATATAATAGATAATTTTGAAAAAAAGATGATAAAATTTTTATGGAAGTTGTAATCAAATATACTAGGGAGACCGTGTGTAACATCATTGATAATTAAATTAAGCATGAATCATAGTATCTCATTAATAAAATCAAAACTACGCAAAATAAAGTATGTAAAAATATTATAACAAAAACTAAGTCTCATAGAGCTCGTTAAATCTTTTATGTAATAACTATGAATTACAAAAGTAAATAAGCATAAACAATAACAATTTTCAATTAAAATTTAAGTAAATGTATATTGAAGTAAAAATAAAATAATTGAAGAAATATAATATAACAAAATTAAAGTGATGTAAATGTCATATGAGAATTTGAGCTTCACTACAGTATGTCCAAACAAAAATGAAAACTTGAAGAAATAGGATAAACTTTAATAGAAAACTACACTCCAAAACACTAATGAGGTTGAGTATATCAACCATGATTATTAAATTAGTTATAGAAAGAAATATTTCATAGGGCATACCAACGCTTTATAAAATAAAACATTTGAAAAAAATAAAAATATATAATTAGTCTGATAAAAAAAAATATTTAAATACATTCATTTCTACTTGATCGAGCTCGTTATGAATTACTATAAACAAAAAAATTAAATAAGTGTAAATTAAAAAAAAAATATTATTTTTTTATTTAGTAAACTTTTATTAAATTTAACATAACAAAAATTGAATTATTATAATATAACAATATCAAAGGGATGTAGATATGATGTAATAGAAGATTTAGCATTAGATAATAATATAATAAAATAATGGAAAAAATTTAATTAAATGAGATAAATTGTATGAAAAATTTACGTTGCAAGATAATGAGAAGATCCAATGCAAGATCCTTGAATCCTTAATGAAAAGGAAATGAAAATGACTCATAAAACATGCTAAAATATTTTAAAATAAAATATTTAAAAAAAAATCAACCATTAGTTTGATACAATCCATTAAGATGAGTCCAACAATATTTTTTTTTAATTAGTCGCCATATAGAAATAGTTCAAAAAAAGAGTAAATAAAATATATAACTACAAATTGTTATTTTAATATTAATTAAATATAAATAAAATTAAAGTGTGAAAAATTGAAGCAATTTAGGTTTATCAAATATAAGACATATAAAGGTCACATGAGATGAAATTTCAAGTGCATGGTGACATAAATAAATCGAAGTGAAGAATTTAAGGAGTTGAGATGAATTATTTGAGAAAGTTTAACTCTAAGGTACTAAGGAGGTTGTGTGTAACATCCTCAATCATGAAATCAAATACGAATTGAAATATCTCGTAAAACTTGCAAAAACTTTAACAAATAATTTTTTTTGAAAAAAAGTGATATTTGAATAAATAGAGCTCATAAAAAATGAGCCTAATGATATTTGTTTCATCTCATTCATGCCTCAATAAGATCTGTTGTCCATTACCAAACCAAAATAAGAAAAAATAATGATAAGTTTATGTTAACATTACACATATAAATTTTGAAGTCAAAAAGAGATATATCTCATTTCATAGTAATATAACAAAATAAAAGCATAAAAGGTTAAGACTTAAGTAAAATTTGTTATGTAAACTATATTTCAAGATACTATGGAGATCGATTATAACACACTCAGTATCAAATTAGTTATGAATAAGAATATATCATAAAACATGTTATAAACATATTAACTTAAATATTAAAAAATATTAAAAATTAATATTTAATTGCATAGAGCTTATAGAGATGACTCCAATGATAATATTTTGTCTATATTACACCTTGTTAAAATTATTAAAATTTAAATGAGAAAGTAAACAAAAATAAAAAGAAAATATAACCAAAACAAGAGGAAGTGAACATCGCACAAGCTGAGATTTAGACATACTTTTTATTTTTTAAGGCAAAGAAAAACATTAGAATTCTTTGTTTCAATTTTATAGAAAAGTTACATTCAACAATAGTAAGGAGATCAAGTGTAATATCTTGAATCATCAAATAATGTACAAATAAAAATTTTTTAAGCACAAAGAATTGGTAGAAAAATAATAATAAAATATAAAAAATAAGAATTTAGTTTGATAGAAGTAGTCAAAAAAAATTTTAACACCATTTATTTCATTTCATTAGGCCTCATTTACAATTATTGCAACTTATTAAAGAGAATGAACATAATTAATAACACTTTTTAATATTAACTAAATACATATTAAACTTAAAATAAATAATTTAAACAATATACTTACCTAAATTATGCAATTATTAAAATCATATGGGAAGATATTTATATTAACATACTAAACAATGAAGGTAAACAAAAATTTATCACAAATGATGTAAGTTATACAAGAAAGTTCTATTCTAAGATACTAAGCACAATGCATGTGATATTCTTGATTTTTAAGTCAGATATGAATTAAAATATTTCATACAATAATACCAAATCCTAATAAAATAAAATAATTTAAAAGGTTAAAAAATGTTTCATAAAATAATACCAAATTCTAGTAAAATAAAATAATACTAAATTCTAATAAAATAAAATAATTTAAAATTTAAAAAAAAGTATTTAGATGGTCAGACCTCATAAAGACATATCCAATGATGTTCTTCTGTCAATCAATTCTTATTTAGAATTATTATGAATTAACAAAATAATTAAACATATGTAATCACTTCAATTTCAAGCAAATATATATTAAAGTTGAATTGGCAAAATTTTAAGGAATGTAATATGTAGAATAGAAGTGATGTGAAGTTTATAAGGGAGAAGAATTTAATAATAATATGCAAAATGAAAGATATTTTATGAAATGAGATAAAGTGTATGAGAAAATTACATTACAATATATTATGGAGACTCAGCATCACAACATCAATCAAAAAATATAAATATGAGTCAAAATATCTCATAAAGAATGCCAAAGGAATAAAAAATAAAAAATAAAAAAATCAAAATATTATTTAAATGATGAAGTTCGATGACGAAAGACCAACAACGTATGTTTCTTGTCAACCAAACCTTGCTTGGAAATCAAATAAATTCCTAAACCAAGTAAACATAAATAATAAAAAATTATTATTTAATATTATATATACATTGAAGCTAAAACAAGATAATTTAAGCAATATAATATTAAGGAATCCAAGTGTTTTATAGGTCACATAAGGTGGCCTTCATAGTGATAAAGATTTACGGGAAAGCTTTCGTTCATTATACCAAGCAAAATAGGGTAATATCCTTGATCGTCAAATCAGGTACAAAGAAAAATATCTCACAAAACATGTCAAATATTAAGAAAATAAAAATTTAACATAATACAATAAGCTCAAAGTGATTTGGGGGGTCACATAAAAAGATATTTGTATTTAT
This sequence comes from Vanilla planifolia, assembly GCA_023846275.1. Lineage (NCBI taxonomy): Eukaryota > Viridiplantae > Streptophyta > Magnoliopsida > Asparagales > Orchidaceae > Vanilla > Vanilla planifolia. Next base: position 1,075,392 of record JAIUJO010000062.1, on the reverse strand, counting down.
ACAGTAATATAACCAATTCAAAGTATTTGTTCGAAGAAATGAGATAAATTGTACAAGTAGTTTCACTCAAAGGCAGTATGAAGATCGAGTGCAAAATCTTGTATAATTAAATAGAAAAGAAAATAAAATTCCTCATAAAACATGACAAAAGTCCAAATAATAAAATATTTAAAAGCATATAAATGAATATTTTGTTAGTAGAGCTTATCGAGAGGAATCCGTTGAAGTATTCTTTGTCTCGATTAGATCACATCAAAGTTATTATGACTTACCAAATTAAAAATAGCATAAATAACTTTAAATTTTTGTTAGAAATTTTTTTGAAAACATATTAATTTTGAAATGAGATATATTGGAGTACTATAAACTAAAAAAATCAATGTCATGCAACAATTATACTATAAGAGAATTAGAGTTTGATAATAATATAATAAAGTCAAAGAAAACAATTTGATGTGATGAATTAAATTGTACTGAAAAGTTGCATTCAAAGATATTAAAAAGATTGAGTGCATCATCATCGATTGTCAAGTTAATTAAAAATCAAATTGGCTAACAAAGAATGGCAAAATAAAGGAAACTAAAAAATTTTAAAAATATAAAGAGAAAATTTGATGCAATGAGATATGTTCTATATGAAATTTACACTCTTACATACTGGAGAGATTTAGTGTAGTACCATCGATCATCAAATAATATATAAATGTAACTGCCCTTAAAGGCATCTAAAAAATCTACAAAATTAAATTATTTTAAAAATAAAAAAGAATATTTAATCATAGAGCTTTTCTAGGTGGGTCCAATGACAAATATTTTGTATCTATTGAAGCTTGTTTCGAAATTATATTATTTATAGAAGTAAATAAGAATAAATAAAATGTATTATTTTTATACAAAGTAAATATATATTAAAGATGAAACAAGATTAGTTGGACAAGCTAATTTTTTGCAATAAAAAATTTTATAAAGTTTACTTGAGCAGACTTTTAGAGTTACATTGTAAAATAACAAAAAATAGTAAATCTTTTGAAAGTATTACATAATGTGTCAAAAAGTTGCATCAAAGTTACAAAAGAGATGGTGTGTAACTTTCTCGATTGTTAAACGTGGTACATATCAAATTTTCTTATACAAAAAGACACAATCTAGAAAATAAAATTTTTAAATTTATAAGAATGTATATTTAATTAGTTAGCTTGTTGAAAAGATTCCAATAATATTTCTTTATCCTTAATGAAACCTCATTTGGAATTAGTGTTAATTACCAAAGAAAATAAGCATAAATACTTATAAGTTTTTGTTATAATTTATTTGTAAATATATATTATTATTGAAATGCTATATATTAAAGTGACCTAAAATAACCAAATCAAAGACAACTAAGGCTCACATAAGATGACATGTAAACTCACATAGTGATATAACCTAACCAAAGCAATAAATTTCAGAGAAAGAGTTATATTATTTAAGAAATTTGCATTCCTAGATACTAAGGAGAACAAGTACATCTTCGATCGTTAAATCATTTATAAATCTAAAAGTTTGGTAGTCATAGCAAAAGCTATAGAAAAAATAAATTTAAAAATATAAAATGGATATCAAATTAGGTGAAGTGCATTCAGATGAGTCTAACGACTTTAGTTTCTTCTCGATTGCATCTCATTGGGAATTACTATGTGTTACCTATACGATGTATGCAAAAACTTTAGAAAAGACATAAATTGAATTAGTGAAATAAAGCAAAAACAAAGGAATTTAAAAATCACATAAAATTATACATAGACATACCTAATAATATAACAAACTGAAAGCAAATAATTTAAAGAAACAATATATGATACATAAGAATATTTCATTCCAAGATACTATAAAGACGATATGTAAAAGAAAATAAAATAATAAACAAATTTGGGAAAATGAAATAATAATAAAATAATTAAAAATTTTGATAGAGTATATTAAGACATGTGTAATGATATTTATTTCATATACATCAAACATCATTAAGAATTACTACGGCTGACCAAATTAAATAAGCATAAAAAATTAATTATTAATTTCATATTGGGCAAGATAAATTAAAATTGAAATGAGATATTTTGAAGGAATATAATACAATAAAATCAAAGTGATTTAAAATGACATGGGATTGATTTAGAGTTACATAATAATATATTGAAATCAAAGTGATTTTTTTGAAGAAATAAGAGAAATTATACAAAAAGTTTCATTCCAAGATAATACGTAGATTTCATATAAAATTCTTAGTAATGAATTTACTTATGAATTGAAATTAATTGTATAGCTCATCATAATGAGTTTAACGACATTAGTTTCATTTTTATAAGGCCTTATTTTGAATAATGTTGCATTTCCAAAGTAAATAGGATTGAAAACAATAAAATATTATTATAATATTTGGAAAGTATTTATTAAATGTTGAAATAAGAATAATTAAAGCAATATAATATGGCTAAAAAAAAGTTGTCTAAAGGTTACTCAAGTGCAGAGCTAAAGTTACAAAATAATATAATCAAATAAAAGTGAAATAATTTAAAAATTGAGAAAGCTTGTTTTAGAAAGTTTTATTAACAAATTACGAGATAGAGCATGACATTTGATCATCAAATATGGTATAGGTTGAAAGTTTTCATAAAACAACCTAAAATATTAACATATAAAATATTTCTATTTTTTAAAAAATAAAGATTTCATTTGATAGGACACTTCAAGTAGAGTAAAATGAAGTTATTTTGCCTCAATTGAACTTCATTGTGATATACCTTTAACAACTAGTTGAAATATAAATAAGTAATAATAAAGTATTATTTTTAAATAGAGTAAATATATGTCAAAAGTAGAACAACAAGAATTGATGAAATGTTATATAAACAAATCAAAGCAGTGCTGAGTTTACGTGAAACGACAGTTAGAGTTTCATAAAAATGATGTAAATGTCACACAAGTGGAGTTTTATAGTCACATAGACAAATAAATAAACCGAAGCAAAATATCTCATGAAATGAGATAAATGGTTATTAGATAGTAACATAGCAAGATAGTACGTAGATCCAATTTTACATGCTCAATCAGCAAATATAATATGTATCTAAATATCCCACAAAAAATTTAAAGACAATAAAATAAGAAAATATCTAAAAATTTAAAAAGGAATACTTAATTAGATAAGGCATATCAAGATGAGTGTAACGAGTATTATTTAGTCTTCATCAAACAATGTTTGGAATTATTATCAATTACCAAAATAAATAAACTTCAATATTATTATATTGTTATTTTAATTTTAAGAAAATGTTATTTAAAACATAAATAAGATAAATTGAATAAATGAAATATGTTCAAAACATAGCCATGCAAATTTTACATGAGGGGAAAATTAGGGCTTCAAAGTAATATAACCCAATTAAAGTGAAATATTTGAAGAAATAATGTTAAATTGTATAGGAAAGTAATAATCAAATAGACTATGGTGATTTTAACTTCCTCCATCGAAAAATAATGTACAAATCAAAAAAAATTTCTAGAAAAATAAAATATTTAAAAATAAATATACTATTATTTAATAAAATAGAGCATATTGAAATGAGTCTAATGAGTTTTTATCTTAATAAGACATTGATTAGAATAACTCTAAATTATAATAGTAAATAAGCATAAAAACTAATAAATTATTTTCTTAACATTAAACAAGTATATATATTAAAGAAAAAAATGAGATAAATTGAGTTAAAATAAATCAGCCTAGCCAAAGTAATATGAATGTCGCATAAGAGGGGTTCTATAGCTACCTAATATTTAACAAAATTAACAAAAAACTTGGCAAAATTGATAGATTGTATAAGAAAATTGTACTCAATGACAGTAAGTTAATAAAGGACAATATCCTCGATACTGAAGTTAGATATGAATCAAAAGAACATTTTGAGCATGTAAAAACAATTCAAAATAAAATATTTAACTATATGAAGATGAATATTTAATTTGATGGAGGTTGTCGTGATGAGTCTAATGATGCCTTGTCCTTTCCATCAAAATTCATTTGGAATTTCTTTGAATTTCAAATGTAGTAAAAAAGGATATTAAAATAAATTATTCTTTTTATTTTTAGTAAAAATATATGAATGAAGAAATAAGATACAATAAAATAATATCATATTGTAAAATTAAGGTTATGTGATGGCCAAATGAGAGGAGAACTATAGTTTCATAGTTGTATAACCAATTCATAGAAGAAAAATTTAAAAACAATAAGATAAATTATATAGGAAAGTTGGTTTGCAAGTCACTAAGAAGATCTTATGTAACTTTTTTGGTTGTTTATTCCATTAGGAATGAAACTCCATCATAAAGCATGACAAATAACTAGAAAAAAAGTATAAAAATATAAAAAACGAATACATAGTTAGACGGAGCTCCTTATGATCAGTCCAACTACATTTGTCTCATCTTGTGAAATCTTGTTTGGAATTACTACTTGTTGCCGAAGTAAAAAGTTATAAAAACCAAGTTTTTTAAATCAAGAAATTATTTATTAAAGTACAAATTACATATATTGAAGTGATGTAATATAATAAAAGTAATGCAATATAAATGTCTCACAAGAGGAGCTTAAGTGTTACGTAGAAATATAATAAAACCAAAAAGAAGATTTCAATGAGATATATTCTGTGGGTAAGTAATATTCTAAAATACTAAAGATATCGATCATAGCAACATCGATCATTAAATCATTTATGAGATGAAGTGGCTAGTGAAACATGCCTAAACCAACGAAAATAAAATATCAATAAAGTTAAATTTAAGATTTAGTTAGATAAAATCATCAAGTTTGGTCCATTGACAATTTTTTAATTTCAGATGTACGTCATTTGATGTGATGACAAATTAGCAAACCAAATAAACATAAACAACAATAAACTAGGATTTTTATACCATCTAAGGAAATTATAATGCTAATATGAAATAAATTAAAGGACAGTAATAAAAAAAATTGAATATGATGTAAATGCCAAATTATTGGAGAGCTAGAGTTTCATTTTAACATCCCTAAATCTAAAGGAAGTGATTGAATAAATGAGATAAGTTATATAGGATGGTCACATTCCACTATTTTGATGCAATAGTGTGTCATCCTCAATAGTTAAATAAAAAGATATTTAAAATACTAAAAATGATATTTTAATTATACTAAGATCATTGACATGAGTCCAACAACATATTTTTTAGGTGGATTAGATCACTCTTGAAATTACTTACAATTATCAAATTAAAAATTTAAAATATTAATAATATATTATTTTAATATTATGAAAACATATATTGAAGCTAAATTAAGATAAAATGAAGTAATGTAATATGATGAAATCAATACATTGTAAAAGTTACATGACAAAGGAGTTAGTGTTTTTTTGTAATATAACCAAATCAAAGTAAACAATTTGAAGAAATGTGATAAATTGTGAAGTAAATTTGCATCCCAAGATTCTAAGTTGCTATAGTGTAACAACCCCATTTAAAAAAGGTATGAGTCAAAATACGACGTAAATCATACCAAAACTATAGAAATAAAAAACGTTGTTGATAAAAATTTGAACAGTTCATTTGATTGTGCTCATCAAGAAAAGTTTAAAAACATTTGTTACATCCCCATCAAACCTCATTCAGAATTACTAGAAATTAATGATGAAATGAGAAAAACAATTATAAAATACTATTTTAATATTGGGCAAGTATATATTAAAGCTTAAAAATGATAAATTGTAGCAATCGAATTTGACTAACTCAGAACGGTTTGTTTGTCACATGAGAAAAGATTTGGAGTAACATAGTAACTTAACCAATTTAGCGCAACATTTTTGAAAAATAAGTCAAATATTATGAGAACTTTAATTCTAAGATACTAAGGAAAAGTGTATCATCCTGGATCATTAAATCGGGTGCAAACATAAACGTATTACAAATTATGAAAAAGTTTAAATAAAATATATAAAAATATAAAAATTGGAGCTTTGTTTGATACAAGTCATTGAGACAAGACAACGATGTTTTTTCGTTTCCATCAAACCTTATTAAAAATATGCACGAATCGCCAAGGTAAGAATAAACTACAATAAATAAATATTTTCGCGTTAAGCAAAAGTCCATTAAAACTAAAAGTAGATAAATTGAAGCAATGTAATAAGGCCAAAGTGAAGTGATGCAAGGGTCACATGAGATTAGAACTAGAGTTTAATAGTAACTTAACAAAATCAAAGCAACATAAATGATGAAATGAAATAATCTTTATAGGAAAATTGAATTCCAAGATACTAAGAACATTTTGCATAAAATGTTGAATTATTAAATGAATTATTAATAAAATTACCTTTTGAAGCATGCAAAACCATAGAAATTAATACACTAAGAAATATAAAAATTAATATTGAATTTTCTTGAGCTCATGAGTAGATTGACATTTGTTTTATCTTGATTAGACCTCATTTTGATTTACTAATCAAAGAAATGATCTAGTGTAATCAAATAAAAAAAATAAAAAGTCCATGTAGTGAAAATTAAAGTTTACTAAAGTACACATATAAATCAAAGGTTAAAAATTTGAAAAAATGACATAAATTTTTTGTGAAAATTTTATTCTAAGATACAAATGAGATCAAGCATAACAACTTTGATTGTGAAATCCTATACAAATTAAATATCTCATAACAAATGCCAAAACACTTGAAAAAAATATATAAAAAGAAAAATATTTGAGTAGAGCTCATTAAAGAGGTGTAAACATGACATGAGAGGATAAAAGGAGTTTCTTAGTATTATGTGCAAGTTGAAGCAAAACATTTGAAGAAATTTGATAAACTATGTGGGAAAGTTGCTTTCCAAGAGAAGAATTACGTTGTGTTTAGCATCCTCAATCCTTCAAGTAAGAGACAAAATATTTCTTAAAGCTTGTCAAAATATTTCTTCAAGCTTATTAAAATCTTTGAAAATATGCTATTTATAAGCATAAAATGATTAATTAATTCAATAGTGCTCACCGAAATGAGTCTAATGATGTTCGGTTTTTCTTAATTAATCCTTGTCTTGTGATACTTCCAATTACAAAAGTAAATAAGCATAATTTTGAAATATTACGGTTTTAATATTATGTAAACATATATTAATTCTAAAAAAGACATAAATTGAAGTTATCTAGTATTACCAAATAAAAGAAATGTAGAGGTCACACAAGATGAGATTTTTGTTTACAAAGGAAGATAACTAAATCGTAGAAAGAAATACTAAGAAATGGGATAAATCATTTGGGGTTTCATTCCATGATAATGAGAATATCAAGTGTATCAATCTTGATTGTAATATCACTTATAAGTCTAAATAGCTTGCAAAACTTGTCAAAGCAAAAGAAACTAAAATAGTTTAAAAAATATAAAACAAATAAGTAATTTGATGGAGCTCATTAAGATAAACCCAATGGTATTTTTTTCTCAACAATTCCTCCATTGAAACTACTATGATTCAACAATATTTTCTTAAATAATTATAAATTATTATTTTAATATCAAAAAAATAAATATTAAAGCAAAATTCTGATAAATTAATGTTATGTAAAGGTCTTATTGGTCGATATTAAAAGTTATATTATAATATAACCAAATGAATTTAAAAAGTTTTAAGAGATGTAATACATAGTGTGGGAATGTTGCAATCCAAGTCATGTAAGAGATCAAGTATAAAATCATTTAACATCTATTTATTGCATTTCTTCAAATTTTTTATTTTAACTTGGTTTTATTACTCTAGAACTTTAGTACTTCTCTCATGTGACTTTTACATCACTTTCATTTGGTTATATCAACATGCTTCAATTTATCTTATTTGTGTTTTATAAGATACACACACACACACACACATATAGATATTGACTATGTTTTAACATCGTAATCTGTTATTATTTTTGCTTATCTAATTTTGTAGTACATAATACTTCCAAATGTGGTAACATGGAGATGAAACAAACATTTTGGACTTTCCTTGACTTGCATTATGCAATTAATCTTTCTATTTTTACATTTTTCAAAGTTTTTTCTGATATTTTCTCATGGATGATGAGATATTTTTATTTTTACCATATTTTATGATAAAAACATGTTACACTCGATATTCTTAGTACCAAAGAATGCAATTCCACAGAGAATTTTTCTCATTTCTTCAAGTTTTTACTTAGGTTTTGTCAATTTTTTACGTAGTTCTAAATCTCCTCTTATGTTGCCTTTATATCACTTTGATTTGGTAACATTACTTTGCATGAAATTAACTCAATAAAGCTTTAATCATTGTTTATTATGTTTTATGATAATAAGTTACTATAAGTTTTGTATATTTACTTTGATAACTAGTAGTAATTCCAAATGATCTCAGATTAAGATGAAATAAATATTGTTGGACATGCTTTTGACAAGATCTATCCAATTTAGTATTTGTTTTTAGAATTAGTAAAAACTATTAAAGGTTTTACAAGTTATACAGCAACTTTTATTTGCACTTGATTTGATGATCGAGGATGGCACACTCAATCTCATTAACATCTTTGAGTACAACTTTCCTAAAAAATTTCTCTTTTTTCAAATTGTTCTCTCTTTAAGTTATATTGATATAAAACTTAAATTCTCCTCTCTTATGACATCACATCATTTTGATTTGGTCATAATGCATAGTTTCATTTTATCATGTTTCACCATTAATATATATTCATATAACATTTAAATAATAACTTATTATTAATAGTTATTTACTTTATTAACTTACAATTTTTTTAAAGAAATTCTGATTGAGTTAAAATAATTGCCATTGGACTGGTCTCAAAACAGTTTATCCAATTAAAACTTTGTTTTTAAATTCCATAATATATTTTTAGAGTTTTGGTACATTTTGTTATATTACTATACATAATCTCTTTTTGTGATAAAGAATGTCACACCCAAGCTCTTTAGTATCTTTAAATGCTACTTTCCTTAATAATTTATATAATTTTCTTCAAAGGTTTTACTTTGATTTGATTATGTTACTTTGAAACTTTAATTCTCTTCTCATGTCGCCCTCACATTTTTTTAATTAGTCCATTGATATTGCAATAATTTAATTTATCTAAACATTAATAATTATAATTACTTATGCATTTTTTTGGAAATTCATAGTAATTTGAAATGAAGTCTAATGGGTACAAAAAAATTGACATTGGGCTTATTTTAACAAGCTTAATGAAATAAAATATTTACTTTTATTTTTAAATATTTTTTGTTCTATGGTTTTTACTTACTTTATGAAGCATTTTTATTCAGAGCTAATTTGTTGATTGAGGGTATGATAGTTTATTTTTTTATTATCTTGGACTGCTACTTTTTTAATATCGTTTATCTCCTTTTCCCAAATGTTTGGCTTTGCTTTGGTTATATTATTATTTAATACTAATCTCCTCTCTTGTGAATTTTACATACCTTTCATTTTATTATATTATGTTCCTTGATTCTGTCATATCAAACACCAAAACACTAATAAAGAACTCATTAAAATGTGTCATTAATGTATAGAAACACTTAAACATAAAATATCTAAAAATAACAAAAAAACCTTTATAATTTGGTAGAGTTAATGCAAATGAATTCAATGGCATTTCCTTCGTTATTATTGAATCTATTTTGGAATTATAGTGAATTATAAAAGCAAGAAAAAAAATAAAAAAAGTCTTATTTTGTTTTTTTTCTAAATATATTTTATTGCTAAATTTTGATAAATTAAACTAATTTACTAAAACCAAATAAAATTGATGGAAAAGTCACCCGAAAGGCAGAAATAAAGTTGCAATTTAATATAACCAAATAATAAAACTTTTAAATAAATGAGTTAAATTATTTGTGAAAATAATATCTCAAGATAATAAAGAGAATGTGTGTAACATCCTTTATCATCAAATTAGGGACCAATGAAAATATAACGTAGAACATGCAAAAACACTTAAAACTTTGATATTTAAAAAAACAAAATAGTTATTTAGGTTGATAAAATTAATTAAACTAAGTGTAATTGCATTTATTTCTCCTTGATCGATCCCCAATTTGAATTAAAACAAATTAGTAAACTAAATGACCATAAGTAAAAAAGAAATTGAAATTTTAATATTAAGTTGATATTTAATAAAGTTAAAAGAAGATAAATTGAACCAATATAACATAACAAAATAAATATGATGTAATGGTCATAAGATTTCAGAGTTAGGGTAACATTGTAATAAAACAAAATAAAAATGAGAAATTTTAAAAAATGAGACATATTTTATAAGAAAATTTTATTCCATGATAGTATGGAGATGATTTATAAAACACATAATCATAAAATAGGTATGAACTTAATTGTCTTATAATATAGTCTAGAAATTAAGATCTTTTAAAATATAAAAATAAATATTTAATTTAATAGAGCCTTTCCAGGAAAGTACAATAATTATAGAATATTATTTAACTATTAATAACTTATATTTTAATGTTGAAATATGGTAAATTATTGTAATAAAATACGACCAAATCGACTTTATGGATGGACGACATGAGAGGTTATCTAAGTTACATAGTAATATAAATAAATCGAAGAGAAAAACTTTATGAAATGAGACTTAATTTACATGATCATTTCTTTCTAAGATACTAAAAAGATTGAACATAACATCCTCCATTAAATTTTGTACAATTTGAAATGTTTCATTAAGAATGCAAAAACCATAGAAAATAAGATATCTAGAAATATATAATTCATATTGAATTTGGTAGTGTTTATCAGGATGGGTTTGTCTCATCTTGATCAAATCGTCTTTGGAAAATCAATGTTTTAGCAAACAAATTAAAAATAAATAATAATAAATTAATATTCCAATGTAATGTAAATATTTATTAATGTTGAAATAAAATAAATTAAAGCAATATAACATAACAAAATCTAAGTAATATAAAGATCACATAAGACGTGATTTAGAGTTATAATATAATAAAAACCAATTAAAATAAAACATTTAAGGAAATATGGAAAATAATATATGAATGTTGCACTTTAGGCAATTATAAAAATAAAGAGTAACATCCTCAATCATAAAATTAAGTACTACTCAAATAGTTTAGTCAAATAGTTTAGCAAATCATGCAAAAAATCTGAGAAATGAAGCACTTAAAAGATAAAATAAACATTTAGTTGTATATATGTCATCTATATGTGTCCAAGGACATTGGCTTCACTTACATTCGACTTTTTTCTGAATTAATGTGAATTACTAAAAAAATGAGCATAAATATTAATAAATTGTGAACTCCATTTGAAGTAAATATCTATTAAAGTTGAAATAATATAAATTGAAAAATTGAAATATAATGAAAGTAATGTAATGTAAATTTCACATGAAATGTAATTTAATGTTACATAGTGATATAACCAAATCAAAGGTAAAAATTTGAAGAAATTATATCAATTGTATGGGAATGCATTCCAGGATATTATGGAGATCCAGTTTTAACAACATCGATGGTAAAAAGGGGCACAAATCCAAACATCACATAGAGCTTGTTCAAATCTCAAAATAATAAAATTTTTCAAAACATAAGAATAATTAATTAGGTTGTGCTCACCGAGATGTTTCCAAGGATGTTTCTTTCATATCCATTAGACCTCGTGAGGAAATAACGTCAATTGCTAAAGAAAATATGAAAATATAATTAAAAACTAATGTTTTAATAATAAGTAGATTTACAATAAATCAAAATTGAGATAAACTAAAGGAATGTAATATCCCAAAATCGAAGAAACTGAGGATTACAAACCTAAAATTTAAAGTTAAATAGGGATTGTGGGTTAACTATGAGGGAAACATGTATTCCAAGATACTAAGTACTACAAATACAACATCCTCAAGCACCAAATAAGGCACAAAATAAAAATTCCTTATGAAACATATCATTACCAAAGAAATAAAATATTTAAAAATATTTAAAAAATAATAAATTAAATAGCGTTTATAAGGATAAGTTCAATGATATTTGTTTTATCTTAATTCGACCTTATTCAAAATAAAGTGAAATAGTAAAATAAAAAAGAAAAAAGCTAAAAAGTATTTTATTATTTTAATAATAAGAAAGTTTTTGTTAAAGCTAAAAATAAATAAACTTAAGTGACCAAACAAAACCAAGTTAATATAATGTAAAACTTAGTTGAGTAGAGGTTTTGAGTTATATAATAATATGACTTATTAAAGATTTAAAATTTTTAAAAAAAGAGAATATTTTTTAGGAAGCTGCATTCAAAGATGCTTTGGAGATCATGTGTGAAATCCTTGAATTTAAAATAAGATATGAAGCAAAATGCCTTGTCAAAAATGCTAGAATTATAAAAGAAATATATTAAGAAATATAAAAACAAATACAATATTGGTTAGAGCTATACAAACTGAGTGCAATGAAATTTCTTTCAACTCCAATAAACCATGTTTCAAGTTACTACAATTGACAAAGTTGAGTAAACATAAAAATAACACTAAATTATTACATAATATTCAAGATATATATATATATATACATAATGAAATAAGATAATTTGAAAAAGTGTGATACGAGCTAATAAAAGTGATGTAAGTGCTATTAAAAGTGATGTAAGTGCTATAGAAATGTAGTACTAGATTTTCATAATAGTATATCAAATGAAACCAAAAGATTTGAATAAAAGTGATAAATTATATATGAAAGTTGCATTCCAAGGCACCAGTTGAAATGTCACCTAAAGCATGTCGAAAGGCTATAATTACTTGTTATATGTTTCAACTACACCAAACCTTATTTAGAGTTATTGTAAATAGCAAAAGCAAATAAGAAAAAATAATCATAAATAATTATTGTATTAGTAATTTGATATATATTGAAGCTAGGATAAGATAAATTAAAATAATATAATGTAAGTAATTCATTGTGATATAATTATCATACAATAACACATTTAGTGTGACAAAGTAATATAGCCAAATTAAAGAAAATTTTTTGAAAAAGGAGTTCAATTATTAGGGAAAGTTGCATTCCAAGGTATTAACAATTTTGACTGTAACATGCCTGATCACTAAATTAGGTACAAAAAAATTATTTTGCAAAGCATGTAAAAATCATAAAAACTTTTATACTTAAAAATTTAATAGTTGACTTTTTATTTAATAGAGCTAATTGAGATGAATCCAAAAATATTTAAAGCCAAATTAGATCGTCTTTAAAATTATTATGACTTTTTTATAAATTGTTGCAAAATATTGTTTCAGTTCTCCAATATTATATTTTAAAGTTGGAATGAGATAAATTGAAGATTAAAAATGTAACAAAGTAAATACGATATAACAGTCTATCGAAGGAGATTCTTTGCCACAAAGTAATATAAAACAAAGTATGAAATTTAAATAATTGAGCTAAATTATAATAGAATGTTGTGTTTCAAAATACTAAAAAGATCGACTGAAACGTCCTCATTGGTGAAGTTAACCATGACTCAAAAAGTATAATTAAGCATGCCAAAACATTGGAAAATAAAATATTTAGGAATTTTAAGCAAAATATTCAATTGGATAGAAGTCATGGAGATAAGTCCAAACACATTTTTTTCATCTTGATCAAACCTTATTTGGAATTACCACAAATTTCAAAAATTAATTAAACATATATAATAATAAATTATTATGTTAATATTTAAAAAATGCATATTCTTGTTCAAATGAGAAAAATTGAAGCAAGGTAATGTAACACATCAATACAATGTAAATGACATGTGGAACGAGATCTAGAGTAACATAGAAATATTATCAAATAAAAGCATAAGTGTTCAAGAAAGAGATAAATTGTAATTCCAATTGAGGTTTGACTAATACAAAACAAATGTCCTTAGATATTGATTTACATCTTTTATATCTAATAATTTGTAGTCATTCCAAATAATGTCTAACCAATGTAAAACAAACATCCTTACACTGGTCTAGGTGGGAACTATCAAATTAAATTATAATTTTTAATTTTTCTAATATTTTTCTTTCTATAGCTTTTCTTATTTTATAAGAGACTTTGATTCATATTTGACTTGGAAAATAATGTTGCTTACAATTTCCATCATTTTTAACTGTTTTACATTGATTTGGTCGTAACCCAAAAACTCCTCTTACTTGGCTCCTACATTGCTTGGTTTTAGATATATTACATTTTTCAACTTATAATTGTTTAGTAAGGCCAAATATTTATAAAATATTAAAATAATAATTTTTTAGTTTTTATGATTACTACTTGGATTATTAGCAATATTTCAAAATAAGTTCAAATCAAGAGAACAAAGTTTTTGCACTAGTCCCAGTGAGCTCCATTCAATCACATATTCATTTTTTAATGGTTTGAAATATTGTATTTGACTAAGATTTTGGCATGCAATACAACACATTTTAATTTGTACTTCCTTTAACCATCAAAAATGTTGTACTAGATATCCTTTGTATACTGATGCATCTTTATCATCTAATTTATCTCGTTTGTTTAGATTTTATTATATTACTATGTTATCTTCTCATGTAACTTTTGATACACTTTGATTTAGTCATATTGTGTTAATTTAATTTAACTAATTTTACATTTAAGATCAATTAACATAATATCAAAAAATAATTTGATAGTATTAATGTTTATTTACTTCTATAATTTTCTTCACGTACACATGATCTTAATTGGAGTCAAATCATGAATGGTTCATCTCGCCTCAATCAGCACTATGTAGAGAGGTCTTTTTTATATATTTTTTAGTATTTTATTTTAATTTTTTTATACTTCAATGGAATTTTGATTTTTACCTAATTTTAACAATAATAAATGTTAATCTAAATCACTAATGCATATTGGAATGTAATACTCATGTACAATTTATCTTACTTCTTCAACTTTTTTCATTTTAATTTGCCTATATTAATACATAACTCTAAATATCACTTAATGTGACCTTTACATGTCTTTGGGAATTCACAAAAATTCTAAATAAATATTAAATTTTCTACATTTTTTAAATATCTTATTTTAATTATTTCTTCAATGCCATGAGATACATTTCAATTCATATTTCAATTAATGATTGTGGATATCACACTAAATCATGCTAGCATCTTCTAATACAATTTTCTTGCAAAATTTATGTCTTTATCGAAATGTTTTTTCGAATTGGTTATATTACTATGAGAATTTAATTTTTTCTTATGTGACCTTCACAACATTTTTATTTTGTTATGTTATAAAGAATCAATTTATTCCATTTGAGATTTACAATATATTTATCTAATATTAAAAATAGTAATTTATTATTGTTTATGCTTTATTTCTTTTATAATTTGTTGAAATTCCCAAAGTGGCTTGATTGAGATAACTAAAATATCATGTGGCTAGTCTCATCGAGGAGATTTGCATTCTTTATGAGACATTTTGTATCATACCTAATTTGATAATCAAGGGTGTTACACTTGATCTTTTTATTGTATTAGATTACAATTTTCAATGAAAATATATTTCATTTCTTCACACTTTTGACTTTGATTTCGTCATATTACTTTTAAAGCCACATTCAGCTCTTTTGTGACCTTAACTTTTCATTTTTTTTTTATCTATTATATTATTCTAATTAATCTCATTTTAGATTTAATATACATTTACTTACAATTGAAAACTATGTTATTATCCTTATTGTCTTTGGTGGTTTGTAGTAATTCATAACGAGGTCTGATCGAGACAAAAAAAAAATATTGGACTTATCCCAAAGTGCTTTATTTAATTAAATATTTAATTTCCATATTTTAAATTTTTTCAAGTGTTTAGTACATTTTATGTGGCATTTTTACTATTGTTAGATTTCATGATCGAGGATGCCACACTAAACCTCTTTAATACCTTGTAATGTATCTTTCCGTTGTAATTTAGGTTATTTCTTTAAATGTTTTCTTTTATTTTATAATGTTACTATCAAATTATAATTCTCCTCTCTTGTAACTATTAATTCACAATTATTTGTTATATTAAATTTGTTCAATTTATCTCATTTCAACTTCAATATGTGCATATATATATTTCAGTAATATTAAAATGTTTGTTTGTTATTGCCTATCAGTACTCTCTCTAGTAGTGTGCAGTAACATTAATTGGGGCTCAACAAGGTGGATACAAAGATTTTTTGAGTCGTCTTGATGAGCTCTATTTAATTACATATTCATCATTTACGTACATTATTCTTTAAAGTTTTACATACTTTACGAGACAATTCCCTTGTACTTAATCGCTGACCAAATGATGTTAGACTAGATAAGACTTTGGCATATAATTTATCTTATTTTTTTCACATCATTTTTTTATATTACAATGTGAATCTAAATCTCCTCTCATGTGACTTTTACATTATTTTAATTTGGTAAAATTATTTCATGTTAATTTATTTAAATAAGACAAGATTAAAATGAATCTAATGTCATGGAATCATCTGGAGAAACTCTATCTGATTTAAGATGCATTTTGATTCATGTCTCATTTGATAATTGAGGATGTTATTATTGATCTTCTTGGTATGTTGGTATGAAACTTAAATTTTTTAAGAATTTTTATCCCCCTCATTTTGATTCATGTTTGATTTTGTTGTATTGCTGTATAGCCAAGAATCTTTTCCTATGTCACATTCACATTTATTTCATTTAGCAATACAACTTTGTTTAAATTTTTCTTTTTATTGCTTTAATAAATATTTCGTTATTGTTAAAATTGATGATTTGTGCATTTCTACTATTGAATTTTGTAATAATTTTGAATGACTTTTGAATGAGATGATAAGAATGTCATTAGACCATTCACTTTCATATTTTTCAAATATTTTATTTTATTATATCTTTTGCAAGCTATATGAAATTATTGAATTCAATCATGATTTGATGTTGAGGATGTCATACTCAATTGGAATGTAGATTTCCCATGAAATTTGTCTTATTTCTTCAAATTTTTATTTTTTGTAATGTTACTATGTAACTCTAGTTCTCCGCTCATCTGACACCACATAGCTTTGACATGGAAATATTACTTTGCTTCATTATATCTCATTTTAGCTTTAATATGTATTTATTTAATTTAAAAATAGCAATTCTTTATTTTTTATGCTTATTTACTCTGACACTTTATATTAATTCTAAATCAAGTGCTTTGTCGATGAAACAAATATCACGTGACTTATCTTGACAACCTCTATCCAATTAAAAATTTATTTTAATATTTTCTTTAAATATTTTATTTTCTAAGGTTTTAATGCACTTTATGAGAGGTTTTGATTTGTACTTTATTTAACAATCGATGTTGCTATAAACAATCCCTTTAGTCTTTTAAAATGAGACTTTCTTATACAACTTATATAATTTCTAAGAATTTTATTCATTGATTTGGATACATTACTATCCATTCCAAATCTCCTCTCATACGACCTTTATATTTCTGTAATTTCATTACATTATATTGCTTCAACTTTTTCTTATTTTTGTTTTAATATGAATTTATTTAATATTGAAAAAATTTGTCATTATTTATGCTTGTTTAATTCAATCATTCAATGTAATTCCAAATATGGTCCAATCAAGATAAAATAAATGTGACTTAATATACCTCAACTAGCTCTTTCCAATTAAATAATTATTTTTGAAATTGGAGATCTTTTTTGTTTCATGGTTTTTTTGATGTTTTATGAGCCATATTTATATGTCGCTATTTTGGTTATTAAAGATGTTAGACTTGATCTACTTAGTGCCTTAAAACATAACATTCTCCAACAATTTTGTTATATTTGTATGAAGCTCTAATTCTCCTCTTATTTGTCCTTTTGCAAAGCTTTGGTTTTAATATCTTATAATGCTTCAAATTATCTCATTTCTAGTTTATTATATGTTTACTTAACAATAACATAACAATTTATTGTTATTTATGCACATGTAATTTTTCAATCAATCTAATGTAAATTGAAACTTGATCGACATGAAATAGAAGTCATTGGACTTGCCTTGACTAGCTCTATCTACTTCAACATATGTTTTTATATTTTAAAATAATTTAATTTGAGTGTTTTGGTCAATTTTAATAGGTATTTTTGTATATTCATGATTTGAGGATAAAGCATGTTACACTTTATGCCTTTGTGTCATGAAATGTTGCATGCCATAAAATCTATTATACTTGTTCAAATTGTTTGCCTTGATTTGGCTATATGACTGTGCAAACCTAAATATCCTATAATGTGAACTTTATAATTCTATATGGTGACTATATTTTGTTATTTCAATTTATCTTTTTCAACATTAATGCATGTTTACTTTGTATTCAAAGAATAATTTTTTATATTTAGGCTTATATACTTTTGTAATTTTTAGTAAATACAAAAAAGGTATAACCAACAAAAAAATGAAGAGCCTATCAAATTAAATATTTATTTTTATACTTCAAATATTTTTTAAGGAAATTTACACATTTTACAAGAAATTTTAATTTGCACCTAAATTGATAATCAAGGATGTTACACTTTATCTTAATAGTATATCTAAATGTAACTTGCCAAAACAAATAATCTCATTTCTTGAGATGATCACTTTGATTTGGTTATATTACTATGAAACTATAATTCTTCTTATGTGTGCCTATAACATTTCCCTATTTATTTACATTACGTTGCATTAGTTGATCTCATTTTATCTTTAACATATATTAAGTTAAAATTAAAATAATAATTCAATATTATTTAAGACAACTTTCTTTGGCAATTCATATTGCATCAGTTATCTCAATTTTGAAGGTTTTACTATGCCTTATGAGACAATTAGATCGGAACAAGATTTTCACAATCAAGGATGTTACAATTGAACTTTTTAGTAGTTTGGAATAAAACTTTTCCTTACAATTTACCTCGTTTATTAAAATGCTTTTCTTTGATTTGGCTGCATTTCAATTAAATGCAAATTCTCTTTAAGGTAACATTTATATCAATTTCATTTTATTACAATAAATAGTATTAATTTAGATAATTCCAACTTTATTATATGTTAACTTAATATTAAAATAATATTTTCTTAATATTTATGGTTATTTAATTTTTAAATAAGTAGTAATTACAAATGAGGTATGATAGAGCTTTATCAAATAACGTTGCAGTTGACTTGATCAACAGTAACAAATTAGATATTATTTTAAAATTTTAAAACAATCTACCTAATGAATGTTTCGACATGTTTAATGGGTCATTTTAATTTTGTAATATTGGTCAATAAACAATGATACATTCAATTCACTTGGTTTATTGGAATGCAACTTTTTTTAAAAATTTATTTCTTTTATTCTAATATTTTGCCTTGATTTTGTTATAAAGTTATGAATGCCTAGTTCTCCTCACAGAAGATCTTTATTTCACTTTGATTTGATTATTAACGTTGCTTCAATTTATCTAATTTTATTTTTAACATCTATTTTACTAATAGTAAAAAATAATTTATTAGAATCTTTGTTTATTTACTTGGGTAATTCCCAATAATACTTAACGAGTTCTGACGAGATAAAACAATCATCTTTAGACTCTGCCTATCACAATATTCATCACATATTCATATTTATATTTTTAAATATTTTTTAAGGTTTTGACAAGCTTTATAAGAAATTTTGATTCATATTATTATAGTGATTTTATAGTTGATCGTTCTACAACATAGAATGACACTTCTTTATTTAAGTTATATTATTTATTGGAATTATTTCCCAAGATTTATTTAAATTACATTTATTAAACATATCTTAGTTCAACTTTAATATATATTTACATAATATTATTGTAATAATTTAATTTATTTTAAACATATTTATATTGACAATTCTCTCTAATTCTAATAGAGGTTCTATTATGTATAAACGAACATTATTTAACTCCGTTAAACGAGTTGTATCCTAT
Organism: Vanilla planifolia; assembly: GCA_023846275.1. Taxonomy (NCBI): domain Eukaryota; kingdom Viridiplantae; phylum Streptophyta; class Magnoliopsida; order Asparagales; family Orchidaceae; genus Vanilla; species Vanilla planifolia. The sequence goes on along the minus strand of JAIUJO010000062.1, from coordinate 1,055,340 downwards.
TGAATATTTTTTTATAATTTGAAATATTTTAGTTTTGAAAGATTTTAGACACTTTATGAGTTATTTCAATTTGTACATTGTTTGTTGGCTAAGGACATTACACTCGATCCCCTCAGTGTCTTGGAATGTGTCATTTCAAATACCGTTTACTTTAGATTCACTTTTTTGTATTAATTTTATTTTATTACAATGTAACACTAACTCTACTCAGATGTGGCCTTCACAACACTTTGATTTCTTATGTTATATTCTTTTAATTTATTAAATTTCAACCTTAATATATGTTTCCTTATTACTAAAATAATGATTTATTATTCCTTACACATTTAATTTTGCAATTCATAGCAATCTAAAATGTTATTTGCTCAAAACAAAACAAATGTGGATGGCATTGACTCGATAAGCTTTATCATATTAAAATAAAATTTATGCATATTTATTTTTTTATTTCTAGTTATTTGAAACAAGGTTTGATCGACATGAAACAAACATCATTGTACTATTTAGAGTATCCATTATATATATATATATATATATATATATATATATATGTATATATATATGGATATATATATGTATATATATAGTCATTTTAATATCAATCATATGAGCTTATTCTACAAGGCATTTCTATTTGTACTCGAATTGACCATAGTGAATGTTACATGTGATCTCCTTGGTGTGAAGAAAAATAAATTTATAATGCATTTTATCTTATTTCTTTAAAATTTTCACTTTGATTTGGTCAAATTACAATGCAACTCAAAAACTGATATAGTATCAGCTCTACAATACAATGATTTTTCAATAATTCATTCATTGAATTTATACCAATTAAACATTATTATATATTTACTTAATATTTTAATAATAATTTTTTATTATTTGTGCTTATTTAATTTTGGAATTTATAGTAATACTAAACGTGATCCTATTGAGATGAGATAAAAATCCTTTAATTCATCTCAAAATGAGCAATCAAATTAAATATTCATTGCTCTTTTTTAAAATATTTTTTAATTTTATTGGAATGTTTTGTGAGACTTTGCCATTCTTACCTTTTTTTGATGACTCAAGATGTTACAAAAGATCTAGTTACTAAGTTGTAATGCAACTTTATTGTCAACTTTTCGTAATTTTTTACTCACTTTTAACTAGATATATTACAATGGAACTATCATTCTACTCTCTTTTGATATTTACATCCCTTTAGTTTGGTTAAATTATATTTTTTATATTTATTTATTTTAAAATTTAACACATATTTGTTGGATATTAAAATAAAAGTTAAACTCTTTAATATTTATTTACATTATTTATCTCGATGAACTCTTTCAAATTAAATATTTATTTTTATATTTTGATATATATTCCTTTCTATAAATTTTGCAAGTTTGTGAGAAATATTGGTTTGTACTTAATTTAATAATAAAGATTGTTTTAGTTGATCTCATTAGTATGTTGTAATATTATTATCCCAAAAAATATCTCATTTTATCAACTAATTTTCTTCGATTTTGTTGTATCACTTGAATTCAAAATTCTTTTACCTAACATAAATCTCATTTCTTGAAATTTATTTACTTTAGTTTTCTTATATTACTATGAAACTTCAAATCTTTGCATGTGTTACCTTTACTCCAATTTGATCAGGCTATGTTATCTTATTTCAATTTATGTAAATTATTCCTTAATATATATCTACTTAATATTAAAATAACTATTTGTTATTATTTCTTTTTTCCTTTATAAATTCATTGTAATTCAAATGATCTTTGAAAAAGACAAAACACACTTCATTGGTCTCATATTGATGAGCTTTATCTAACTAAAGTCATGTTTTTTCTATTTCTATCTATTATATTTTATTTAGGATTTTTTAATATTTTATGAGCTATTTTGATTTGTACATAATTTAATGATGAAGGTCGTTAGACTTGGTCTCCATAGTATCTTTGGAAAACTTTCCTATAAATTTTTTTTTTATTTCTTCAAATGTTTCGCATTGATTTGGTTATATTGTTATGTAAAACATAATCTCCACTTGTGTCCCCTTTATATCGTTTTAATTTTTGCCATCTTATCTATCTTCTATTAAAATAATAAATCTTTAATCTTCATACTTCTTTTATTAAATAATTATGTATAATTCCAAATGTGATCTAATTAGGATAAAAGAAAACATCTTGGTCTGGACTCGATGAACCCAATCTCATTAAATATTTATTTTTTATATCTTTAAATATTTTATATTATTCCTGAATATTTTATGAGACATTTTCATTCATATATGAATTTAAGGTAGAGGATGTTACTATTATTTTTTAGTATTCTTGAATGTTGCTTTTTTATATAATTTATCACACATTTTTAAATGTTTTACTTTGATTTGATTATATAACTATTGAACTCTGATTTTCCTCTTATGTGACCCTTCCATCATTTTGATTTTTTTATATTACATTGCTTTAACTTTTCTAATTTTAAGTTCAATTTATTTTTAATTAGAATTAAAATCATTATTTATTATTATTTATGTTTATATAATTTGGTAACTCATAATAATAAAAAAATTATGGTTCTTTATAAAAGAAACAAACTTTGTTAGACTTATCTCAATGTGTTCCACTGGATTAAATTTTTCTCTTTTTTAAAAATATTTTTATTTTTTATGATTTGTTGCATTTTATAAATTATTTTATTTTATCCCTAATTAGATGATCGAGAATCTTACACTTAATTTTTTGCATTAATTTTGAATGCAAATTTCTTGAATAATTTATCTCATTTTGTCAAATTTTTTTTTGTTGTTATAACACTATAAAACTCTTAGACTTATCATGTGTGCCATTTATATCATTTTTGATATGGTTATATATTTTTGCTACAATTTGCATCATTTAAGGTTCATTAAATTATTTTTCAATATTCAAATAAAAATTTATTTTTATTTATGCTTATTTTCTTATAATTTGTCTAAATTAGAAACAAGGCCCCATCCAGACGAAAAAATTGTCATTGGTTGCAACATAACTACCTCCATCTAATACAATAATAATTTAAATATATATACATTCTTTTCATGCATATGAGACATGGTGGTTCATTTTTATTTTGACTATCAAGAATGTTTTGCAAAATTTGCATAGCAATTAAGAATGCAACTTTTTACTACCATTTATCTTATTTCATCAAATCTTTAGGTTCTACTGGCTTGTATTTCCATGAAACATTAATTATAGTCTCATGTAACCATTACATTACATTGATTTTGCTATATTATATCATTTCAATTTATCTCATTTGAGCTTTAATATTTATTTGCGAAATAATAAAACTTAAATTTTTTTTCTTTAAACCTTATTTACATTATCACTCATATTATTCAAAATGATCTACAATGGTAATGATACAAAAGTTCTTGGAATTGCCTATGTAAGCTATATCTAATTCGATAATCTTTTTGTCTTTATAAGTAAAGTTTTTCTATTCATTTGTTAGGCTTTGCAAGGTTTTTAAATTTGCTTCTAAAATAATGATCGAGTATGTTGCACTCAATGTTTTTAACATCTTGGATTGCAACATTCTCATGCAATTTATTTATTTTTTTTTAAAATTAGTTCTTTTATTTTTTTATATTGTTGTGTAACTTTAAATCTTCTCTTATGTAAGCCTTAAATTTATTTGATTTGGTTAAATTTTATTTTTATATTTATTTCATAAAAAAATTAATATATGTATAACCTAAAAATAATATTAAATCATTATTATTTATTCTAATTTACATCTAAAATTCGAAGAAATTCCAAAGAAGGATGAGTCAAGAGCAAAAAAAGATGTTGGACTCGTGTTAACAAGCTCTGAACAATTATATATTTATTGATATAAAAATTTGATGCTTCCCTTTGTCACATTTCACCTTTATTATATATTTACTTAATAATAAAATAATAGTTTTTGTTATTAATATGCACTTAACTTGGTAATTCAAAGTTATTCAAAATAATGACTGATGGAGATGGAGCAAATGCTATTGGACTCATCATGATAACCTTTCTCCAATTTAATATTTATTTTGATATATTTAAAAATTTTATTTTTCTCTATTTAAGCTCATTTTATTAGATATTTTCAATCAAACGATATTCGGAATTCGAGTTCGTTACACTCAATCTCCTAGTGTCATATAAAAAAACATTCCCACAAAACTTATTTTTTTCCATAATTATTTATCTTTGAATTAGTTCTATAGTATGAAACTCTAACTTTCCTCTCAAATTACCTTTACTTCACTTTTGTTTTATTTTATTATATTTATTCAATTTATAAAGTTTAGACTTATAACTTTTTAACTAAATATGAACAAATTAAATTATTACTGTTTATGCTTTTAGTTTTTTGATTTGCTATAGTTCCAAATGTGGTCTAATTAAGCATAAGGAAAAACTGTTGGACATGTTTTGATGAGCCATATTGAAATAAAATTTGTTTTATGTTTTTAAAATATTTTATTTTCCAAGATTTTAGCAAATATTACATGACTATTTATTTAAACCTATAGTGTTTAACAAGCAGGTTACACTCCATCATTGTAGTATACAAGAATATAACTTTCTTGTATAACAAGTCTCATTTATTCAAATTTTTATCATAATTCTGTTATATTCCTTTATAACCATAAATCTTTTGTCATTGATCCATTACATTGCTCTAATTTAATTAAATTACATTGCTTCAATCTATCTCAATATAGCTTTTTATATATTTAGTTAATATTAAAGTAATAATTTATAAACATTTATTAATATTTACATTTGTCATTCATAGTTATTTAAGAAAAAGTTTGATCGAAAAGAAACAAATGTCATTAGAGTTGTCTTGATGAGCCATATCTAATTAAATTTTTTTATTGTTATTTGATATTTTATTTTTGGCGATTTTCATATGCATTACAAAATATTTTGATTCATACCTATTTTAAAGAATAGTATGTTACACTCGAGCTTTCTTAAATAATTTACCACATTTCTTCCATTGTTTTTTTTTTCTCATTGTGTTATGTCACTACATAACTCAAACTCATTTCTTGTTTTACCTTTACATCATTTTCATATGGTTAAATTATTTTACTTCAATTTATTTCCTTTTAAAATAACCATATTTTTTCTAACATTTTCATAACAAATTATTATTATCTATTCTTAATTTCTTTGAAAATTTAGATTATTTCCATCCAACTCTGATCAAGATAAAATAAACATTGTTCAAATTTTCTTAATCAGGTCAATTGGTGGAAATATTTGTTTTGTTTTCTAAAATATTTTATTTTCTAACACTTTAGGAAGCTTTAGAAGATAATTTGATTCATACCTAATTTGATGTTCGAGGTTTTTACACATAATTTGCTTAGTATCTTATAATTCAAGTACCTTGCGCAATTTATCTTATTTTCTTAAATTTATTTCTTTTATTTGGATATTTTAGTTTGAAACTCTAATTTTCTTCTTAAGTGACCTTTAAATCACTTCGATTTTGTTATAATACATCACTTTAGTTTATCAAATTTTAGCTTAAATATAAACTTAATAAAAACTAAAATAATACTCTATTTTTATTTAGATTTCATTACATTATTACTTCAAAGAAGTTCAGAAACAGGCCCAATAACGATAAAATCAACTCTGTTTGATAGTATCTCTATGTTCTTTATTTAATCGAATATTCATATTTAATTTGATGACCACGATGTTCTCATCGATCTCCTTAATATTTTATAATGTAAATAATCTTTTAAAATGTATCCCATTTTTTGTGCTTGCTTCATTAGATATTAGAATTTTCACAATATTGGAGGATTAAGCATGTTATAATCTATCATCTCATACTTTGAAAACAATTTTGTCATGCAATTCATATATGATTTTTAAAATTTTCACTTTTATTTGCATACATCACTATGTGACTTGAAATCATCCTTTGTGCAACACAACATCACTTTGATTTTGTTTTAATAGATGTCTTAAATTTTAATCATTTCAACTTTAATTTATATTTAGTTAATATTAAAATAATAATTCAGTATTCTTTATATTTATTTTCTTTACTAATTCACAATAATTCAATAATGCTTAATTGAAACAAAATAAACATGGTTGGACATAACTTAATGAGCTATAACCAATCAAATATTTATTTCTATATTTTTAAATATTTTATGTTTTTAGGATTTTGACATTCTTTATGAGAATTTTAATTCATACGTTATTTTGCTATCTGGATGTTACACTCGATCTCTTAGTATTTTTGAAAGTGATTTTTTTTCACAATTTATCTCAATTTTTAAAGAGTTTTTATTTATATTATTAATAATACTATGTAACTCCAAATCACTTATTTGATGAGTAATCACTTTGACTTTATCACATTTTCGACTTAAATATGTACATTCTTGCAAAATATTTAAAAAAATATATATTATTTTTTTAATTATTATAATTGTTACCTAATTGTTTTTTTTTGAAATGAAACTTGATCAAGATCAAGCAAATGATATTAGACTAATCATAACGAGCCTTATCTCATTAAATAATAATTTTTACATTTTAAGATAATTGTTTTAAGATTCTTTCATACTTAATGAAATATTTTGATTCTTATCATATTTGATTATCGAGGATGTTACACTTCGTCTCTTAATCATCATAGAATATAGCTTTTATCTATAATTTATCTAAGTTCATTAATTTTTAGTCATTTGCTTTATTTTGATATTCAAAAACAATTATTCTCCTTTAATGTGACCTTTATATTCCAAAGATTTGGAAATATCATTATGTATCAATATATCTTATTTCAACTTAAATATATATTAAATTAGTAGTGAAATAATAATTTATCATTACTTATTCTTATTTAATTTTACTTCAAAGTAATTCTAAAGAAGAACCTATTGAGACAAAATAAATGTCACAAAACCCATCACAACATGGGGCATCCAATTTAATATCCATTTCATGTTGTTTAAGTATTTTATTTTCATGCATTTTGGAATACTTTTCATCACATTTTGATAAATACTTGATTTCATTATCAAGGAAGCCACACTCAATTTGCTAATAACGTTGGAATATAACATTCCAATACAATTTATAATTTTTCAATGAAACACTAATTCTATTCTAATTTGACATTTTCATCACTATGAATTGGTTATATTACATTATTTCAATTTTTATCATTTCAACATTACTATATGTTTGCTTAATATTAAAATATTAACTAACAATCATTTAAGATTATTTACTTAATAATTCATAGGTATTATAGGTGAGGTTTATTATAGATGAAATGAATATCTTTGGACTCACCCCTAGCAAACTATATCAACTTTAATATTCATTTTTTATTTTTCATATTTTTTCTAATATTTAACCACACTTTGCTACACATTTTGATTTGCACATGATTTGATGACTAACATTATTATATCTATCTCTTTATTATCATTGCATTCATATAAAAGTTATTTAATATATTCAATTTTTTTTGTTATTGTTATACTATAATATTACTCAAAAACTTCTATCATGCGATGTTTATATTGATATAACTTTGTTATGTTACATTACTTTAATTCATCTCATTTCAACTTTAATATGTATGTACTTAATATTAAAAAAACAACTTATTATTATTAATTCTTGCTTGATCTATAATTCATAATTGCTCCAAAAGTGCTATAATGGAGGTGAAATAAAGGTTATTGGACTCATCTTGATGAGCATTACGCCATTTAATACTCATTTCCATATCTTTAAATTTTTTATTACAATAATTTTGGCTTGTATTATCACACATCATGATTCACAACATATTTTATATTTGAGGAAGTTACACTCTATCTCAATAAGATCTTTGAATAAACCTTTCCTATAAAATTTATACCAATTATTCAAATGTTTTTCTTTTATTTTTTTTATATTACTTTGAAACTCTTATTCTCTTCTGATCTCCCCTTCACATTGCATTTATGTTTTTATATTTCATTAAAACAAAACATTTTTATTATTTCTAGTTAAACTCTATAATTTTAAATATTTTAAAAAAATAGTTCAAAAAAGATGAACTAAACATTGTTAAGCTCCTCTAGATGAGCTCCATCTAACTAAGAATTTAATTATACATTTCTAAATATTTTATTTTTATGGCTTCAACACACTTGATGAGGCTTTTGATTTATAGTTATTTTAATGATTGGGAATGCTACAGCAAATATCCTCAATATTTTTTAATTCAACTTCTCTACATAACTTATCACATATTTTTGAATATTTTTTATTTTCTTATGATACTATGTAATTTTAAATTTGCATTTGTGCGACTCCATATTGCTTTAATTTGGACATTTTGTAATATTTTAATTTATCATATTTTTTTTAATATATATTTGATTAATATTTAAAAAACACTTTATTATTATTTGAGCTTTTTTTCTTTAACAATTTGTATAAATAAAAATGAGATTTTATCAAGTTGAAACAGATATCATGGGACTTATCTTGATGTAATCTATCCAATTAAATATTTATTTCTATATTTTTAACTATTTGTTTTAGATATTGGTACACTTTATAACTATTTCTAATTCACATCGAACTTAAATATTAAGGATCTCACACTCGATCTCTTTAGTATTCTAAAATGCAAGTTTGTCATATAATTTAACATTTTATTTAAATTTGTCTTTTGAGTGGCCTTCATATCAATTTGATATGGTTATATTAAAATTTTTCAATTTAACTCATTTAAGATTAAACAAATATTTTTCTAATATTGAAATAATAATTTATTATTTTTTATGCTTACTTTGGTAATTTTTTGTGTTTACAAGCAAGATATGATTATGGTCAAACAAGGATCCTTATATTTTACTCAACGAACTCTGTTCAATTAAATATTTATTTTTATTTCTAAAAATACTATATTTCCTATGATTTTGGCATTATTTAGGAGACATCTGATTTCGTACCTAATTTAAAAGCTAAGCATGTTACACTCATTGTCTTTAGCATTTGAGAAAGCGACAACATTAACATGTAATTTATCTCATTTTTTCAAAGTTTTTTATTTTAGTAGGTTATATTACTATGTAACTCTAAATCTCATCTCCTTTGACCATTATATTGCCATGATTTGGTTATAATACCAGGCTTCAATTTATCTTATTTCACTTTTCACAAAATATTTACTTAATAATTTATCTTATTATTTGTAATTCCAAACGAGGTCAAAATGAGATATAATAAATGTCATTTGTCTAAACTTGATAAGCATTATCTAATTAAATATTCATTTTTATATTTTTCATATATATTATTTTCTTGTATTTTGTTAGGTTAAAAGAGAAATTTAAATTTGTACTTGAATTTAATGTCAACGATATTACACCAAAAATGTTAACAATTTAGGGATCCAACTTTCGTATTGAACGGATCTCATTTCTGGAAATGTTTTTCTATAATTTTGTTTTATTGCTATGAATACTAATTCTCCTCTCATGTGTTGCTTTACATCATTTTGATTTTACTAAGTTATATTTCTTTAATTTTTCTCTATTCAAATTTATTATATATTTATCAATTTTAAAAAAACCAAATTTATTATTATTTATTCTTATTACTCATGTAATTCATTCTAATTCTAGAAGAGGTCTAATTTAAGAGAAATAACTATCATTGTAATTATTTTGAGGACCTTTTTCCAATGAAATATTTTTTAAAATATTTTTTACAACTTCATTTTCTTGAGTTATTATAATGTTTACGTGATAGTTTTATTAGTATAGATATTTTTGGTAAAGGATATTAAACTCAATGCCATAGGTCTACTATAACACAACTTTCTCATACAATTTAAGTCATTTCTTGTAATGTTTCCCTTTGATTTATATCACTTTGATCTGTTTATAATATATTGCTTCAATTTATGTCAATTTAGGATTAATATATATAATATTAATATCAAAATAGTAATTAGTTGTTATTTATGATTATTTACTTTGGTAATTCAACGTAAATCCAAATGAGGTCTTATCAAGACTAAATAAATATTAATGGAATCATCTCTATGAGCTCAATGAATTTAAACGTTTATTTCTATATTTGAAAAAAATATTTCATGTTAATTCAACACATTTTAAGAGAAGTTTTGATTCATGTAAGGTTTGATGGTCAACGATATTACACTGCTTATTTTTAGTATCTTAAAATAAACTTTGATATAAAATTTCTTATTTTTCAAATATTTCAGTTTTATTTTTTTAATAATTTGAAACTATATATCTTCTCCTATGTGACATTTACATCTCCTTGAATTAGATAAATTACATTGTCTAAATTTACAATATTTTAGATTTAATAGATAAGCACTTATTTTTAAAGAAATAAATTATTATAATTTATGCTTGTTTACATAGGTAATTCATAACAATTCCATATGAGGTCCAATTGAGAATGAAGAAATGTTATAGTAATCAATGCAATGAGTTTTATCAAGTTAAATACTTAGTTCTATAATTTTAAATATTTTTATTTTAAGGTGTATTGACATGTTTATACGATATTCTATTTTGTAGTTCATTTGACATTTGATGATGCCATTCCTGTTCTATTTAACATATTCAAATATAATTTTTCAAATTAATTTAAATATTTTCATCATTTTTTTCTTTAATTGTGTTATATTATACGTAATGAAACATCTATCCTCATGTGACATTTACATTACTTTTATTTGGTAATGTTACAACAATTAAAATTCTTTTATTTTAATGTTAATATATATTTAATTATTATTAAAATAAAAATATATTATTATTTATGATTATTTACTTTGGTCATTCATGGTAAATTCGAACGAGGTCTGATCAAGATGAAATAAGCATATTTTTATTGAAATTGACGAAGCTCTTATTCAATTAAATGTTGTTTTTTATAGTTTAAAATATTTATTTTGTGTGGTTTTATATTATTTGGCAATCAAGGAAGTTACACTTATTCTCCTTAGTATCACTAAATATTAATTTCTTTTATTTTTTTGTCACATTTATTAATATTTGTTACTTTCATTTTGTAGTATTATTTTTTTAATTTATCATAATATCTAATTAATATATATTTAATTAATATTAAAGTAATAACTTATTTTTATTTTTTCTAAGTTACCTTAAAATACATAGTAATTCGAAATGATGTCAAATCGAGAAGAAATAGATGTTGTTTTATTCATTTCAATAAGCATTATCTAATTAAACATTTATTTCTATAGTTTTGAACATTTCATTTTCTTGGGGTTTTTATGTTTTATAATATTTTCTCATTCGTGCTTGTTTTAATGATTAAAAATATTATACTCAATCTACTCAATGTATTAGAATATAATTTTATTATATAACATCGCTCATTTCTTCAAAATTTTTCAATTATTTGGTTATATTGTTATGTAGCTTTAAATAATTTATTATGTCACCTTTTTACATCACTTTGCCTACGTTATGGTACATTTTTCAATTTATCTAATTTAATAGTATATATATACTTATTATAACAATTATATTTTTTATTTATGCTTATTTATTTGGGTAATTTTAAGAAAATATAGCAATGATAGAGACAAAATAAACTTCATTATGCTCAACTTGATGATCTCTATGGAACTAATTTTTTTTTTCGATATTTTAAATTATTTATTTTCTTGTACTTTTTCTAATTTTGTGTGAATTTTTATTTATACCTTATTTTATGATAGAGTATGCTATAGATGATCTCCTTAGTATCCTGTAATGCACCTTTCCCACATAATTTATCTCATTTATTGAAATGTTTTGCTTGGTTTGTTTAAATACTATGAAACTCTAATCCTCATCTCATGTAGATTTTACATCATTTTGACTTTGTTATATTAAAAATCTTTTATTTATGATTATTTATACTTATTAAATTTTTTAATTCATAGTAATCCTAAACTCATCACTATAAGCCCCATATAAATTAATATTCACTTTAACATTTTTAATGATTTATTTATTTACTTTTTTGCACTAAAAGACATGTCAATTCGTCCTTAATTTTATGATTGTTTATGTCAAACTTCATCTCCTTAGTGTCATAGAATTATATTTTCTCATAAAATATATCTCATTTTTTAAAATTCGTGATTTTGACCTACATATATTTCTCTGACCTCACATTGTTTCCATTTAGTTATATTATGTTGTAAAACTTTGTCTCATTTTAGTTTTACTATATATTTTGCAGATATTATAATAAAACTTTATTATTATTTACAATTAGTTAATTTTGTAATCCATAATAACTCTAAGAAAGGTCTAAATGAGAAGAAACAAATATTATTTGACTTATCTTGATGGCACAATCTATCAACTTTTCATATCTAAATTTTTAAATGTTTTGATAAATTTTTAAATTTTTTTTAATGAGACTTTACTATTTGTTCCTTAACTTAGTTATCTAGCATGTAACTCAAATTTTGTTCTCCTATGACAATTGCATTGCTTTAATTTTGTTATATTAGATTAGTTTAATTAATCTTATTTCCACTTTAATATATCTTTAAGAAAATTTAAGATAATACATTATGTAATTTTTAATGAGGTTTGATGGAGACGTTACAAATGTCTTTTGATTCATCTTCACGATGTCTGATTAATTAAAAATTCATTATTATTTTTTTTAATAAATTCTTTCTCAGGGTTTTGGCAAACTACCTGATAATTTTTTATTGGTATCTTAGTTGATGGGTGGGTATGTTATACTCGATCAATTTGTGTCATGTAATATAAAATCTCTGCATAATTTGTCTCATTTCTTCAAGTTTTGTCGTCTTAATTTGTCATATTACAAGTACATCCTCTATTGTGAACTTCATAATACCTTTATTTTAATATATTACATTTTTAAAATTTTTCTCTCTCAAGCAACAAAACAATAATTTTTTAAAATTAAATTGATATTTTTTTATTATTTGGGCTTGTTTATTTTAATAATTTATAATAATTCAAAATTATGTTTTATGAGATATTTTTATTCATACCTAATTTGATAATTGTGATTGTTACACTCATCCTCCTTAGCATCGTAAAATGCAACGTTCTCATATAATTCCTATCATTTCTTCAAAAGTTTTCTTTTAATTTTGTTACATTACTATGTAACTTTAGATCTTCAATTATGTGACCTTAACATCATTTTTGTATAAGTATGCCACATTGCTTCAATTTAACTAATTTAATTTTTAATATTTTGTTAGTTGATGTTAAAATAATTATTTATTACTTTTCTATTTCATTTTTACTTTAGAAATTCATAGTAATTTCGAATGAGGTATGATTAAGTTGGAGCAAAAGTAATTAGACCCATCCCAGTGTGCTATATCTAATTCAATATCATGTTTTGCTTTATTTAGGAAATTATTTTTAATTTTTTAATATGCTTTGCAAGACCTATTGATTCATATAATGTTTTGATATTAAGTAAGTTACACAATATCTCTTTTTTATCTTGCAATGCAAGTTTCTCATGTAATTTATTTCATTCTTGTAAATTATTATTTTTTACTTTTTTTGTTACTATGTAACTCTAAATTTAATCTAACATGATCTTTAACTCAAACTTTGCTACATATATTACTTTATTTTTTTCTCATTTATGCATTAATATATATTTTTCAATACCAAAGTAAAAAAAAATTTCTTATTTATGGTTATTTAATATGGTAATTAAAAAAAATTTAAAATGAGATTTGTTCAAAATGAAGCTAACTTTGTTTCAATCACCTAGATTATCTCTAATAATTAACCATTCTTGTCTAATTTTTACGCATTTTATTTTTTCATATTTTGGCATGTTTTATGAGTTATTTTTATTCGTACATTATGTGATGAACGATGATGTTATATTGGAATTCCTAAGTGTCTTGGAAAGTGACATTCTGATAAATTAGTCTCCTCAATATATTTCAGATTAGTTTGGCTATACTATTATGAAAACTAATTCTTCTCTCATTTGATGATTGCATCATTTTTATTTAGTCATGTTATAATGCTTCAAGCTATCTCATTTAAATTTATTATATATTTACTTATTATTCAAACAATAGAATATTATTATTTATGCTTAGTTATTTTGATAATTCATAATTAGTCTAAATGAGGTTTGATTGAGTTGTAACAAATGTTCTTGATCCAAAATTTTTTTTTCATTGCATGATGTAATCCTTAACAATATTTGCATGTCAAAATTGTACCTTTGCAACTAATCTCATTCCTGAAAAATATTTCGCTTTGAATTTTGGATATTTCAATGTAATGCTAATTGTCTTATCATGTATCGTTTAGATCATTTTAATTTCGTTATTTTACATTACTTTAATTTTCCTCTATTCAGTTTTAATATATATTTACTTAAAATGAGCATAATAGTTAGTTTTAATCCATGCATACTTGCTTTGCTACTTCATAATAACTTTAAAGGTGTGCTAAACTAGATTAAACAAACATTGTCGAAACATTGCTTAACGAGCTCTATCAAATTCAATATTTTTTGTATATTTTCTAATTTTATTTTTATGTCTTAATCATGCTTTATAAAATATTTTGAATCATACAAAATTTAATAATCAAGAATGTTGCACTCAATCTCCTTAGTCTTAGAAAATTTGACTTTCCCTAATAATTTATCTCATTTTTAAAATTTTGTATTTTTATTTTGTTGTATTATTGTATGAGTCTAATTCTCTTCTTGAATGATCTTTACATAACCTTTTATTTGGTTAACTTACAATCCTTCAATTTATATTATTTAAATTGAAATAACTGTTAACTTAGTATTAAATAAATAATTTATAATTATTTATGCCTAATTTACTAATTTCTCGTAATCTAAAATAAGTGTGATCAAAAGAAAACAAATGTTGTTAGACTTGCCACGATAAGCTTTGTCTATTTAGATATTTATTTTTAGACTTTTAAAATTTTATTTTTTTAATTTTAGCACATTTTCGAGGTATTTTGAATTATGCTAAATTTTACAATTAACTAATCTGAACTTAATCTATTTAGTACCATACAATGCGACTTGGCTATATTGGTTTGAGACTCTATTTCTTATATTGCGCGAAAAATATATATTTTTATATTTTTATTTATTTTTTACGTTCCATTTATTTAGTTTTCTTTATTCATTTTTTATTTATAATTTCTTCATTTTGAGATAATAGTTAACTTTACTTTGGCTTACTTATATTGAAAACTTTCTATAACTACAAATGTGGTTCAATCAAGATGAAACAAACATTATCATGCCCATCTATAAAGATTTTATCCATTTGAATAATCATCTCAATATTTCAAAATAATATACTTTCTTATTATGATCCACAATTTATGTTGAATGTTGATTGTCATTTGATGATTGATGATCGTATACTCGATCTTCTTAGTATCCATGAATATATTTTTCTTATATAATTCAATTCATTTGTTCAAAATTTTTTCTTTCATTTTCTTACACCACTATGTAAATGTAAACCTTCTATAGTGTAATCCTTAGATTGCTTTGATTATGGTTTGTTACATTACTCACATTTATCTAATTTTTATTTTAATAAAAACTTTCTTATCACTAAAATAAAACTTTGCCACGATTAAGGCTTATTTTTTTAATTCATAGTAATTCTTAATTACATCTAACAGAGACCAAATAAATGTCATTAGAGTCTCTTCAAAAATTATCCAATTAAAGATTAATTATTCTTTTTTTAAATATTTAATATCACAAGCTTTTGTTTTATTTTATGAGATATTTGAATTGCAATTGGTCTAATTATTGACGATGTTACCTTGATCTCCACAATATTTTAGAAAGCAACTTTGTTATATAATTACCTTATTTCTTCAAAAGTTTTGCTCTTTAATATTGTTATATTTTTATGTAACTCTAAATCTCATTTCTTGTGACTTTTAAGTCCCCTTTTATTAGCTGCCATATATTTCTTCATTCTATTTCACTTTAATTTTGTTATATATATTTAACTAATATTGAAAAATAATTTATTATTTTTTTTTCTCTTATTTATTTTCATAAATCATAGTAATTACAAACAATATCTGATAGAAACAAAATAAAACATTGCACTAGTGTTGATAAGCTCTATTGAATTAAATATTATTACTAATATTTTGAAATATTTAATTTTTTATGTTGTTGCCATTTTTATGAAAATTTTAATTCTTATTAATTTGATGATTGCTCAAACTTGCACTAAATCTTTTTAATATCTAGGAATGCAACTTTTGAATAATTTTTTTTTATTTCTTGTTATGTTTTATTTTTGTTTAGATATATTACTATCTAACGGTAAACCTCCTCTCATTTTTCTCTTTGTGTTTATGATTCATTGAAATTTCAAATGGCATCTTATTGGGGCAAGCGAAAATCATTAGGCTACTTTTACTATGTTGTAACCAATGAACTAGTCATTTTTATATTTTTAGAATATTTATTTGAGTATATTTTTTTCATCCTTTATGAACAATTTAAATTGGTACCTTATTCTATAATGAAGGTTGTGAACTCAATCTACTTATTAACTTCAAATACTTTTTTTAGTAGAATTTATCTCAATTTTTAAAATATTTTTCCTAAACATAGTTATATTATAATGAAACTCTAATTTTCATCTAAATTAAACAATAAATCACTTTGACTTGGTTACATTATGTTTTTTTAATTTATCTCATTTAGTTTTATTATGTTTTTACATAATATTAAAATAATAATATATATTTATTAATACTTATACAATTTGATAATTCACAAAAGCCCTAAATAGGGCACGTTCGATATTAATCAAACATTATCGAACTATTTTTATATTTTTAATTACTTTATTTTTTTATTATTTGACTCTATTTTACAAGAAATTCTAATAAATATTTTATTTAGCAATTGAGAATGTCAAAGAATCTAACTTTCACGTTTATTTTATCTCATTTTTTCAAATGTTTATTTCGATTTTGTAAAATTTCCATGAAGCCCTAGCCCTCTTCTCACTTGACCATTACAATGCATTTATTTTGTTATATTACTTTATTTAAATTTATCTTATTTTAGCTATAAGTTATATTTACTTAATGTAAAAAAATCAATTATTATTTATTCTTGCTTACTATAGCAAATTATAGCAATATATAATGAGATAAATATTCCTTGATATATTTTTTTGATACTTTATTTTCCAAGTTCTTTTTTGCTTTAGTAGACATTTCTATTCTTTTCTTATTCGATAGAAGAGAATCATACACTCAATCTCTTTAATGTCTTGGAAATCAAGATTTATGTATAATTTATGCCATTTCTTAAAATTGTTTGCTTTCGCTAAGTAATGTTTCTATTCGACTCTTAACCTACATGCGGCTTTTATATCGTTTTAATTTGCTTATAGTACATTACGTCAATTCATCTCATTTTTATTTTAATATATGTTTAGTAAATATTAAGATAGTAATTTAATTGTGTTTATTGTTATTTACATTTGTGATTAATGATAACTACAAACAAAGACTAATCGAGATAAAATGAGAACCATTGGGTTCGTCTTGATAAGTTTTATTAAATTAAATACTTGTTTTTAAATTTTTAAATATTTTAGTTTCAAAAGCTTTGGCATGCTTTAAGAGAAGTTTTTATTCAAGCTATAGTTAACAATAAAAAATGTCATTGGACTCATCTCAATGAGCTCTATTTAAATAAATATATTTTTATATTTTTGAAGTTTCTAGTTTTCCACCTTTTTTGCTCATCTTACAAAGACATTACTATTCATATCTGATCTTTTTATTGAGAATGTTACTCACAATTTTTTAACACGTTGCACTCCAGTCTTTTCATACAACGTATGTCATTTCTTTTTAACTTTTTTTTTCATTTAGTCATATTACAATGAACCTTTAAATACATTCTTATGTGAGATTCACATTACTATGACTTGGTTGTATTACAAAACATCAATCCATTTCATCTAAGATTAAAATACAATAATTGAAAAAAAATAAATATTTTTTTTCTTTATACTTATTTAGTTTTGTGGCTTATAGAAATTCCATAAGAGGTCTGATGGAGATGTAACAAATGTCATTGATCTGTTGTGGACAAAAGCAATATGATACTATTGTAACTTAAATTTACACAAATTTTTTAAATTCTTGACAAACTATGATTTTGTGATCAACATAATACGTCTACTGAGAATTCTTGCAAATATTCACGTTTATATTTTATTATTTTTGTTGCTAGATCAAGATTTAGGTTACCTTAATATTACATGATAAAATATTCATGACCAAGACTTAACATAGGTATTTAATTCTCATTGCACAATATGATCTTTTGCCATCATATTGAATAGTATACACCAAAATTGTTTAGAGGAAACATAACCTTATAACATTAATTCTAAATGCATTAAAATGGTTGATTTAATTAGGACACACATTTTGGCTAGCAAACATTAAGGGTGTAACAATAACTAAACCTATTCATATGATAAATATATCATGCATATATGATAATGAAACACTTTTATTCAAGCTCATTAAATTACTACTCATATATTTTGTACTTGTATAGTATGTAACTGAGTTGTGGAACAAGACATTAATATGTTATGATACTCATACAGAAGCTAACTAAAAAGTCTACATATGATGCAATATGTATTTCTTTTAAGCAAACATAAGACTATATTAATACAAAACCAAAACAATCCATGTTTTACACAATATTAAGCATGTATCAAGAGAGAGAATAAGATGTGTATTTGTATGACAAGCTTCCTATACATAAGATGATGGAAATCATCTTTAAGTGAACATAAAAGGCCCATATATTGCTTGCCTTGCACGACTAATTCCTTTGCATTTAACAAAAATTCAGCGAACAATTGCACCTGTAAAATGAATGTCTTAGATATAAGAAACATAATGGTTAACTTTTCCACAACACATTTAATACGAAAAGAATATCATCTAATTATGATATTGAAAGTCACACTTTTCCATTAATAATAAATAAATAACATGTCCTTAGTCAACATTTTGAGGACCTCAATTTTTATTAACAGTGCATGCTTTTGACCTGAAAAAATAAGCTTCTTCTTTTCTAGAACATGATGCATGAAATGAAGTGGTAATGCAAACTGCCACATAAATAGAGGATTAGATTTAAACGTTCTAATTGTGTTATTTCTTTGTAAAAAGGGAAATTTTCAATAATGTTTCTTTTTCAAGCATCGAAGCCTTTCTCCATTATTTAACTTACAACAACCAAATACTTAAAACTACATTTGCAAAAATCTCAACCATGCTTTAGTACCACACAACTCAGATTTGTGATTAGCATCCTTGTGGTTAGAACTAGATTTTTTTCATTAGACAATAGCCTTAGGTCTTTGAATTATTAAAGGTTTGGCATCAAAAATGGAATCGAATTGTCTATTGTCAATAAACTTGACATCTCTAGTAATAGTAGTACACTTCTTCTCTCTAAGTTTATATCTGATCAAATTGAAAATTGACAATCCTAGAGCTATCTAATGGGTTTGTTCACGACGGTATTTCAAGAAATATTCGTAATTTTGTTATTAATGAAATTCTTTTATAATTATATTAGGTGAGTGCACAAAGTGATACTGATATATACATGTTAATACTAAATTTTTTATATTTTGAAATCATAAATTTAAATGTAATATTTTTTTTAATCCAAGATTTTAATAAATGAGATATGTGTTATAACATTATTATGCTTCATTACTCAATTCCATGGTAACAACATGGCCTTGGTTAACCAACTACATGTATATAAATTGATGGACACGCAACTTAAGAAAATCTCACTAATTTTGCATTGTATACAAAAAGTGAAAAGAATTTAGTGAATGAGAGATAAAGAAAGGTAAGCAGATAGAGATATTTAGAAGTGGAGAGAAAATAGTAAAAGATAAAAAAAGCAAAAAGAAATGTTGGAAGTATTGGTAAGCATTACATTGACATAGTATACAAAAAATAATCAAGTCAGATCAAGAAAAGGGAGAGAGAAAGATGATAAGTTGATGAAGAAGGGTGATAAATATGGGTGAAGAAAGAAAAAGAGGAAAATAAAATCAGTATGAAAAAAGCATCATTATGATGGGGATGAGACATACAAGAATAAGAAACTACAACATAGATAAAAAAAGTAAGAAATCATGTAATAGTAAGAGAAAAGTGTGAGAGAAGTGGAGATATATAAGAGAGTGATAATAGTGGGCAAAATTTTAATTAAAATAAAAAATTTATCAATAACAAAACTAAAAGGAGATGGAGAGAAATAGACTATAAGGAAGGTTAGATGCAATTATGAGATCATAAGAGAGAGAAATTAGTGACATAAAAGAAAGTGAGTAGTAGTAGCGTAAGAAAAATGGAGTGAATAAGGGGAAGGTTTAGAAGGTGAGAGAAAGAAACAAGGAAGTAAGAACGTGTGAGGGGTCATTGATATATATGAAGACAAAAGCAATGAATTTTATTTAAATGGCCGCAAGAATAAGTTAGACTCATATAAATAGATAAAGAAAGAAAACGCAAGGTATAGCAAAAGAGACTAAGAAATAGGTAGGTGGATATGTACTTGATAAAATGAGAGCTAGAGATTTAAAAAATTAAGAACTACAATTAATCCTAAAATTAATTTTTAAATAACGGCAAATAATAATTATTTTTTAATATAATGTTAATTATTTTAATTATTACATAATAGATTGCTTAAATTATTTTTATTATTAATTAACACAATTGTAATTAATGATTCTTCCTAAAATTATTGATGAAAATTATTAGGAATTTGTGTTCCTATAATTAAAAGTACAAATATTATTATAACTATTATTGCTTTCATTATAATTAAAATTGATTATTAGAATAAAACAAAATAATAGTTATGAGTGTAATGATTATTATTCTTTCCCTGATAATTATGATAATTAATTCTTATAATTAATAATGAGTTATTAAGAAAACCTTCGAATTACATTTACGAGTAAATATTTGTGTTATTGTTCTTATTACTTTGATTATTTATTAATATAAATATTAAAAATAATTATTTGATGATTAATTCATTAAAATTATAAGTAATGTTTTATTTGAATTTTCATTATTTTAATGTTTTTAACCATTATCATGTCAAACATTTTAATTTATTAAAAAATATTAATGCTTTTTAAATTTCCTATAATAGGTTATCTTTAGATATTATGCAGTTCTTTTTGTATCATTAAGTTTTTTTAAATAACATATAATAAGATTATGGGACTTAAAGGTAATTGTTAACATGAAATTAGATTCAAAAGTAAAAAGATCAAATTTCATGTTAACAATTACCTTTAAGTCCCATAATCTTATTATATGTTATTTAAAAAAACTTAATGATACAAAAAGATTTTTTAAATCACTTTTTTGATCTAAACATTTTTAATAATAATTTTTAAAACTAAGCAAAATATATTCTTAAAAAGTAATACTAATCCTTAGGAAATATTGTTGATTAATAAAATTAAAGCTGAAATTATGTTGAAAAAGAGAATAATTTATGGAAGACTTGTAAAAAAAAGGTGAAAAAATGGGAAAAGAATTAGTAAAGGACAAAAAAAAAACTTCTCGAACATGGTATTATAAAAATAAGAAAATAAAAAAGGAGAAAAATAAATTGATATTATTAATTAATAAACTGCATTACAAAACTTATTTTATATTATTAATAAAATAGTCATTATTTCTTTGTAGATTAAATTACAAATTAATATTTGAGAGGCCTAGAAATTTTTTAGTTATCAAATTAATTACAATTATCATGAAAATTTTTAACCATTGTTTGTTTATGACCTACTTTATTTTAAGTAAATTATATTTATTGTTATTATTATTAGAAAAAAATATTAAAATAGTAATTTCGTTACTATTACCAACAATTAATGAATAATACTGTTAATATTGTACAATTGTTATAATATTTTAATTATTTTGTCACAATTAATAGATATAATTATAAATGTATTTTTGTTACTAGTTGCTATAATTACTAATTCTAACATAATAAAACTTATTGTTATTATTTTAATTATTTTATCTTTATTAATTTTTTTTTGTTTATTTCATACTACCCTCAATATTTATGGCAAAGATAAACTTTAATAATTAGTCAAATTAATTTCATAATGAAATGATTATTTTTATAAAAAATAAGAATTACATACTAAATACTACATACAACAACAAGATTTTAACAATGTTTTTAATATAGGAAATATAATAATTAGTAATTGATATTCCTTGTATTTCAATTCCAATTTTTCTAATTTTGAATTAGTATTTTAAAAATTTAAACAATATCATCGTTAAATAAATTGTATAAATAATTAGTGAATTATAGAGATTATGTTCTATAGATGTGTGCCATAGAGATAACGAATTAATAACAGATAAAGGAATAACAGAATAAACGAGAGAGATAGGTAAGCAAAAGAGGTGCGAGAAATAAGAATAGAGATGGCTAATTGGTATAGAAAGAAGGAAACAGCCAGATAAAAACTGGCAGAATATGAGAATAATGGAAGATAAGGGGGAAGAGAAAGAGGGGGTAAGGAAAGAAGGACAAGAGAAGGAATTAAAGAAATAAAAGAAGCAATGAAGGATAGAGATGGTAAGAGGGAGAGAGAGATTAAAATAATTATAAAAAAAATTGAAGGGAGAGAGTAAAAGAATTAAGAGAAAAAAGAGTGAACGAGCATGTAAGGGAAGTGAAAGTACGGAGATATAGAGAATAGTAAGAAGAGCGTTAGGTAAATAGAATGAATGATAACGAGAGGGAGAGCAATGGAGACAAGACTCCTAAATCGAAAGTAGAAGATAAACAAAAAAAAGAATGATAGATATATGATAGGTGGACAAGTGCTAATAGAGAGCTATAGAAAGTTATGAGGGATGGGACAAACAACAAAAGAGATAAAGAACCAAGATAGAGCAAGAAAGAAAAAATGAAAGAGAAGGAAAAGTGTTAATGGATAGTGTAACGAAGAAGTGCAATCAGTGATGTTGGGAAAATATTCTGAAACATAGTGAAACAAAAAGGAGGTAAAAGATAAGGAGAGAAGATAAGATAGAGAAGAGCTTGGAGTGAGATGAAGAAGATTATGCTAGGGACAAATTGAGATATAATGTGTGAAAGAGATTATATATAAACCAACAAAAGTATAAAAAGATTAAGAAAAATAAAGAGTGCAAGTGATTGAAAGGAAAAAATGCTTACTAAGAGATAGAAATGGATGACATATAGAATGATAAAAGGAGTGTGATAGGCAATTACTATAAGAGGCAAAAAAGAAGAGAAAGTGGATGGGAGAGAAAGCTAGTGATAGAAGAGAAAGATGAGAGTGACTTATAATTATGCGAGAAAGATAAGAAAAGGAGAAATAAATAGAAGTAAATGTTATAGAGAATAGATAGGATATAGAACACTAGAGGTAGAATAGAATAGGGAACGAAAAGAAATTAATAGAAAGGGATACTAGGAGAGAGAAAGATATGGAGAATGGGAGAGATTTAAAGATAGAAAAGATAAAGAGATGTACGGAGAAGACGGAAGGGAAAATTGATAGACAATAGGGATAAGGATGGATTGGGAAAAGATTAGAGATATAATAAAAAAGTGCCAAAGATGTAGAGCAATAAAATGGGAAAAGAAAAGTCAATGTGGTCAAGTTGATAGATTGGTAAGAAAGTGGTCAATATGATAGTCAAACATAGAAACAAAAAAGATATAATTAAACAAATAAAGATTGAAGACAATCAAATAAATGTAAATAGATTCATGGATACCTCCAAAGTTCTATAGGAAAAAGTGATTAAAACAGAAATATAGACATAAGTAGCTAGAGGAAGAGAAGGGTGAGTTAGAAGACTTAGAAAGAGAGAGTGGAAAATTGAAAAATAAAAAAGAGAGAGAAAGAAAAGAAATAAATACTGATAAAAATCCAATAGGAAGACACATGTATTGATCAAGGTATAGAGCTACAAAACACAAGAGTGAGAGAAATAAAGTGATATGAAGAGAGAAGGAATTAGATATAGCGAGAAAGAGAGAGTAAGGAACATAGAAAAAGATAGAAAATATAAAGAAGTTGGACAATCAATTAGAGGGAGAGATTTGCTGTCTCGAAGTGAGAAAAGAAAAAATGATAAATAAAAAGTAATGAGGGAGATATATACTTGATTAGGGAGATATAGGTGCAAGAAAGGAATAAAAAGAATATAGGAGACAAATAACATAAAAGTGGCATGGAACAGAAAGAAAGAATAGTGTTAGCAAGATAACGAGATTTTCAAAATAGGAAAGATGAACTGAAAGAGATAAATATAGATGAAAGTCAAAGATAGAATAAAGAGAAAGGAAGAAGGGAAGAGAAGATTGTTGTGAGAGAAGATAAAGAAAAGAATAAGGAGAGAGAATAAGAAATAGATTAATGAAGAGATGGAGAAGAAAGGCATCAAAGATAGAATGAAGGGAAACAGAAGAGTGGTAAGATAGCAAAAAGTAGTATATGGTAGTAATATAGAGAAAATTCAAGAGTGAGTATAGTTGCAATATCACATAGATCAAGCGAATGTTCTACTTAGAGGTTTACAAACTTTATTTTAACTTAGGGCCAAGCTAGTATTTGATTTAATTCCTTTTAAGTTTCGTTATCACTACCTTTGTTGGTTTGGATATGTTTGACCCATGTTTATTATCATATTTTAGTTTTTATCATACTTAATTTATTTTGCATTCAATTCATCTAATTATACTTTATTTTAACTTGTTTGCAAGTTAGCTAGAAGTTCTTCAAGTATTTTACACATAAAATTCAAATTTTGTAATTGCTCTAATAGTTCAAATTTTTGCTAATGAAAAATTTGATTAGATTGACTTAAATTACTCTTTATGACTATTTCTTTCTTTGGTTGCTCATTATTACCAATGCTGTTCTACCACCTTATCTAACCCAGCCATCAACATGTGCCAATTGACATTGACCAATGAAACAATGTCGCTAGAACCCACGTCGTTCTGCATCAGAGTCTCTCAAGTATGGCATCACCTTGCTAGCCATAGTATCAACTTTAAGTTTAAAATGTTACATTACATTACTTCAATTTATCTCATTTCAATATTCGTACATATTTTCTTAAAATTAAAATAAGAATTTATTATTATTTATCCTTATTTAAATTTGTAGTTTGGAGTAATTCCAAAAAAAAATGTTCTATCCAGATAAAAGGAACATCAATATACTCATCTCCATGAGATCCACTGAGTAAAATATTTTGAGACTTTTTAATTTGTATCATCTTTAATAATTAATGATCATGTTGTTGATTTAGTTATGATAATATATAAATCTAAATCTACTCACTAAAAACTATCCCATTACTTTGATTTGATTTTTTTACCTTTACATAAGTTTATCCCAAGTTAGATTTAGTGAATTTTACTTAATATTTAAATAATGTTTTTTTATTTTTTAATATTGCTTGGTTTGTTGATTAACAGTCATTCAAAATAAGGTCTAATCTGGATGAAACAAATGTCATTACACTTATCATGATGAGATATATCCAATTAAAAAAATTAGTTTAATATTTTTTTAATTTTTTTATTTTCTAATATTTTAGCATGTTTTATGAGATATTTCAATTATAATAGATTTTACGATCAAGGATGTCACAGTCAATCTCTTAAATATCTTGTGATGTGACTTTCTTCAATAAGTTTTCTATTTCTTTAATTCTTTTTATAATTTCTTTATGTCGTTATTTAGTTAAAATCTCATCTCCTATGTCTTTTATATCAATATGATTTTATGACATTATATTATTTTAATTTATCTAATTTTAGTTGTAGTATACATTTACTTAATATTGATATAATATTCCATCATTATCTATGCATATTTACAATAGTAATTTGCCATAATTTCAAACAAGATTTGATCGAAACAAAAACAAACATCATTGGATTCATTTCAACAAGATCTAAAAAATTGAAAATTCCTTTTGCACTTCTTAGAGTACTTTATTTACTAAGTTTTGGGATGCTTTACAAGATATTTAATATAAATCTAAATCTTCTATAATGTGCCCTTTACACCACTTCAATTTTGTTATACTACATCATTTTAGTTTATCTTATTTTAGCTTTAATATATATTTACTTAATATTAAATAACTACTTTATTTTTATTTATGCTTATTTTCTTTGTCAGTTTAAAAAATCCAAACATGCTCTATAGGAGGGAGTACAAATCTTTAGACACATCTTCACAAGCTATATCCAATCAAACACTCATTTTTATATTTTTAAATATTTAGTTTTCCATTTTTTTGTTACATGTTATGCATAATATCATTTTGTATTGTATTTGATGATTGAGTCTATTGTAATGAATCTCCTTACTTCCATAGAATGCAACTTTTTATCTCAATATATCTCATCTTTTAAAAAAACAATTCATTGATTTGTTTGTATTAATTTTTAACTTTAAATCCCTTGCCTTTCTACATTACGTTACCTTAAATATTTTCACATTGCGTTGTTTCAATTCATATCATTTCCACTTTAATATATATTTAATGAATATAAAAATGAAAAGCAATTATTATATTGGTTTATTTATCTTGTAATTCATAAGAATTCCAAACAAGGCTTGATTAAGATAAACCTAACTTCACCAAGCTTGTCTCGATGGGATCTATCCAATTAAATATGAATTTTGTCATATTTTTAAATGTTTTCTTTTCTTTGATTTTTACACTCTTTACAAAGACATGTCTATTCATAACATATTTTATAATCATGTAAGTTACACTTCATCTCATTAATATGTTTGAGGGCAACTTTCCCATATATGTTATCAATTATCATCATATTTATCATTTTTAATTCCTTATATTACTATTTAACTCTAAATCTCCCTTCAATTGACTTGAGAATTTTAATCTATATTTATTTGATATTAAAACAATAATTTTTTATTATTGAAGCTTTTGTAAAATAGAAATTCATTGTTATTCAAAATGCTGTCTAATAAAGAGAAAAAAATGTCATTGGACTCATCTTAAAGAGCACTACCTAATTAAATGTTTATTTTTTATATTTCAAAAATTTTATTTTCTATAGTTTTCACATGTTTTATGAGGCATTTTCTTCAAACTTTATTTGAGGATAGTAGGCATTACACTCGATCTCCTTATAGCTTTTTAATGCCACTTTTGAATAAAATTTATCTCATTTTTTATTTTTTTATATGGTTATATTTTAATGAAACTCTAATTTTTCGCTCAAATGACCTTTACCTCATTATAACTTGGTGATATTACATTGTTTTCATTTACTTAATTTTAGCATTAATACATTTTAATAATAAAGAAATAATTATTTTTATTTATGCCTATTTAACTTGACACATTTTAATAATTACAAATGAGATCCAATCACGATAAGACAAATACCATTAGACTCATTTTGATAATCTCTATCTAAGTAAATAATCATATTCATATTTTTAAAAATTTTACTTTCTAGGTTTTTTAAAAAACGTTATGAGACATTATGATTTGTATTTTATTTAACAATCAAAGGTGTAGCACGTAATTCTCTTAGTATGTTGGAATGCAACATTTCTACACATTTTTTCTTGTTTTTACTAATGTCTTACTTCTATTTCGTCATATAACTCCAAATTATTAATTCGCCTCTAGTGTAATACTTTGCACCAATTTTTATTGGTTGCATTACATCATCTCAATTTATTTATTTTCTACTTCATTATAGAATTATCATTCAATTGTGTTAAATAATTCACATATTTACAGACTTTTTTAATGACTAAAATCACTTGGTAAACTAACCAATTAGTTATTACTAATTTAAGTAAAAAGTCCATCATACAACATTAATTAATAAATTATAAAAAACTCAATGGCTTGAATGAATTGCTAAAAGAGCAATCGCATGGGAGCTAGTCGATTGAAACGATCCTAGAACATTGGATCTTGAAAACTTCTTTATTGGATGAATAGGATTAGATAAACACTTTTCAGAAATTAGGATTTAAATTGGACCATTTGATTTGAATTGATATTTGACATCCAAATTTACTTCATATGCGCAAATAAAAACATTGATCGGAAGACTACAAAATTGTGTGATTAAATGGTGGATTAAAATAAGCGTTCTAAAATGACAGATGTCATTAGGATTATTTGACAAAGTAATTGTTAGAGATCAATTTAAAAATTTTGATCGCATTCATGTGAAACTGCTGCAAATTTTAAAGCAACATTAAATGAGTGATGGACAATTATGTCTTTATGTGAGTCATC
Organism: Vanilla planifolia; assembly: GCA_023846275.1. Lineage (NCBI taxonomy): Eukaryota > Viridiplantae > Streptophyta > Magnoliopsida > Asparagales > Orchidaceae > Vanilla > Vanilla planifolia. The sequence goes on along the minus strand of JAIUJO010000062.1, from coordinate 1,026,806 downwards.
CTCCATTATGAATTTTGTATATTTTTGGGGATACCTACCCCCTTGCTTTGCTCTGAAAATGGGTTATGTTTAGATTTTTTAGTTATCAATCAATCCAAATTTGTTAAAAAAATTTGGGGGTCATTTCCTCGACATGAAAAGTGCAGTTAAATAAATTTTTTTACTTTGTGCTAACCTGAGACTTTTGGTTCTTGTTAGAAATAAATTTTTCTTATTTGTTATATTAATTAAATAATCATTTTTTATTAATTAAGTATTATAAGCAAAATATACTTTTTGTAGTAAGTTATTGAACAAAAGATTTTGAAATATATGATCAAGAATAAAAAAACTATTTGGACAATCAAGATAAAATATAGAGTTTAGAATCTTAATAATTTTATAAAATAATTAATTTAAATAAAATTTAATATTTGTACCTTATGTGAATGATTTTAATCAAATTTAACATTCTAATTAAGAAAAATTGAAATATCTAAAATTAAATGTAAAATATATTATTTTTCTCTTTATAACTTTAAGTGAGATGATCTTAATGACATTTTATCTCATTTTTTCTTTATTAAATTCTCCCAAAGATACAAGCATCAATTATTTAAAATCTAAAAACTCACTCAAACAATTTTATTAATAATTCATAGAGTTCATTATCATCAAGCAAAGTGCCATGATTAATGATGAATAATATAACAAAGTATCCAACATTCCAAGAAATGATCATCCAACTATCAACTATCATCTAATAATTAGATTGTCTCTCTATTTCTTTTCTTTTTCCCAAAAGGATTGTTGAAACTATCACGACAAATACAAGCATTTATGGAATTATTTTGACCATTGGATAAGATTTGATCAAGTTTTGAATAATCAAGAGTTTCTTTATATTTATTTACCCAAAGTATAAAAAAATTCATGTCTTTCTTGATTATTGTTAGGTGTGGAAGCAATGATATCCCTTGCTTCTAAAACAACTTTTTTAATAATAAATGAATATTAGTATATCGATATAGTATCCCATGTTATACTTTACATAGCCTATCCATTTCTCCTAATAACTTAGATAAAATATGTTTTTGAACCCTCTTTAATTGAAAAGTACATTCAGCCATAAAACTTCACAATCACTTGTTTTGATTCTACATATTTGTCATTTTGAGCTAAAATCAAACTTTTAGTTAGAATATCTCTATTATGTACAATATTTTCACTCTCAATAGTTAATATAGGTCTACAAAATATATAAAAGTATGGTGTCCATGACATGTATGTGGGGGATGAACAAAATATTCATCTTTTTCTTAGTCATATTCTTACTCCACCTCTCCTTCTTTTCTCTTTCATTCATTCTTTCTTTCTTTCTTTCTTTCTTCTTCTTCTTCTTCTTCTTCTTCTCCTTTCCCTCTTCTTCTTCTTCTTCTCCTTTCCCTCTTCTTCTTCTTCTATTCTTTTTTTTCCTCCTCTTCTTCTTCTTCTTATTATTCTTCTTCTTCTTCTTCTCTTTCTCTTCTTCCTCTTCTTTTTCTTCTTCTTCTTCTTCTTCTACTTCTACTTCTGCTTCTTCTTCTTCTTCTTTCATTTTTTATTTAATTTTTCATTTCATTCTTCTTTTCTTTCTTCTTTTTCTCTCTTTCTTTCTTCTTTTTCTCTCTTTCTTTCTTTCTTTCTTTCTTCCTTTCATTCTCTCTTTCTTCTTCTTCTCTTTCTTCTTCCTCTTCTTCTTTCTTTCTCTTTCTTTCTCTGTTTCTTCTTCTTCTTCTTCTTCTTCTTGCTTTCTTTCATTTTTCTTTCCTATCCTTCTTCTAGTTCTTCTATTACTTCCACTTCACTTTCTTCAACATCTTCTTCTTCTTCTTCTTCTTTCTCCTTCTCCTTCTTCCTCTCCTTCTTCATCTTCTTCTTTCTTTCTTTCTTTCTTTCTTTCCATCATTCATTCTTTCTTTCTTATTTCTTCAACTTCTCTTTCTTCTTCTTTTTCAAGATCTTTACTTCTTCTTCATCATCATCTTCTTCTATTACTACAACTACTACTTCTCTTTCTATTTCTTTCTTTCTTTATTTCTTTCTTTTCATTTCCTTCTTCTATTTCTTCTTCTTCTTTTTCTTCTTCTATGTCTTCTTTTACTTTTTTCTTCCTTTCTTTCTTCCCTTTTTATCTTCTCTATCTCCTTCCCCTTCAATTCCTTCTTCTTTCAATTTTTCTTCTTCTTTTTCTTATTCTTCTTCTTTTACTATGTTCTTATTTCTTTCTTTCTTTTATTCTTTCTCTTCATCTTGATCATCATCATCATCATCTTCTTCTTCTTCTTCCTCTTCTTCTTCTTCTTTGTCTTCTTTATCTTCATTTTCTTCTTCTTTCTATCTTCCTTTCTTTCATTCATCCTTTCTTCCTTCCTTTCCACTACTTCTTTGATAATTTCTTTCTTTCTAACTTTTCGTCTTCTTCTTCTTCTTCTTCTTCTTTTACTTTTTCTTCTCTTTTTCTTCTTCTTTCTTTCTTTCATTCTCTCTTTCTTTCTTTCTAACTTTCTTTCTTCATCTTCTCCACCTTCTTCTTCTTCTTCTTCTTCTTCTTCTACTTCTACTTCTTCTTCTTCTTTTCTTCTTTTTCTTTTCTTCTTCTTCATCTTCTTCTTCTTCCTCTTTCTTAACTTCTTTTTTCACTTTCTTCTTCTTCTTCTTCATCATCTTCTTCTCCATTCTTTCGTCTTCTTCTTATTATTTTCTTTCTTGGGTTCCTTCTTTCTTCTTTCTCTCCTTTTAGTTGTAACTTGAATTGAGTTTTTAATTGAATGAAGATGATGTTTTCTTATGCAGTTTATTAATGCATTATAGTGGTTCAATTTGTTTTACAAAACTAGTATGTTCACAAATCCATCTTTTACTATTTCTTTCTATCTTTTTCATAATGATTGTGTTGAATTAGGGTTTGTTCATCTTTCTAAACAATTGGCTGACTTTTTGTCATTGCATCGTGATTGTAGGGTTTTGTTTGTTTTGGCAATTATGGAAGAAAAATGTTCAGGCAGGTGGGATTGAAACATGGCATAAAATAAACTTTGATACATGTATGAAGATAAAATTAATTGATTTTTCTCATTTCAATATTGATTTATTGATTTATTTCGAGATAGGACTATTTTTCGATTTTCTTATTTTCGTATAAAACAAATGTATAAAAAAGGATGAATTTTTTAAGATTTGGTTGAAGATTGCCACATGTACATGAAAATTTTTTTTTCTTGATTACATATAATTATTCATTTCTAACTTATTTTCTTTGTTGAAAATCTAAAACAATGGCTTAATCAAACCTACAATATGACATTACTCTAATCGTCAATAGTACACGTCCTTTTTGGAAGAAAAGGTAATTGCTTGTTCACTTAATCCGTTATTTGTATGACATTACTTTAACCATCTTGGAAATTCTATCTACAATTACAAATAGATAATTTTGTCCTCATGAGGTCATTGTTGAACCATTGATAAAATCCATTGAGTTATTATTCTAAGAACTTATTTGTATTGGCAAGAATATATATAGTTCTTATTTATGACCTGATTGTTTTGATTCAAGAAAAGGTATTCACCTATCAATAAATTTCTTAACGTCCAAATTCAAGTGGGGTCAATAAGCATACCTTTGAAAATTAAGGGTGCTCTTTGAAACTCCAAAGTGTTCAAGACCTTTGTAATGTGAGCTACACTTATGCATCATTTTTTATCGCCATCATGATGTACAACATTTTATTTTTGATAAAATAGTCTTGAATTTCTTATTTTTGTCACTTGACAAATATTGCAAAAGTTGGGGGTCATCTTTTTAGTTTATAAATAACTCCTTAAATTCTAAAGGTTATATTGACATAGTAATCATTAAAAATTGTAACATTGAAGGAGGTTGAGAAAGCATACTTGCAAGTTTGTTTAGTTGCCTTATATTTAATAATCAGGCTGAATTATATTAGGTATGACAACCACTTAAATTGTCATGCATGTTGTAGCTTTGGTTGAGTTTGCAACTATTGGTGTGGCTAATGATATTAATGTACTAAGATTTATTTTCTAAGGATGTGTAGCCCCTAATGTTTTATAGATTGAAGTACACAAATCAGCTATTTATCATTGATTTGTTTTTTTTTATTGTCCTAGTAGTAATTAAGTACAGTATGCTAGTGGCTCGCCTTATTACAATAAAACTACATCAACAACTTACCATAATTAATCTACTTTAATTTAAAATAGATGTTGTAGATTGGTAGAGCAAGAATTGGTACTTCAAAAATTACAACTTTTAATTATCGAAATGGTTGTTAATTTGATTCTATCCACTCAAATTTTAGATATAAGCATGTTATTGCATGAAAAGGTTTTATTATTTCAAACAATCCTTTGAGGAATTTTCTTAGGTATTGACAAGCTCTATGACAACCATTAACAATGGTGACATCATTTGGTTTAGACCATGTCTCAATTGCATTAGCCTTTTCCTTATCAATGTTTATTTCATCCTTTCCAACTTAACATCTCAAACGTAAAAATGATTTCTCTGTCTTACTCGCACTTCTTCTCGTTCATCTATAAATGTTGGGATTGTAATATATCGAACACCTTCCATAAATTATTTTGGTCCCTCACAAGTATTAGTATAAATAACAATGCCATCAAGGTAGACTAGCATAAAATCTTCTAAGTAATGGAAAAGAAGGCCATTTGTTAGCCACATGACTTTTTCTTAAGCAATACACAACCCAAATACCATTACTAGCCATACATACAATCTTTGCAGGGCTTTAAAAGTTCTTTTTTCAAAGTTTCTCTATCTATGATATATAATTGATGACACTTGCTTAGACTTCTAAGTTTGTTAATGCTAATGCAAACTTTGGTTGGTCTAATAGATCATTAATTCTTCATATTGGATACCTATTCGTACAAAGAGATTTGGTTAAGAGCTCGACAACCCACAAATATACACCAACATCCATCCTATTTTGCACAATTTCAACTGGAAAGCCAAATGGTGAATTATTAGGCTTGAGTATTCGATACTTCAATAACTCCATTACTTGTTGATTAATCACTTCCTTAAAGTTGTTTAGTAAATAGTGTATAATATTCTCTTAGTATCTTCTAAAGTTCTTTAGGTATATTACCATATTTTTTTTACAAGCAATAGTCAGCTTCTCAAGTCTAATTAACAATAACGCATAATTTAGACTTTTATTTCCTATTCTACTTTCATGGATAGTAGTAATAATATCAAATATTAACTTTCATGTTTTCAAATTTCTATCCAACTTTTATTAATCAATTCTATTTGGTTTGGAAAATATCTATCAGGGCTACTTCATGAACAAATTCAACAATATATTCTTAATTGGTTTCGAATTTTACCTTATATTATCTATAAACTCTTGGTTTAGAGATTGAGAGACATAAACCACGAGAATAGTGCATGGATAAGTACCAACTTCTAAGTAGAGCTTCTTCACAAGGCTTTTAAAGATAAAATATTTCTAACTGCACTGTCTATGATACCGTTGACCAAATTATTTACATGATACCATTGATCAAATATTTCTTCCTACTATAATTTCATTAATTATGAACTCTGTTCGCCATACCAAAAGAGATAGAGTCATATCTTTCTATTGTCGAGCCTTAAGAATCGTATTAATTTTAGTTGCAACAATGATCTTTTTTTTCTATTTTTCTTAAACATCTCTAAGAAAAGATTAGTGTCAAAAGATCAATCATTTTTCTCATATTTGGCTTTCCTTTTGTAGTGGGTACAATTTTTGTGACTCCACTTGTAAATGGTGTTTTTATTATTGTGGCTACCACCCACTTTATTGGATTTCAATCTGTTCTCTTTTGTTTGTTCATTATATTAGTGTTAATCATCTCAAAGTTTTAAATCACATGTCTTTGGCTACATATTTTGATTCTTATTTTTAGTGGACATTATATCAATGGCCATTGTAAGTCTTCTTACTTGTACTAAAGATTGTATAGGGAATAAGGTTAGTTATGTAGCAATAGGATAACAAAAACCTTAGAAGTACGAACATAATGTCTACATCTTTGTAATATATATCCTTAATGTTATAGCTTGTCTTTGAAATTTAATGGTGTAATCTTATATTATTTGCAATTGTCAATATCACAGACGGTGCTACTTCCTCCACCATTTATACAAACAATGGGATAAAATTTTTAATCAAATTAATTTCTTAAGCAGACTCCATATTAGCTCTATATCTGAATGGGTTCTTAAATTTAAATTCAACTAAGCCAATGCACGGCTCAATATTTTCAATCAAGCATATAATACTTTTTCAATTGAAAAGTAGTTGTACAAAGAGAAATAGGTCTCTAGTTGATTTAATTTGGCATCTAATGTTTTTGCATCCATAGTACCATCGTTAAAAGTGTATTTCTAACATGAAAAGTCCTTATTGATTCGTAAGAAATAAATAGGAATAGTAATGATGGCACCTTCAAATGTATGCCCACGTGTCCCTAAGTTAGAAAACTTTTCTTTCCATGGTGATTTTTCATCAATGGTTACAATGGAATATATTGATCATTTCGCATCATCCTTATTAACACTTCTATTTGTTATGTTAATCGAGTAAATTGTTCTTGCATAAGAAGATTGATCCCTCCAAAAGATTCTCTCTCTTTCATTCATCATTCTTACCTCCTTATATAGGGGTTGGATACAGATTTTAATTCAAAATGTATAATATTTTAATTTTCAAAAGAAACATTTCACCATTGACTTATGGCATACAACAAGTAGATTTTTTGTCATTTCACCCCTTAATAGAATGTGCATGGATTTCACATGCCACCAAGCACAACGTGCTTGTGGATGAGGCACAATATGTGGTAACAAATAGACATTAAATTACAGAACATATTTAATTAGGATTTCTAGGAAATTGCAAAGGCTCTTAACCTTTTTTATGTGAATCAACATGGCTTTGTAGTGTCTATCAGTCACCAGTCAAGATGAAAAGCTACTAAATGGAATGTAGAAAAATCATTTACCTTAACATGGCCTGAAGAAGACTTTTGGCATCTTAAAATACTAACATTATAAATTGTAATGGGTAATATCCTAACTTTGATCATTAATGCTGTAGTGAATTCAACAAAAGATTCATGTGTTAAAACATGATCAAATTGCACAAAATTAAGATAGCTTCATTTTTTTATATTTTTTTAAAGTAACAAAAAAATGGACATCATTCAAAGGAGTTGAACTTTTTCTATTGTGAGAGCAACATCTTTAACAAAGTATGGGTGCTTTTTTGTATGAGTTCCAAGGAAAAATAATGAAAATGAAGAGCAATGGCTTCACATGGTTAGAAAGCATGACATATAAATATGTTTATACCTTTTTTGTATGCTAAGAACTATTTCATTTATAGAAGAGATCTTTGGTTGGCTTTAAGATTGATAATCGAGGCTAATTGTCTTCCTTGGATGGAAGGGAGAATTTAACATCATTACTAAGGTTTAAGAATTTAAATATCACTCCTCTAGATAGAACCCTAATGAATCATGATGAGCTGAAAACATTTTTTGATATAGTGGTTTAACATACGAACTTGATCCTATTGGATTACTCTTTTTTATTGATCCTTTCACCAATTACTAGATCTATTCCAAGAGACTCAAAGTTCCAAAGCACATGGACTAAAAGCCTTGAATTCTATCTAGTGTTTGCTCAGAACTAGAGTTTTCCAATTGTTGTGTCAAGAATGAGGCCCTAGCTTAAAAAATGAGGAGTCTTAAAACTCACCATGAAGAAAGCTCAATATTGTAATACATTCTAGATGATTCAAGAAGTATAGGAGCCATATTTGGAGAAAGGCAATGTCCTTAACAAGCTATAAAAGAATTATAAAGTTTTGAATTGACGAAACTTCAAATTAGTTTTTCATGGTGACTAAAATGGTGGAGATGCATTAAAACCTAGAAGACAAGTACTGTGTGTCCCATGGAAGGCAACAAAAGAAAAATGTTCTCCCACATAATGGCCAAAACTAGGAAAAGTAAGCTTAATATATAAGGAATTAAAGATGCAAATGGGAGTGGGGTCCCAAAGGAGGATTTATTTGCAAAATATGTTGCGGGTTACTTCACGCCTCATTTATATATTGCCCCTACTAAGCATAATGGAAGGAGCTTTGCTTTATTATCCTTTGACTCATTGAAAAGAAATATGATGCTAATTTAGCGAATATGTAAGGGAGAATTATAAGAAATATTTTTTTGATTGATTTTTCAAGCGCTTTTAAATTTGATGGCTTCAATAATTTAATTTACAAGTATTGTTAATCCATAATCCAAGATGACAATTATGAAGCTATCAATGACTTTCTTGTTGGCAGCCAACTACTTAGGTAATTCATTTGTTGTAACATAATATTTCTTCCAAGGACTTATTTCACTACATCTGTTAAAGATTGTAAACTAATTTGCACTTATTGTTTCTTCGAAAAAACTTTTAGGCTATTTGTTGTTGTCCTACAAGCTTTTTTATCCACATACTCATCTTAATGGAGCAATCAACTTTTATAGAGGGAAAATCTTTAAAAATGTCTTCATTGCACAAGAACTACTTTGACAACTTAAATTGCAAGGTCAAAGTTAATTACTCTATTCTCCAACTATACTTTAGAAAAGTATTCAAATGCATATCATGCAATTTTCTTAAAAAGTACTACAGAAGATTAACTTCAATAGTTAATTTGTTAATCTAGTCATAAGTATCTATTGTAAAAAATGACAACTAGACATTAATTTCAGAGATAATGGTCCCTCCTAATCATCTCATGGCTAAAGCAAGGGAACCATATATCCTTATTATAGCTAAATACTAAGAAGCAATGTATGAAATCGAAATATATACGCTATAGTGAATCATTATGCAACTTTGAGAGGTTATAAATCAAACTCCCATTTGGACATAATAGTTGAATTTTATCCTCTTGTCAAGAGGTGAAAAACACCCCATTGAAAATATCAATATATTCCTCTTCAAACTCTATGATGCATGAAATATATTAATTATTGTACAAAATATTTTAACTTTTGAGATTAAATAAATGAAACACATGTATGAGAACAACATCAACAGGCTCTTGGGATGCAAAAGAAACTACCATCGAATCCCTTTACTTGAAAGCACCTTGTTGAAAGGAAAGAAGTAGGTTGTTCGCTTACAAAACAACATTAACAAAACATGCATGAAGATAATTAGACAGAGGAAGAAATTACTCTTAATAATAGGTTTTGATTGTTAGCCATGTCCTTTATTTGATTCCAATCTATACTCTAATGATGTTCTATCCTTCAATAAATATTTTTAATATAGTGGAAAGCACAGTGAATGTTTTCCATCAGAAGAATAGTTATCTAGCTTCCAAAATTTCTTTACTAATATAGAGTCTCTTATAAGTTTATTACATTTTGCTAACAATTGGAGGAAGTTGAATTTTTAAGTTGAAGACAGATGGACTTTCTAGGCATATAAGAACTCTCAAATTCTTATTTTTATTGATTGTCCATGGTGCACAAACTTATTGAACCATTTTTCTATAATCCATGGCATTAAAAATAACCAACTTGACATTGTTCATCAATTGCATCACAATGGTGGAATTGTAGTCACAAAAACTCTATAGTCATTGATGTATCTTTAGTTGTTCCATCTCTGATATAATGCAATATCTGGAAGTTAAAAATTTAAAACTAAATGATAGAAAAAACACTAAAGATTTCTATCATAAAAGGATTTCAACATAATATCTATGCCATTTTCAATTGTGGTCTAATCATGTAGAGAAGCTCAATAAATCTTCAATTAGTAAAATATTCATTGCTTCCTCTACTTTGCAGGTGGAAATTCAGAACAATTGAAGTGGTTCAGTGGACTCCCCCTAATATAAACTTTTTTCAAATTATATACTTGATTTACTAAAGGGAACCAATGCATTTTAGGTGGTTGTGTGATCGGAGACCACTGAAGTAAATAAAAGAATGCATAGTCAATTTATGAAGGATCTAAAATAAATATAGAATATAAGACATCATAATACTATTTAGTTTAAACTTATATGATAATCTTGGCTTATAGATCGTTGTTGTAGAATCAAATGGTAAATCAATCCTTGTAATGATTTGCTAAAGATCTAGTATCCCTTAGTGTATGTTAACCATATTAAACAAAATGAGTTAATTCTAGTGTAAATTGATTCGATTCTAGCACATATTTAAAGAAGGCTATGTAGTGGTAAACCAATTAGCTCAATTTGCTAGCAATCATCTTCATTTAGACATTATAGATTCACAAAAAATTCTAAAAAGTTTCAAATATTTAATTAAAAATGATAAGGAGAGATGTCCATATATATATTGAGTGATCATAAAAAAGGCATCCAACAAATGCCTCCATAATCAAACACATTAAGTTCTTCAATAAGTTCATTGGAGTTGGCTTTGATTTGTTCTTATTTAAATCACTGATCAATTGGTGTTGAAAAACAAGAAGAAAAATAGTAGAAAGCAAACCATAAAATTTTTTCATATTTTTTTAACTTTTTTTAAACAATTCAATTCCCTTAAACTACCAAGGCTTTGTTGCTCTTACCAAACAGGTCATATTTTGGGGCAACCGAATGAACCTATTTGACATGGCTCATTTCTTTAATGGGAAAACCATGTCCATAGAATCTCTTAAATATAATAGATGATACACATTCTTCTTATATTAAAGATAAGGATTTTGTATTTTCCAAAACATACCAACAAAACCCATTTCAATATCTTTTTGTCAAAACTGAACTTGGTTCTAATAAAAATACAAAAGCAAGACATACAATTTCTACTACTTTTTGTGAAGTAGATCGAGTAAAAATTGTACTAAAATTACATTAAATTATTGTTGTTATTGTTAATAAAATGTTAAATTTGTCATTTAGAAAGCTACTTATAGAATTTATCTTTCTCGTTAGAAACTAGATGGGTGAGGAATGAGAAAAAAGCTGTCACTTCTTAATAATGTCTTGGTTATTTGATCCAATATCAAATGGAACTATTTATTAATTCAATCTCATCGAAAGTTTCCAAAAGTGCATCATTGGCTCATCATTGGTATGTCTTGATTCTTTAGACAATTCATCTGCTCAATGAACCCAATGTATGGACTAATTCAGTGACATCAATTAGGTACAATGGTTTTATTAAACAATGCATCAAAATTTTTTTCTTTTGGATAATTAGGTGATTTGTTTTAATTCATTACACCTTCTTAATGGCATTCTATCTCACTAATATGGTCACAAAAGTTTAAACAAATATGATGATACACATCATTCATTTTAAAATATATGGTTATGGGTTACATCATTATATTGTTTGATAACTTCCTTCAAAAAAATACTATAATCAACTTAGATGATAACCAACAAGGATGAATCTAGATTGTTCTAAAACCTTTTTAGTTGATGTTAGTGCCATTTTGTTATAATAATGCTTCAAAAATTAATTTAGATAACTTTGATGTTAATTTCTTATTAAGTGCAACATGATACCTCAACAACCATAGCTTAACATTTCATTTCAAGACTACCATGCTCTATACATAATCCTCAATACTAATAGATCAATTTTTTATTTTATCGCTCCACTTGGTGTTAGGATCATATTGATATAGTCACTAATTACAAATGATTAGACAAATCTACTAACTCTAATTGGCCTTTTCTATTTTTATTGTAATGAAATCCATTAATGTAGAACATGTTATTTTACTCCATAAGACGGTTATTGTCTAAATGAGTGGCATGCCACAAACCATTTTGATATGCATACAATTCCTCTAATATTTGTCAAGGTTGTACAATTATGACAATGCATGAATATACTAGTCAAACTTATCCATTTAGGCACATTGTGTTAGTTGAAGATGTTTAGTTCTTTAATTAGCATTGTTTATCACTTCACCAATATTTTCATAGACTATTTGCTATGATGATTATATTCATATATTGATTCAATTCATTGTGCTCCTATGTTTGATTATATCATTCCAATGTGTAAGTTATGTGGATTCAACCATGGTTATTGTGGATACCTTTATGTATTGTACTTATTCAAAAAAATATATTGAATGGATCATACAGGTTCTTCAATGAGACACCCTAAATAATTGATTGGTAACATATTAGCTTATAACGTTAATGCAAATTTGTACATTGAAAGCTCAAGGATGCAAATCCACTTTCTCACATAACAATGTTTGCCTATTAGAGGATTTCATTAAAACATTAATGCATTTCAGCAACTAAATTCTATCTATATAATGTCCTTATGCAATAGTATTCATTTTTTAAAAGAGAAAGTTTAGTAATGTTTTACATGACCTTGTAGCATTGAAAAAGTTGATTAAATGATTTTAGAGGATGTTAACAACTTAAAATAAATATAACTATAATTTGTATAAATCCTTTTAAATTATTTTGTACAAATTTCTATTTTATTTCAAAAAATTAATTTTCTTTCAAATTTAAAAAAATTAAAATATCTAAAAAGCACATCAACACTTTTACAAAGTTAAGCTTAATTCCAAACCCACATCCACCAACTAAAAGAAAAACAAAAACAAAACCAATTAATATAGTCCTTTCACAAAAACCACACCTCACAAGAATGAAATAAAACAAAAGCTCTATAATAGCATTTCATAGAAGCAAACCAAATAAAAGAAGAAATATTGCAATAATAGAAACAAATTTTATTCTTATAGCAATCTCACATTTGACAAAATATTTAATGAAGAATAAATGTATAATGCTATGCTTGAATAAATTGACAAATAAAAGAACACAAGGATTGTTGATTCAAGTAAAAGGATACAATGGTGAGCACCTACAAATAAGACTTTATTCTTCTGGCAAAAAAAAATTCATAAACTTTTCACCAATCTTTTTATGATAAAAAATGTAGAAATTATAAATATATTACAACAACTAAAACTAGTAACCAAACTTCCCAGTTTGCTGCTACGGGTCGAACGACTCAAATTTAATAGGAACAATTCAAATATAATTCTTTGTGCAAAATAATGAGTTGGCTAGCTCAACTGTGTTTATAAAAAAGTTAATTTGATCCATCAGGCATCATAACATCCTTTAGAGTCTAGAATATAACATAATAAATGGGTGTCGCATAATTGATTTTATTATGGATCGTTAGATCAGAAATTACATGATCCAATCATGGTAAATGATAGCCACATGATTGATTTTATTTTTGACTTCTAAATCAAGTCAATGCAGGATCAAATAGTAAATGTGAGCTACATGATTGTTTTTAACTTGGACCACTAGATCACAAACGTTTCATAATCAAATAAATAATTTTAAATTTATGTAGATTAGAATAGCGAAGGAAATCTGGACCATCGAACCATGAAAATTATGTGATCGAAGGATTGGAAATGAATATGTGGTTTAGAGAGAATAATGAGTTTTCAAGCATTTCATCATCACAATAATGTGATCAAACTACGACATTTGGATCTACAAGTTTTGGATAGGCAGATAAAATTTCAACTATTTGATTTACTGCTACATCTAATACCACACATGCTTTCTCATTTTGGAAGTGATTTATGAAAAACGAAATGGGAATTTCAATCTAATAATTCTTATTTCCACATAAGATAGCTCTACATTAGGGTTTATAAGTGTGGGCACAATTAGTCAAACATACGGGGCCCTCTAATTCATTTAGGACATCATAGCCTTTTCTTACTACTATGTACATAAAATGTTGAAGAGTGATTTTGTGACTTTATACAACAGCCTAAAAATTCAAGAGTGATTTATTCATATGATAATGTGATTCTTTAGATTTTCTCTACACTCATTGCTTTTATAGAAAAGGTTAGGCACAACTGTGTAACATCATTTAAGAGTTAGAATAAGGAAAAATTACAATATATACATATATATATATATATATATATATATATATATATACATACACACACACATGCACACACTCACAGACACACACATGCACACACTCACAGACACACACACACATACACACACACACACACACACACACACACACACACAGATATATATATATATATATATATATAATTTTGTGTGCGTGTACAGTACAATTTTCCGTGGTTAGGAAATGATGAACATCTTTATCCCAAGAGCTCATGGACGGTCAAAGAAGTTTTGATGGCAATAGCCGAAATAAGGGATTTTTAACATAGTCATAAATCATAAATATATTTAATCTAAATAAGTGTTGTAGAGTAGCTTCGAAGGGACATCAAGAACATTTTCAAGCATGATGTTATGTTTTTAACACCTAGCCACACCCAGCCATGGTGCCTAATTTGATGATAACAAACTTGATGTGTTAATAATAGATTTCGTTGAGTGAAATTTTGGATGTAAGAGAGTTTATTTTTTTTTTTAAGAAAGAAATTAAAGAAGAAGAGCAAATATCAAGTCTAATGAAAATCATCTTAGTTGGAGTAGTAAACATCAAGTGATATACCTTGAATTTAATTTTATGTATTTTAAATTTATCTTTGATTTCAATGCTAAGGTTAATTTAGTTATTCATGAAAGCTGCAAAAATGAAATTAAAGTTTAAATTATCTATATTAGAAAAAAAAATGTTTTCAATATCTTTTATCAATATATGTTAATCATCATAAGAATCATTTTTCTTATCTTTCAAAATTATTATTTCAAAAATAATTAATTAAATATAAAAATTAAAAAAGAAATTGTAAATGAATTAAGTAATCTAAATTAATATAAAAAATGTTTGGTCTACGACAATAATGCTGAACCTTTTCACTACTCCAATCAGATCAAGGCATCACTCTTGAACATGGATGGCAGTATATTGAATCAAGCCACAACACCCTATATTCATAAATCAATTAATCATGTTACTATTAACACATCTGACTAAATCCTAAAAAAAGCCAAGGGTTGCTAATACTAAAAATCAGTTAAGCTCTCATTTTCTAATTGATGTAATTAAAATACTTATACCTCATAGAGTATTTTATTAAGCATAAGAATTAGTCTTTACACATTCTTATTGTTTCTTTCCTTTCATCTTTCTATAAATCCTTTTTTATTGTAAGGCATTTATGGCCTATCTTTTTCTATTTAATTATTGTAAGGGTTTAGCTTATCTAGTTTTTTGCAAGATTTTATATATGTTGTTTTCACATTCCTTGGTGTTTCCATTGGTAAACGTATGTTTGATTTTATGTAAGACCAGAAAAAAAATATACTCGCATGCACTTTAAAATTTTTGTTTCCTTTTGTTGTCATAATTTCCCTAAAAAAATTTTATTAAATAAAAAATTTGTTTTTTAAAGGAAAATTAAAATATGTGTAAAATTACTTTTAAAGATTTGTTCAAGCTTTTTAAAAATGCTTTTATATAACTTTTAAAATATTTTTAAAAGAAACAAAAAACTTTTATAGCAATTGATCATCTCATTTACTAAACCACCCTTCACATGATGCAAGAAGCTCTTTGGCATAAGATTAATGCTGAAACATGAAATGAACTATAACAACTAAACTGAAAGAAAGGAGCACAGTAAAGCATAAATAAGAACGTTGATACTTGAAATGAAGAGATGATGGCATAGAGAATATGTGACCAAATTTAAAGAATACACAAAGAAAATGAACAATTTCGAAAAAAACATTTTAATTTAATACTTATTAAAACTGGTAATTCGTAGATACTGATTCCTTTATTTTAGGCATTATTGATATCAAATTCATAAAAAACGCGCATTTACTTGTGTCATTTCAAATGAATAACAAACATAAGCAACTAAGTTATAGTGAGGTGATAACATTTTTCAACTTTGGTGTGAGGATAAGCTCTCCCTGGCCTTTCTTTTATGGTAAATCTAGATAAGCTCTCCATCCTTGCCAAATATGATAATGCCAATGTCTTTGAAAAAAGAAATCATGTTAGATGATGACTTTGCTTCCAAAAAGGATTCTCCCTTCAAACTCACTATAATTGGCTATGTTTTAACTTGGATGATCCAACATGGAATTATTATGACTAGGAACCCAAAAAAAATTTCTACATTGGATCTGCCACGATTAGGCACACTTGTGCCCTTTAGATTTTCACTTGAATTGGATAGCATTTGATACTAGATGTATAATATTTGGAAAATCATAGTCCTTCAAATAAGAAACTTAAAATGATTCCCAATTTTTTGGCTCAATATTAAACCTTTGAAAGGTCTATTGTGGATCATTTTGGGGATTTTTCTAATCCATCTAGTCATCAAGTAGTACCTAATCCCAATCATATCAATAGTAAAAAAACCATTAAAAGTAAATTCTACACTAATCAATTTAACACGGCCTAGTGGGCCTCTATCCTATGTATTGGTTAATCTTGTTAAAGATCTTCCTTCATATATTAGAATCTATAGTAAGATTTGGAGCAATAATGTATTTTGGAAAAAATTTGAATACAAAAATTTTTTCAAATACTATATAAGAAATTTTAGACAAGGATGCCCAATGGTTTAATGTAAGCAAGAAAACAATTTTAGACTCCTATTTATAAGAAATGGGGAAGACTAGAAAACTCCAATTAGATAAGTTGTAAATAATGTCAAACGTCCAACTTTGTATGTCATCATTGTAAACAATTAAAGGTTGCATAATGAATGAAAATCAATGTGGCAATGTAAGGGCATAGAAATTTATAACTGTGTGATAGGATTTTAACATGCCTAAAACCCCCATTTCCCCCAAAATTGAAAGAAATAACTCCCCCACTACTTCACAGAACATTAACGCTAAATAAAAAACCTAATTGTATAATTTGTTCATTTTTATGATCAACTTCAATGAGAAATTGTATAGTAGGAGTAAAACCGTTAAATCTAACAAAATAATGAAATGATGTGTAGATTAAACAATAAGCAGAGATTCAATCTCTCAAAAGCCTTAATAAGGATCTATAGAAAAAGCAAAAGCTCTTAAGCATTTTGAGATAGATTGTGATGGCTTTATATTGGTTACTAGCCAAAAGTCAATAAGAAAGCAAATAAACGTAATGTGAAAAATTGATTTTTTAGAAAAACTCCAAAAGTAGCCCTTGTGAATCTCATAATGCGAATATCACATATTGTAATTAACAACTTCTTCATTTAGAACATTATGAGTGAAGCTAGTTCTAGAATGTCTAGATGCTTTAATAACATGAACAAAATGCACAAAATTAAGTTAATTGCAATGTGGGAAACCATTGCAAGTGAAAGAAGGTTACAAACTTTTTGCTATTGCGTGGGCAACATTTCTAACAAAATATGGGCATTGTAGTTGTAGTACTTAGAGTGCCAAATAATGAAAATGAACAAAAATTCCTTCACTTGGTTATAGTGCATGATATGTAAATGATGTATTATGTATTGAATCATGATTAGTTCATAAAATTTCCTACTTTAATGGCTCGACATATGAACAGTATCTAATCATACCACTCCCCATATCAATCATTTCTCCATCAATAATTAAATCTAATACTAGACAACATAGACTATAAAGAACTTGGGTTTGAAGGCATAGAATTCTATCTAGTGGTTGCTTAGAATTGGAGTCTTCCAATTGCTAGGTCAGGAATGTGGAGCCTTCATTACAAGTGGAAGAGAGTTAAAGATCCCTTTAAAGAATTAACTAAAACTTAATTTGGAAAAATATTTTATAAGATTGAATTATCAAAATAACATGTTATGATGAAGGAAAAAAATTCAAAGAGTTATAGATGAGTTATGAAGGTTTGAACTAACAGAGCTTTGGATTAGCTAATCGTGGTTGCTAAAAAAGAGAAGTATTAGAGCCATATGTCATTTATTGTATGATTCAAGGATGGTGATAAAAACACTATTGTTTTCCACACAATGGACAATAATAGGAAAATGGATCTTAATACATAAAGAATTAATGGTTGAAGTGGTAGTTGGGTCTCAAAGGAGAATTTAATTGTCAATTATGTCATGGTTTGCTTCCTCTCTAAATTGTCCATACTAAAAAAAATGGGAGGTGGTTTGCTTTGTTAAGGTTAGATTCACTAAATAGTACTATGATGTTTATTCAGCTTGCTACCAAACAGGAAATATAACAAATTATTTTTTGGATGGATTCTTTAAGTTCTCATGGATTGGATGGGTTTAATGGTTTCATTTACAAGCATTGTTTCACAATTATTGAAGTTGATATTTATGACGTTATCGTTGTTTTTCTTGTTGGTACCCCATCACCTAAAGAATACACTAGTACTAACATAATCTTCCTTCCAAAGACTTATTGTAGCATATCTTTTAAAGATTTTATAGTAATTTGTTTCTATAGTTTCTTATAACAAATAATAAGATTTTAACATTTAGCTTATAGGGTATCCTACATATTATCATCTTGTTGGAGCAATCAGCTTTTACTTAGGAGAATTCGCCAAAAATATCTTACTTGCATAAGAACTACTTAATGATTTAAATCACAAGATCTAAGGTAATAACTCTATGATAAAGCCAAACATTAGGAAAGTATTCAGTAGTTCATCTTAGGGTTTTGTTAAACACATACAATACAAGTTTAACTTCAATAGTTAATTTATTAATCTAGTGATGAGTATTTACAATATAAGTTGTTTGTTAGTCTTTATTAATGAGAAATGATTCCTTCCAATTGCCTCCTCGGATAAATCAAGGTAACCCTTTATCCCCATTTGTTTTTCACATTGTGGTTGAAGTGCTAAGAAGACGGTCATATACAAGGAAAAGTGAATCATGAGACACTCCAAAGAGCTTGCAACAAAATTCCCATTTGTTCTTTGTAAATGGTTTCATCCTCTTCTTAAGAGGTGACAAATCGTCCATTAAAATTTTATTTTTGTATAAGCATAAAAGCAGATAAAGTTTGTAGATTAATGCACAATAAGACTTCTTTATTGGATTTAAAAACATCAAACACATGCTTTAGAACATCATGTAGGAACTCTTGTGATTCAAAGGATGCTATCTTCCAATCCATTAACTTCAACACTAGATTAATAATATTTGTAAGAAGAAATTACTCTTAATGGGAGATAGCAATGATTAGTCATCTCCTCTAAATAATACATCTTTATATTCAAATGACACCTTATCTACCTAATAACATTATTAATATAGTAGAAAGTGAGTAAAATGTTTGCCCAACTAGAAACAAAGTAGGTTCCCCTAGGAAAACTATGGATAATTGGTTAAGAAATTGAAATATTTTAAGACTGCATGTAATGCAAGGCATTGCGAGAAGGTCTACACTTCAAAGACTATCTAGGCTAGAAACATAAGTGGTAATCACTTTAATAAAAATTCTTTTTAGCATGCTTACAACTTGGAATGATATAGGCAAAATAATTCTCATTGTTTCCATACATGGAAAAAATATATAAGGATGGATAAAATTGACTATAAATTCAACATGTTACAAGCTTATAACTATTTCTCTTATTCGTAAGTTAGAAAAAATAATGTAGTGTACTTACTAACCTTCCAAAAATTACATAATAATGTGGAGGCACCTAAATAATTAATTGCCATTTGCTAAGAACTTGAGGAAATTAAATTTTATATTTATAAAGAAATATCCTTTCAATGCATAAAGGGATTTTCAAATTCATACTTTTATGGAGTCTCCGAGTTGCACAAACATATGAAACCACTTTACCCTAAAGTTTTGCATTATACACATCCAACATGGTGCTTCTATAATGGTGGAATTATAGTCAAATTCATCAAAACTTTATATAGTGATTGCCCAGATCTGGGTCACACTTACCATGAGTCAATGCTTTATCTAATAATGTTTTTTATGACTATTATTTGAAAGATAGTTTTTGTTTTGGGTATCCTTAATTTACAAACAACACAAATCTCTTAAGGATTTTCTTGTCAGACAAATACATACTAGAGGTCACACTAGACATTTGTGTTAAGTTAAAATAATAAGATGTGTGATTGATTGATTTCAAGGATCAAGATTATCCAACAAAATTTTCATTTGTATTCTCGGTGTTTAACATGTGTAACAACTAAATTAGGTAATTATAGTCAAGGTGCGTATACACCATTACTTATAACACAATGACCATGGAAACATGTAAGTTTGGACTTAGCATTATGATTTTTCAAAATCATTATAAATAATGTTCTATATTCGTATTGATAAGTTTTCTAAAATGGCTCAGCTTTTACCTTACCATAAGACATGAAATACATCAAGAAATTACGAAGTAATTTCTTGATGAAATTGTGAACCTACTTGGCTTACCTCAAAGAATTATTTTAGAACATGTCATATTTACTCGCTACTTCTAAGAAATACTTTGACACCTAAAGCAATAAAAAATTATGTTCTTATAGACTTACATTCCAAAAAATAGAAGGGCATGTAGAAGTAGTCAATCAAAGCTTTGGAAATCTTTTTTGTAGCATAGTAATGGAAGACGTTGAAACTTGGAATTTTTTAAGTCATTATACTTATTTCATTTAAAATGATTCAATTAATAGGACAGTAGGTTTGAGTCCTTAAAATCATCATCAGAGTTTTATTGATTTTATTGTTTACCTTATGATTTAGAAAACACTTATTGACAACTTAAATATACATTAGTAAATTAATTAATTTAAATAATAAAATTTATAAATGACTGGAAAAAACTTATTAAAAACATAGAAATTTTTTTGAGAGTTATTATGTAACGATTTGTGTTATGACTGAGAGATTTTATGTCATACCCTCAAAACATTACATAACTATATTATTGAACCATTTACAATTATATAAAGATTAAGCATCAACATGTATATTTTTATTTACCTTAAGACTATAAAATTTGAGCTACCTTAAATATTCAATAGCTTATATCTTATAAAAAATTATGACTAATACCTAGTGAGCCTTTTTAGTCTTCACCATCTTTGCCAAGTAAAACTATCCTAACAATATATTTGCCACATGTGTTGAGCTTTGAGATCAAGTGAAGCTAGTCTTAGCTGATCAAATAGTCTTAGCATAAAATCATGTATAACAAATATTTTTGGAAGGGTGATAGCTCCATCAAGTCTCTGATGACACTTTGATTACTAAGGAGAAGCTTCACCATCTAAATTTAGAGATTTTAAAGTACTATCAGAGATTTTAATATGACTTCATGGGGTTGAGCTCTTTGTCACTTACGGAGAGTGATATTGAACTTATTGTGGTATTAACTTCTATTCATGGTAATTATTTTGATGATAACAAACCCAAAATATTTTTAATAAATTTGGTTAATTAAATTTTTAGAACTTAGATAATGTTTGCTTATGTTTATGGGAGAACTTAAAGAAGAGTAAAGATAAAATCACATGAAAATAATCTTAATTGTCGTGGAAAATAATCTTGCTTGTTCTCCACCAACATCATTATTCAAGTGATCCTATGATTTCTAATTCTGAAATAATAAAATCTTTGAGTAGGCTCGTATTCAAATGTATGAATAGAAATTGTATGTCACTATTTAATCTTTAAGGCATTAGAAATGTTACTTATTTTTCAAAGAATTTTTATTTTATCTAATCATAAGGTGCTAAGGATCATAAACACCTAATGAGATATTAGTTATTGTTATACCCGGTAAAATATTATAGGTTTAATCTTCAATAATTCGAATTGTGGCTTGGATGATTTCAGATCGACAGTAGGATGAGCCAGGAGCTCAATTGGAGGCTATTAGAATTTCTGAAATTTTCTGGGGATTTTTCGGAGCACCAAGGAAATTTTTAAGTAATTTTCCCTGTTTAATTGGATTTTTGGAAATTCGAAAATCTATTTAAATCGGTCCATTAGACCGGAATTAGGTTTTTACCGCTCGTGAACCGGACCGGAGGGGTCAGCGAAGGCGGGGCGGTTCGCCGAGTGCGTTTGCGCGTGCGTATGGATAAGCCGCGGATAAGCGGATCGGACGAACGAGATCAGCGGGGGAGATTAACCGGCTGATCGGGGTTAAGCGGCATTATTTGCAAGTCAACCGGCACTTAATGGATCCTTAACGGGTTATTACAGGTTTAAGCGGGGGTATTTAACCGAAACTGTTTCAGACTTTAGGGTTTCGAACGGCGGCGAGAGACGAGGTGTTCGTGGCGAACGGCGGTGATTTCCGGCAGCCTTCCAAGGGGCTTTTGGTAACCGGAGATTCGCGGGACCGAGGAGAATCGATTGGTACCGGTTTCGTCCGGCGAGGAGCAGCGGTTGGTCGCGTGCGAGCTTCACCGTCGCCGGAAAAGAAAGGTAGGAAATTCGGTTTTAAATTAGTTAATTAGCAATTTAAAAATATGGATTATTTTGCAATTATCTACCGGAGCATGTGAATTGTGGTTTTTGAAATTTATTAATGCAAATTATTGATTTTAGCATTTTAGGGTTTTCGGAAAAAAAAAATTACACCGCCGAATTTGGAAATTTTACCGAGCAATTGTTGATTCGATTATGTGCTTAATCATGTTAAGATAGTATCAAATGCTGAAATTTGTTTAATTTCATAGAATTGTTAAAATGAGAATTGGATGAAACTTCGGCGGAAATTTTGATTTGAATCTTAGAAAATAGTGACATTATTGACAAATTAGGATAGTATGAACATCGGATGTTACTTCTCTTTGATCTCGGTCGCCGGAAATCGACGGGGAAAACAAAATTTTCCGGAGGAATCGTCGGCTAGGGTTTCGCGGGCGCTAGGCGGAGGAAGGAGATGGATTAAATTAATTTCGGTTTAGTTAATTAAGTAATTGTAATTATTCAATAATTAATAATAATTAAATACTAAACGTCGGCTGGAAAATGTGATTAAATGTTCGGCCGGTGGGTTCGCAGTTCAGCGCGAGGATTCCGAACCGGCAGCGAAAACCGGTTCAGCGGGATTCGGGCGGACGAACGGGCGGAGGAAAAATTTAATTCGGAAATTAATCCGAATTTTCAGGAAATATGTGGAATTTAAATTTTAATTCAGAAATTAATCCGAATTTTCGGGAAAAGGATATATGTGGAATTTAAAATTTAAATTCGGAAAATTATTCCGAATTTCGGAAAATGGATAAGGGCAGAAATTGATATTGGAAATTAAAATTTCCTGAAGTGAGAAAAAGGTGATTTTTGGAAATCAAGTAGCCAGTTGAAATTGACTGTTGGAAATTATCCAGAAATTCAGTGCAGCTGGATTAGTTGGAAGGAAGTGTGACACTTGGGTAAGTGCTACCAGAATAGTCAGAATTTTGGTACAGTTTGTGTTGCTTGGATGGCAATGGCATGATTTGAGCCAGTTTACTCAGTGTTGGCATATTTCACGGATTGGCATATTGGACCAGACTACTATAGACCCTATATGATGTTTTAGGGTAGTTGTGGTAGGTAACTGTGCGGTACAGACTTAACTTTCACAGTATACATGTGGACTGGTATGCGCCTTGTTGTATCTGGACACATGTTGCCGAATCTTGGAGTTAAAGCTTGGCAATGACTGTAGGGGCGTGGCTTCTATGGAAATTGTTGGGAGAGGACTTCTTGGGACAGTGGCTGAGTCGATCTCTTCTGGTCCACGAGTGTAGGCCTGCGCGCCTGAGAGTGGCATCGGCAGGGGTGACTCGCCGTGGCTAGCCAAGTGTGTAGGCCTGCGTGCCTGAGGGTGGCAGGGGTGTCTCACGTTGGCTAGAGATCTATGTGACGGGTTTGTCTATAGTCTCTAGAAGATTGATTGACGAGAGACGCTGCGGTGTCGGGTGCTAGGCGTTGTGATACGTGCGCAGAGATGGGCGTGTCCCGCTGGCATGCTACCTGGGAGCACAGAGGAGAGCTACTCTGTTGTGACTGGGGGTGACTGTGGTTGGTCAGAGTCTGGAACTAAGAGTGCCTTTCCACCCTACATTGTTATGCTGTATTCCTATACTCTTGCTATTATCCTTCTCTTGCATGTGAGCTTTTACTAGCTGTATTTCCTACTGGGCGTAGCTCATTCCTTTTTTATCTATATTTTTCAAGTGGCTCGGCAGACTTGACGCCACCCAGCTTTAGGTGGGATCGTGATCAGTAGGCTAGCGGAGGAGAGCTATCGATGGTAATTTATGCTTCTACTAAAAAAATAATTTTGATTTGCTTTCTGGAACTTCTGATTGACAATAGATAATTGCACATTCTACTTAAGAGATTAGAATTTAAGGACTATATTGGGAATAAATCCAATGAGATTTGGATATTATGAATTAAAAGCATCCATTGTCAAAAAAAAATGAGGATAAGCAATAAGTTCACTTGCTCATTGATAATCCATGGAGACAAAAAGGTGCTTATAATGATTATGTGTATGTTGAATTCAAGTGGTAAGTGAAGAAGACTTTGGTACATGTTAGCTCAAATTATTTAGAAAATTAAAGTTCCATGGATAGAAATAATATACTTTAATGTAATAGATGCACTTGATTAAGACAAGAGTCCATCCAATCTTAGGTTGGAAATAATAAATAACTTCATTGTTTAGATTAGTAAATGGTTCATAAGAGAACTCTCATTCATTGGGCATTCATTTACATCGATAAAGAATGAAAAGGCTAATAGTTCTAGAAAAGGCTACGTTGATCGTTAGAAAATCATGCTTAGATTGATATATTATCAGCAATACTAATGAAATATTTCTGTAGAATTGGATCAACTTATTCACTTTTAATTCAATCTATAAGGGATCATACTACTCTGTCAAAGTTAACAACTTTCCAAAATATATGAGCTATCTAACGTTCATCCAAAATACAGAAAATGTTAGTGAAATTCTATTATTATTAAAATATTCAATAATTTTCTCACTTCCAAATTGACCTTCATTATTGCTTCTAATGGCCACTAAATTATGACAAAGATCTTGTCTAATTTAATTATGAAGATATAAAATTTTGTGCAAGGTTTACTCTATTTTGGTAAGAAAACTATCTATGTATTCCTAAAATAATAATCCAACACAACTAGTCCATGTTTCTTATGTCCTATATTCATGTGTTTTATATGTCTAAAGAATTTATTTCATAAAGTTCAAATGGTATACATAATTATCTACAAAAAGATAATTTAGTTAGACATTGTATTAAGTTATGTTTAATTAATTTTCTTTAGGTGTGTGCACTTGCATGCTAAAGTCCTCTATGTCATAAATTAAAGTCACTAACATATTGCACAAATATTTTATTTGAGAACTATTTTCTTTTTTCAAATCATGTAAATAAGTGGTATTTCTTTTTTTTTATATTAACTAATAGATTTGCAACTTTACTAATTTTATATTTAATGGAATAAAACCAAATACAAAAATTGTTATCACATAATTCACTCATATTTTGGAAATTATACTTGAAACTTTAAAGTAATAAACTTTAGTAATAGAAAATGAGGAATGTCCTATAGTACTTATTCTATTGATATATTTATTTGAGTTCCCATAAAGCACTAATTTTCCTTCAAAGTAGGCTTCTTATTAGGTTAATAAATTATTGTTTTAGTCATGTATCTCAAGCATTAACTTTCCACGAATCATGTCTTACTCATCTTTCAAAAGTAATCATTCCTATAATTATAAATTAATTATCAGACTTACGAAGACAAACATTTTTATGTCATGTATATTTTTTAGTGGATGAACTACAATTTTCCTTAACTACCAAGAAATTTTAGGTAATTTAGATTAAATATGAGCTTTAGTAATTGTTACACGCTTGTGTTTGATAAATCAAGAATAAATGTTTATATTTCATATGGGCTTGTTCTAAACAAAATTATTAAAATTCAATTAAGACAAGACATGAACCATAAATGCTTAAAATAGTGGGTTTCAAGGCTGTTGGAGTCATGGCAAGCTCCAAGGAAATTGAAGACATGTACTAAAGCTTTAATACTTGACTTCCTTTTAATTTTTCTTTAATTTGATATGTCCAAATTTTGAGATGATGTAGCACACTAGTAGTATTAATATTTAAAAATGTTATAAAATTAATAATTATTGAATTTTTATTTTTGTGCCAAGCTTTATTGACAAAAAGTGTAGACATTAGTATTTGATTTTTTAAAATTATTTAAGAATTATTTTACCTGAATTTCTTTTCATAGTCATTTAGAAAACTTATAATACTATGGTAATATAAAATTATTTTGATATACTTATATTAAATATTTTGGCAAAACAATTCTCACAATACACCCTAAAACAACGTTACTCTCGGGAATTTTCACTATAGCATTGGGCGGGTCGAACCGACCCGACCACTGGCCCATCCAGGATTTTAGAAATTAAAAAAATAATAAATATAAAAAATTAGTGGGCTGACCTGCGACCCGCTTGGGGCGCCCATAGTCCAACGAAATTCAGGCCGCAGGCAACACCGAACGGAGAACGGCAACTTCAGGTGGCAAGCGACGCTGAACAGAACAACAAATTCTGCCTCCAGGCAATGTTAAATGGAACAATGCAAGATCAAGTCAACCCTAACCAGGTGATCAAATCTTGGTCAAGGAAGGGGGGAGCCAACCCCAAAAAGGCTCGAGAGTAATAGGAAGTAAATTACCTTTAAAGCGCAATGACAAAGAATTTTCCGTGATGTGGGACTAAACTCCAACATAATTATCAAAGAAGTCGGAAGGGCAAACGCGATCGGAAGACTGAGATTATTCAACGTAAAATGACATGCAGAAGAATTGAACCGAGGCTGTGCGGATATGCGTCGGGACGCGAAACCATTGAGGTAAACTACTTTAATATGAATTATGCTAGAACACATCTTAATAATACATGCAGAGTAGCATGCACACAATCTAAATGCTCAGATCAAGCCCGCCCAGATCAAATGGGCGGGATTAGTCTCAAACGGTAAATTCTAGTTTCAATCCGTGTCGTCCGTGTTTGGGCCCGAATCGGATGGTAGCTGCTTTCCGTCCATTACCCAAATGGCTAATTGATTTTAAGAGCCGTTGGCAGTGATTTTAGAGCTCAAATTTGAGCTCTATAAATAGAGAAGGATGAAGAACTTTTAGAGGTAACATTTGCAGAGATCTCAAAGCTTTCAGATCACAACTTAAGGCAAAATCAAGTGAATAAGGTGCTTCCAATTTCATAAAGAGAACGTGGCAAGAAGGATTCCGTAATTAGAGGTTATTGCTTCAACAATCTCTCAATCTTTATTCCTCTATTTTTCTGTCGTGTGTTCCTCTTATTTCACTTCAAGTTATTTTAAGTTTTGCCAATTTTTGTATTCTGTTCTTTGGGGTAAGGGCATCCCGACATTGTGCCAAAGCCCGGGGTTTGAGTTGAGCCAGGAAAAACTCAGGTAGGTTCCGGATTAGCCGTAGAAAAAATCCCAACTAGGTTTGCGGTGAACCGTATAAAAAACCTCGATTGTAATTTGGTATTTTTTAGTGTTGTTTTTCCCAACACCGGTTAAGGGTGGATGTAGGCTCGATTTTGAGTTCAACCACCATAAAAATCTTGTGTTATATTTCTTCTTATTCGCGCTTAAAAAATTAAATTTTTAATTGAAACTGAAAATCGAAAGAAAATTTTATTTACAATAATTCACCCCCCTCTTGTGGGATTTTCTTAAGCACAAACAACTTCAGTAATACCTACATGCACTGCATAGTCGGTTTGCATGCTATAATGACATGTAAAATTTTTATTCTAACCTTGTAAAATATCAGCATTTCCTTTATCCCAATGAGCATGAATTATTCTCTCATTTGAAAAAAAATTATTTCTACTAATAAGTTTTGAATTTAATAATGAACAAGTATATTTCGAGGATTTTAGATCATTAATTCTTTAACTAATGATGCTTTCTATTAGTTTTTTATTCTAATCAATCATTAGCCATTTGCATGTTCAATAAATATGTGTTAGCATTATTTTAGTATGTTCACAAAAATATAAATAATCATTATGATTTTCTTTTAGTTTGTTATACTCTTTACATAAGGTTTCATATTATTACACACAAATTAATTTTTAAGGTAATACTTCATTATAGCAACAAACCTCTGCTTCACTTAATGACGTTCCCATTTCTTCCTCAACCGCTTAAGCCACCATAAAAAAAGCTATTAATTGTTCTCTTCCTCTTCATGTGTATTTGTCACTTCAAAGTCACTTCAAGCTTTATTCGATGCTTTCTTCTGCTAGTTCTTGCTCTTTTTCATTGCATTCTTCTCTTTTCCATGTCAATCTAACTCCATAGGACACGTTGGTTCGAGATATCTTAGTATGTCACATTAATGGGAAAATATCTTCTCTTTTCTTCTCACTGTCTTTTTGGACCTTTATTTTGTATATCTTTTTGTAATATCAAAAATTTTTAAAAAAAACTTCCAAAATGAGACATATGCTATCTTCATCTCTGGTCTCCTCTTCTAAGGTATTATCCTCTTTTTTGGTGCTATTGTTTACTCATTGTTCATTAATTTTTTTTCTAAATCAAGCCTTTCTCTTCATTTCTGCTCTCCATCTCGAGTTTATTAGTGATGAGCTCACCTCTAAAGTAGTCCAATGTTATAGTAGAAATGTTTGTAGTAATCTCGAAGGTTGTGGTCAAAGGTTAATACTCCTATGGCAAAATTCTGAGGATCTTTTTTACATGTTCATTCATATATATTATCTTTTCCAAACTACCAAGTCCATTAACAACGTTAATAAATCAATATGCATTCTTTCAATAGATTCATTAGAAAGCATTTTTAACAACACTTAATCATATGTCATCATATCAATTTTAATTTCTTAAACAAATAGATGTATCTTTTATGTTAACATTAACTTGAGACAAATTTCAAAAGTAATTTCTAAACTCATAATTCTATTAGCCTTAACAACATTCAAAGCATAAATTAAATATTTATAGCTTTATTTTTTCATTAAACTCTTTTTTTTTGTTTGCATCTATTTTTTAAAATTTTAATGGTTCTAATACACCTTATGAATTTTTTTTAGTGTGCATTTCCATACTAACTTCAAGTGAGTGGTAGTCTTAATATTTCGATAGAGATTATAATGACCACAAAAAATTGGAGCCTACTAAAGGATGTTGTTATCTCACCCTTGGCTTTGATGAGTCAAGTCCTAAATAGTTAGTATTTTATTTTAGTAGACTTTATTAGTGTAAAACAGGTTCACAGGTAAATAATAAGCTATTTTCATTTGAAGATCATGAGCTAGTGATATTTAAAGTACCATGGAGTGTTCAACAAGCTTCAAGGATTATTAATTTTATGATATTCTCATTTCATTTTAATTTCAAATCATATTTAATTGTTAAATTGTTTAATCATCTCATTGATTTATCAAACAAATAAGATTTTATTTTTTAACCCCGTAATATTTTTTTGGTTAAATCCTATCCTTATCAAATTTCATATTAGTTTGTTTACTATGCTTTAATTAAATTAAAAAAAAAATTAATCATGTCAATTTTTTCAAAATTTAAATTGTAAACAAAATAGCTCTATCCCAGCTTATGCCCAAGTGCAAAGCTCTCATGGCAGGCCAGCTCGAGGGGAACTTGCATGCCTCAAATTAAGAAATAGTTAGAACTAAATCAGTTCAAGGTCATTCTGGCTAATCGTGAATTCCTAAACTAGATGGGGTATGGAATTGGATAAAGCTGGGAAGCCCTTGAACCAAGTATACGAGTAGACAAGGGGGAAGCCAATCCCAATCAGGTTTGAATGTTAATCCCATGTGAAAGCTTGTATATTCTAAATACTATTCCATCCCAACAACTTGGGACAAAACCCATTGTGCCAGTCTGTATCCAAAGTCATGATCACATGGTGGAGCTCGCCTCTACTTTATTAATCGGTGTTTCTAGATTCTGTCAATTTTATATGAATTATCCCCACTTTTGATGGCCTTAGCTTCATCCTAACTTATTAGATGACTAAAACTCTTTTTGTCTTATCCTTGAATTGTGTGTCTCATAATTATCTTGTTTGAATCTTATGGTTGAGATCTACATTAGCTTTATCTATGTTGAATTGAATGATCTAGATCTCATCCAACATGATTGGATCTCCTAAATCAAATCTATTTTGATCAATTTATCCACCACTCATCCACATATTTACCATTAGATTTGATGGTCTATATCACCTTTGATCAGATCCGAAGGCTCTAGCCATGTCGCTTAATGGCTAATTATTTAGCACTTATATTAACCATTTTGCAAAAACTATTTTAACATATTTGTAAAAGCTTTTTAAGCTGTTTGATACAACTTTCATGCAATATTTCAACACTTTATATCAATTTTAATAAAAGGTTTTCTATAAATACCAAAAAAGTGTAAATAGAATAACTAATCAATGTGAATTAATCTTTTAGATCTCAACAAAATACTGATCAATAGTCTATAGATGTAAATTCTACTTGTAGTAACTATGGCTTCTCCTTCTCAAATTACAAAATTTTTTTAGCTAAGCTTTCTTCATCTAAACTTTAAAATTCTCATTTCTCTTCTTCAATTTAAGCTCATTGTGTTTTGTTTCATTAATCAACAAGTATAGAAAGTTGGACAAATTTATCACAATATTTTCATCCTACTGTATATTTTTCTCTTAGCTTATGCTAGCTAATGTTTGCAAAAGCTCATGTTTAATTTGGTCTCATAAAAAATCAATTTTCAATTAAGCTCACAAAAACATGAGCTATAGTTGAACTTGTAAAAGCTAGTAGCTTGGATGTGAACTAAAAAAAATTTAAGATGTAACCTTTTATTAATGGTGTTTTTCTTAACCTCCTTTGGCAGTGATATAGGTTTAATCTCAACAAACCTTCCTAAAAACTATGGTTTCTTATTATAATTTTTATCTTTATTTTTCTTTATCATATTAAAGATAACATATATATATTTATAATCAACTTTTTTATAATAAAAAATTATTTTTGAGAAATAAATACATTTAGAAAAAGAAAAAATTATTTTTATGTCCATAATTCACACAGCTCTTGTGAGATTGACACACTGCTTTCATTTCATAAGCACGTTCACCAAAACTTATTCAAGAATTTGTTTAAGCAATTGTTCTTCATGGACAATTTAATCACCTCAGAAAGGTGCCTCACTTTAATACCAGTTGAAACATGGTTTATCAAGAAGAAAGAATTGATAAGAAAAATATTTTGCCCAATGAAAAAATATTTTTTTAAAAATATTTTAGAAATAATTATTAATGTAAATTTTATTTTTATAAAAAAATATTAATTGTGTTTTAAAATTTGGAAAAAATTTAAAATAAAAAAAATAGAAATAGTAAAAATATACAAAAATCATAGGTGATTCAATTCATATTCAAACTAATGACCTCCCTAAACAAAGGCTATGAAAGACAAACTAATTATTATAAGACTTTCAAAAAATGCGATGCTCAGAAAAATGAAATAAATTAAATGACTGTAGCAATCCTTAAAAGAAAAGAAAATTGTTGAAAAAGAAAAATTATAACTAGACATTTGACTGAAAAAAGGAGAGTTATAGCTAGAAGATTGATGGAAACAACAAATAGAAATAATAGTTAGGATAATTTGGTAAGGCTTAAATTATGTAGCTTTAATTTTTTTTATTACTTTTCCAATTTTTTATATTAAAGAAATATAATATTTATAGAAAAATTTCAATGAATAAAAGATGTTACACACCATTCTCAAAAGTCACTAGGGGCAGAATGGCTTGAATTCAATAACTGTTTAAAAAAAGTTTATTACATTAAACAGTAGGTTGGGTTGTTCAATTGTGCTCATAAAATTACTATCACAATCCAACAAGCATCATTAGGATTGTTTGATCCTAGGATAGATTAATAGGAATGAGAGCTGCACGATGGATTTAAATAAATATCATTGTATTAAAAATTGTGTAATTTGATCAAGGTAAATGACAACCACTTAGACATTTTTAATGTAGATGATTAAATCTCAAATTTATGTGATTGAATTAAGGTAAATGATAAATACATAAGTGATTTTAATATGACCATTATATAATAAAAAATGAATAATCGGATTACAAGATTAAATTCTACAAATTTAAGAAAGGAAGGGGAATCATCAACCATTCGATCTTGAAAATTACATGACCAAATATCTTAATTTAAGCATATACATTTTTGAAAAGGCAATGAATATTTGAACATTTGATCATAGTGATTATGAGATGAAACAATTAGATTTGGATCTACACGTTGTTAAAAGTATATGAATTTTAGATCATTTGGTCAAACCACAAAATCAAATAGTGCACAATTGCCCCCAAATGTTTTAAGTGATATATGCTAAATGAGATTGTAAACCTAAGTGCCACATGAGTATTAAGTGATTGGTTTAATAATTTTGACCCAAAGTATGATGTAGATGATATATTTTAGATGGGAAATCGTTACACTCTGAGCATTACTACACATTTACTTGCCATCAATTGTCGATTTGGACATTAATCAATTAGTTGAACTCTATAATTTATTAATCTACTTGATGTTTAGATACATGATTTCAAATACTCAAAACATTTAATGAATAATCTAATGATTTTTTTTATCATCAAAATATAATGTAAGAAATAATGGTTCAACATAACTAACATAAGAAACAATAAAAGAAATGAATGATAATAAAACTCTATCCATAAAAAGTCACCTTAGCACTCCACTTGAATTTTTTGTGTAAGATAGTAATTATGAAGTTATTTTGTCTGTAACATTAACATTGTTTAACTTATAAAATCATGAAAGGATTTTCTATATTATGTTGTGTCCGCAATTAAATTTTTTCATTACAATATTTATGTATTATTATGTATTTATAATTTTCATATTACAAATATTTGTTTTTTGTTTAATTATATATTTTAATTTATATTTTTTTAAAAATCTAAGGACCTTCAATTTATTTTAACTAATTTTTGGTAATATAACTAATTGAAAAACTCATTCATTGCATATCGTGATTTAATATGTTTTTTTGAATTGTCAATTTTTTATTTCATTTAACTTTACATGGTAAACATCTTGTATTCTCTAATTTAATTACCATGTTTCATTTTGTACATGAATTTTTGTTATTTTTGTACAATTTTCTATGAAACTCATAATTCTTTGTTGAGTTAATTATTTGTTAAATTTAGTTTTGAATAGGAAGCCTTTATGTTTTATTAAACATTTGATAATAGTGTCATCAAAATAAAAATTATTTCATCTTACATTTTTTTTTCTTATGTTTTAGCTACCCTATATAAAACAAATTGATGCTTCACTATTTTTAAATTGTTGCAAGTGTTGTGAATTTTTTAAATAGAAATAGTATTCAAGAATTTAAAGCTTGCCTCATTAAATAATTATTTTTAAATCTTATTGTTATAGTTGTTTAATGCATTGGGGCATTATAAAAATTATATTATAGATGTCTTTTTATGGCTATGGTCTCTATATAATTTATATAGTCAATATCTTTAATATTATGTGTAATTATTATTACTATTATCATTATTATTGTTAAGATATTCTGCTTATAATTTTTTATTTTTAAATTTTTTACCACTAAGAATTATACAATAAATTTAAAAATTTATTGTTTTGTTATAATTGTATTTTTTGAGGTTTTAATACTTGTATATTATTTTTCTTTGCTGCCTAGTTTATGATTTTTAAATTCTTACTATATCATTTATTCAAAATGTTAACATGTTATTTTAAAACACTAAATCCTCAAGTTCTATAACAATAATTTTAAAAAATTATTTCAATAGTTTGATATATTATCATATTTGATGATATTATAATATTTTAAAAAAATTGAATTTATAAAATAAAGTGCACAAATTTAGTTTTTTAAGTTACACTGTTTAGCATATAATACTTTATTTTTAATTATTGTGCTATCATGAGAAATTTTTTTTACATAGTGTGACATAAATTTTAAAAACTTTAAACAATCTCTCACATTAATCATTTCCTTAATTTCACAATTTTATTTAAATTAAAACAATTTGAAGTTTCTTCTCCAAAAAAAATATAACTATCAAATGTTTTGCATTCGATGAACTTAATTTAAAAATTTTGATTGGAAAATAAACAAAAACAAACACACAAAAATAAAGAAAACTCTTCACATAAAACTTCTAACATTAAAAATGGGTATATTATTTTCTAAATATTCCAAGATTCTATACCTTGCATAACTTTCCGTTATATTGAATATTAAAAAACAAACAAGCAAAAAATTAGACTTCATTATTAGTAAATATTTAAAAGCATTAAATTAAAAATATAATGTTTTTAGAAAAAATGGAAATATCATTCAAAAAATTAAAAATATGACAATATATATAATAATCTTTAAAACAAATAAAATATAATTGTGATGACAATAAACATAAAAAATATTTCATAAATTCCATTGAAAAAAATCGATGTGACTATGTTTTATGTTAGCAAATATCATAGAACACATTTTTGGATTTAAAATTAGAAGACAATTAACAATGCAAAATATTAAAATGATTTAATAGAGTGAGAATTATCATAAAAAATTCCTATATGTAGAAAATAAAAAATATTTTAACATCATAAAAAATATTACAACAACAAGTAACTTCAAATATTTAAAATATAAAAAAAGTTTTTGTTATACTAACAAAAACATAAATGCTAACAAAAAAATTAAGAATATGACATTTCAAATAGAATGTAGATAAATATATCTATTTCCTCAATGATTTAACGATATGAAAAAATGGACATTACTATCTTAAATCATATTTAGATAGTGTTTAATTTTTCTTTCTAATATTATTTTAGAATTGACATGAATAATAAGAAATATATTAAATATTAAGAGGAAATATCAACTGACATAATCATGAGTTTTCCTTTTGTCTATCATCACAATGTCATTTAAAGGTTTTATAAGGCAATGACCACTAATTTATTATTTTTTTTATATTTTCATGCATTTTCTTTTTGTTATTTTTGATTTTTTTAATTAAATTTATATATTTGTTTGCAATCACTAAATTTTTTTGGGCACCTTTTATATTTATGACAATTAGCTTTTAAAATATTTAATATATTAATAATTTTTTTAATAAGTTTAAAGTTCTAACATCTTTTATTTGCATTGTGGTGTTCATAGCTTGAACTATGAAGATATTTATTATTCATGTATTGTGCAAACAATTTATATTTTTATGTATTAATATTTAATTATGTTGTTGATATTTTTTTAAATTTTTTATTATATTTTTACTTTTCATATTTATATTTTAAATTTAATTATTAATTAGAGTTACAATTTTTTTGGTATTGTTTTTATTCATAAAAAGTCAATTATTTTATAAATAGATACAAACTACAAAATTCTTTGATATTATATAATATTTAATATTTTTAATGTTTAAATGAATGTTTTTTTATGTTATCAGAATTTTTTAATATGAAATATTTTTAATTATTATTTAAAGTTTACATTTGTGCTATCTTTTTTAGAATAACGGAATGTACAATAGAACAAACTATTTTGTTTTTCTAAAAAAATATTTCATGGTAAACATGATAACATTTCATGTGTGATAAATGGAATAATTTGTATTATGCAATATTTTTGAAGTCTGCCGGCAAGCACAAATAGTTATTATATGATGTCCAATATACCAAGCGAGTAATAAAAGAATTCGTGAAGTACATTTCACTGGTGTTACAATAAGGGACATCATCTTATGAAAAAGGTGCGCATAAAATATATTTGTCTAATATATCATGTTGGGAGTATCATAACATGGCGATAAATCATCATCAATGGTTTTCATTATTTTCCAATCTTAAGATATACATATGAACACATAAAATTAAATTATTAAAAGTTTTCTTATATTGTATTTTTTATAACAATATTTATTTTTACATTTTTTTTAATACCATTTTTAACTAAGTTTTTGTTAAAAAATATTTTTTTTATGTACTATGAAAATATTATTTTAAATTTCAACACTATCAATTCGGTGTCCATTTTGTTTGTTTTATATTTGCTATATATAATTAAATATTTTAAATAAGTATTTGTGATCACAATATTACCTTTTATGCAATAATTTATATTCTTTTAATATTATATATTTGATCTGAAAGTTTTTTGTTACCATTTTCTATTTTTTATTAGAATGAAGTACGATGTACAACAAGAAAAAAATTATGTTTATTTATTTTGCATAAAATTTAGATTATTTAAAAATTCTATGCATCAAAATTAATATTTTAGTTTTATTAATAACAATAACTGCTTTACTTTTTCTATGGCATATAAACATATTTCTAAAATTATTGAATTTCTCTCAGAAAATTTATATATTACATTTTCCATTTTGCGAACAATTATATGTAATAGTCTATTCACTAGGTTTAATTTTTATTTATATTCTAATTATATTTGTGTAATTACTATGTTTGTACTGTTGCATACAATATTATGATTTTAAGGTTTTGCCTTTTAATTTTTCTAATAACTTTTTGTTTAACAAGAATAATTTGTAATAATTATTAGGACATAATTTATCACTTATTTACAAAGCATCTTTAATTGTAATAATCAATGATGTTGACTATTATAATTATTGTTATGTTATAAATTTTCAAAACATAGTTATAATATTCAACAATGTTGTCTATTTTTTGGTGGAGGCATAATTCTATTTACTTCAAAATATTTTTTATTAGAATATTACATAAATTAAAATGTATTAAAAATTGATATTGTGGAAGACAAATAATTGTAACTTAGGTAGTTTGCTTTATTGTTTGTAAAAAAACAGTTCTTTTAATAACATGAACATAATAAATTTTAATGCCTAAAAAGCTATCATAAATGTTAGAAGACATTGAGTTTTGTAAGATTTATATTTTTTAGTAACGTAAAATATTTAAAACAATCCAAATTAGGAAATACAAATATATTATATATTTTCAATAACGTAAACAGTTGATCATTTAAAATAAACTTATTTATGTAAATATACAATAAATTTATGTACTACTCAAAGCATTGAAAATATAACAACAAAAATATATATTTTTTCTAAATTTCCATCAACAATGCTTTGGTAAATTTTTAAAATAAAATTGTTGTTTTGAAAGAATTCAAAAAATAAAACGGCTAAATTAAAATAAGTAAAGAAAATGATATAATTTTTGTTAAGCTAATTCTTTGATGTGATACAATTTTTATCAAATAATTACGTTTTTTATTTATACTAACTCATTTATGGTTCCTATATTAATATATGATATATAATTTTGAAGTATTACCATATTTTTAAACAAAATAACTATTTCTTGACATGTTATTTAAATAAATCTACACAATTTAGATCATTTTTTATTTTAATAGTTTTATATATTTTTGTTCTATAGATTTGTTTATAAAACTAACTTTTCTACCTTAAATTCAAATCAATAAAAGTATTTTAGATTTTTTTTTATCTTGATTACTTTATGTCTTTTTATCATCAATTATTCCTCACTTTTGCTAACATTATTTTAGACTTCTTAGATACATCTCAAAGTATCCTTTTATTACAATTTTTTAATTTTTTTTATATTTTTTCTAGTAAAAAGCATATATTTAACAAAACATCCAATCAATATATTATAAAAATACTAGTTGGGAATTTAAGTCAATCGCTGAAGGTAAATTTTTATTTTTTTCGTTGCTTTCCTACTTTATTTATTACATTGATGCCATATTTTAATTGATAAGTTAATTTTTTATTAATATTTTGTAGTCACATATTTGAAAACATAAAAACATTGATTATATAAAGTTAATTTTATTTTCAATGACTTGTAATATTTTTAGTTAAATTGTTGTAAACATAATGTGAATATTTTAATTTTTTATCGACCTTGATGATCTTTTATGTGAAATTGTTACCTTTAAAATTTCATCAAGTTTTTTAAAAAATCATAGTTCCAAATTAAGATGTTTTCATCATGCTATTCTTTTTACATTTTTGTGATTTTTTTAAATATGTTAGCTGCAATTCAAACAAATAGTTTATATTTTTTATTTGTTTATCTAATATTTTGTGCTAAATTGTTTGTTATTCTGTTACAGTTCAACGACTTTATTTCCATAAGAATATTTTCAAATTTTTTTGTGAAATGTAAATAAAATATTTGAAGCAATAAAAGTTTTTGTCACTTTTTAACAACAAATTTTTGAAATTTAAATGGCATCACCGAATGTGATATTGACATAAATAGTAAAAAAATTAAGATAAATTTACGATTTCTAATATATGAGTTATATACACAGCTTGTTAAAAAAATTTAAAAAATGCAAAAAATACAAATATATCGCAAAGTGTAAGAATAAAGAAAAAAAAGTCAGCGTTCTGAGAAAAAAATTGAATAAACAAAATTTGCAGAAAAAAACGAAAATTAAACAATCATTATTCTCATCATGCCCGTGAGAAAGAGCTTTTTGAAATTAACAAATTATTCAATACTAAAAAACCAAACCTGAAAAAAATTGTTGTAGTATATAAAATAGTAGAAATTTAAATCATTAAAAAATAACCATAATATTGCATTATAGGTAAAGATAAACACAACAAAATGGAGTATATTAAACATTAAATAATATTTAAAATTTTAAACAAAAATAATAAATAAAATTAAAAATATGACAATGTTTATAAATTATTACTAAAAAGTATCTCTTTATTTAAAACAAGACAAACATGTTTTTATCAACTTAAAGAAAGATAAGTTTTTATGCAAATGATTAAAAAGATAAACCTAAATAGAGAACAACTACACCAGACAACGTACAGAATCGATCAAATCTAATGTACTGCCAATAATATAAAGCATGTTCTACTTTGCAAAATGCATCTGGTTGTCCAGATGCACAAATTGGCAACGATCAATGTGATGTAGGTGCATAAACGATAAAACGTTCTACCAAGTACAAAAGTATTGTTTATATCCATCTTGAGCAATTGTATTACTTTAAAATATATATTGTACTCTTATAATGCATGCCCACAGATCATGCTTGCTTTTAACTTAAGTTTTGAAATGGTAGATTTTTTTTATTAATTTAATGACTTGGTTTGTTGAATCTTTTGCATCATATCTTGAGAAAATTTTTTGATAAGTATGCTTTACACATAGCTTTTAACATGTTGAGCATTCAATTATCTTAATATTTTTTTAAAATTATTTTGAATTTTAATTTTTTTTATTTCAAATGAAATATGTTTTTCATTATTAAGAAATTGTTATTGTACTTTGCAAATAATTTAAATTGTTTACTATAATGATGAAGTGTCATTTGTTTGGTTTTAATGTTTTTGTTCCACTAACCATTATAATACTTTTTATTTAATTATAAAGATACCAACCATGCATTTTTAAAGAATTAACATTTTTGTTTATATTGAAAAGAAGTTTTTTTGGTGAAATGCAAATAATTTTAATTGTTTAATATTGACTGCCAAACACTCTTTCGATGCCAACAAAGCCTGATGTTTATTTAAAAATTATTTTTTTGAGTGATTTTTGAAACGTGCAACAAAAAATTGAACATTTATTAATCCTTTAAAAAACTTGATGAAGTGTACTCTGAGTTATTAACTTTTGAATGTAAGTTAATGTGTTAGTGGGTTGCTGAAATGTAGCTTTACTTGTAAATTAAGGGGTCGTTTTTCTAGCACTTCTTGTAATTGCTACCTATAAAAAATTCATAATCTAAACTTTAAGTTAGAATTAAAAAACTTCTTGCTCTATATTTCTATGACAAATATGATTGTATTATATTACTCAAAAATGTTAAATTTTGGTGAACCTAATCATGCATTTCATACATGTTTATATTCATATAAATGTACATTAATAAAAATTTATTTTGTAGATTAAATTGACTATGGTGAAGAGAGACATGCCTTTATTACACTATTTGTACTATGTTAAAATGTGTAATACTAAACATTTAGTCAAAATTATAACATATGTTGTACCATTAATATAGTCATTTTATAATTGGATGAGAAGCTAACAGATATTAAGTGACGTAAAGTTTGAAATATTGTATAAATACAATGAGATCATTGCCAATCTAGAAGTAGTTACGAGCTAAGAGTTGATGACCTAATTTGCAGGTTAGCTTAATTATTTGTAATTTTGAGATCTTAAGGTCATACTAGTACCATATGATTAATTTAGTTGAAATGTACATTGTTGTAAGACTATATTACGTAATCGTATTAATATGATGAATTTTAAAAATGAAATTTAGATAAATTTTTATCATACTAGCAAAATATTAAAGTCATTCCATTATGATATAGACTTATATACGTGTTAAGTTTGAGTACTTGATCATTTTTTGCTTTTTTGTATAATTTATATTCTATGTTCTTTTAGTGCAACCACAATCATTTATTATTATTATTGTGAGATTTCTGTACAACATATTATATGTTATATTCTTACATCATATAATATTTTCTTTAGAGTTAAAAAAATAAGGTTGGGTAGATTTTTCTAATTTTATATTACATTGTACGAGCATAAGTAAGATACTTTAAGACATCCAAAGGGAGTAGAATTGGTTTAGCACTTATTATAAGAAATTATAATTTATTACTTATTAATTTCTTTAAGTATGGAATTTAGTTGTTGGAATGTTTTGATTTTCATATATTCTTTTGAGTCATATAAATGAAAGTGATTCTTGAAAGAACATGAGAATCATTCTATTACTAAGTCATTTTACATATAAAATAACAAAAAGGAAAGTTGGCTTTATTGTTATTATATTTACATTTACTTCATCAACCAAATATATTGAAGTTTTATAGATATTATCATGGCAATATGCTTTCATAATATTTAGTTATTGTGTCGTAATATTTTTTTTGGATTATATAAACTGTTTATTATTTCTTTTAAGTGTTGAAGGGATTGTGTAAGTTGTATTACATTCTTTTGATTGAGGGGACTTGTACATGGTTATTGCAAAAAAGCTAGAGACCTTAAGTGAAATGTCTTTTACTTTGTCATTGGTAAAAATATAACATTTTGTAAAGCTACCTACAAGCTAGCCAAGGGCAAAATAGGCGTGGTTTGAAAGGATATGCTTCTACTAACAATAGTAAAAGGGTGTTGTTATTAATGGAAGACTATTTGATGTAGGATTGATTTAGATTTCTACGATAGTCTAAATTGGAGCCTATAATATTGGAGAAATGTAATAAATTGTTAGGGTATGTGAAAAAATATTATACACTAATTAGAATTAGATAAAGTATATAGATTTTAGAACTACTCAAATATTAGTATTCCAAAGTAATGTTATAGATTATTTGGGTGAGTAAGTGGTAACACCTTATGTATTAAGTATAAAATCTTATAAAGTAATTTTTGTTACATCTAATATTATATATAAAATAAAAAATTTAAAGAAACTCAAGATCGAGTACTTTAATTAAAAAAATAACTCTAAGTTTAGTTAATAACTAAAAAATAAAAGTAACTAAAGTGCATGTCTTTTTGATGATAATATCTTATAGTTCCATAGGAGGTGGTGTTTGGAGCAACGAAGATAGAAGAAGGCAAAGATGTAGTGGTTTTGGGTTAGTGGAGAAGCTTAGCTTAAAAGAGCAATAAGATAGTAGGATATGATTTAGAGCTTTGTTGAGAAAGGTAGTACTTTGGTGATTAGTTTAAGAGAGTAAAATGGTAGATGAAGAGATATAGGTGTTAATAAAAGTAAGAGTTTGTTTCTCACTTTCTATCCATGTCTCTCACATGAAAAGCTAGAATCTCTCCAATTAAGGTTAGCTATATACATGTTTTCTACAAAGGTAAAAGTATACAAACAAAAGATATTTTATTTTAATTTTTTTCATCTCTTAAAGTGCTTCTTTTTTATATAGACCTTAAATCTTCATCAATTATTTAAAAATAATGAAAAGAGCTATAAATGTAATTGAATTATGCAATAGATAAACACTCATACACTTTAGGTGGTGTCAATGGCCAGCGACAAAATAGTGGAGTGATCCAAGCGATGTAGACAGATCGGTGCCTCATTTTTGTTTTGTGTTTCGATGAGCAGCACTAATAAAGACGTGTTGAAGCTTCAGGTGAACTTTTTGGAAATGTGGGGTTTAGAGAGCCAATTGGTAATTAAGTCAATGTGTTCATTGATCATGTCGACATAGGTCTAGTGGGTTCTGAGGTCCATGGGATTGTTCAAGTCATGTGGGTGTGAGAGAAGTAGTAGCATTTGACGATGATGCTAATGGTGGCAAGAGATGATGGAAGATGGAGAACAAAGAAAACAACTAAG
This sequence comes from Vanilla planifolia, assembly GCA_023846275.1. Taxonomy (NCBI): domain Eukaryota; kingdom Viridiplantae; phylum Streptophyta; class Magnoliopsida; order Asparagales; family Orchidaceae; genus Vanilla; species Vanilla planifolia. The sequence goes on along the minus strand of JAIUJO010000062.1, from coordinate 984,251 downwards.
AAAATTAAATTTTTGTATTGTTAAACAAATTGCAACAAAATTTTGTACTGATAAACTTCTTGAACAGCTGCAACACCAACAACGATATGTTTATGAGCTAATGTTAGATGCTCTTATGTCTTTATTTTAGTTGATCAAGATTAGATGTATGCCATAGTTTTATTAAATCACCTAAAATTCTTATATGCTGCTTTTCGTTTTGCTTTACTTTAATTTAGTTATTATTTTAGAATAACAATCTTATCACATAAAAGTTTACCAAATCAAAAAATGACTTTCAAAAACTTTGTTATAATGTCATTCAAGACAACAAAAAAATTCTTTTGCAAAGCACATGTTTTTAAAAATATTGTGTTTGAAAAAAAGAATTCTATTACGAAAGCTAAATTAGTTTTTCAAAAACCATGTTCTACAATAAGTTATTATGATTAACAAGAGATTATAATGATAGTAACTACTTTGGTATAAGAAAGTCTAGGTTGAAGTATTGAATTTGATTTTTATTTTATAATAAAAAGTTAAATGAATTTCACTAATATCTTTATGATGAGAATGCAGGCAAAAACAAAATTGATTTTGATCAAATTGAGAATTAAATAATTAACTATTTCTTGTGGACATTATCTTCACATATTTCCAAAACAAATATTTTTGATGTTTTTTAATATTTTATATATTTTTATCAATCATATTACTTTTTAACATGTGTTGACTCATATTTTTTAGCTACAATTTTTTTAAAACTGTTAATATAACAATTATTTTAAGTTTATAATATTTTATATATTATTTTTAAATTAAATAATACCTAACCTTTAAAATTATTAAGAACATCATTATAACAATGTACTATAATTGAAATTGTCATTGAATAATAATTTTCTTATGGACAATAAATGTTATTTTTAATATTCAAAATTTATTTTAAATATTATCATCAATATTAATGAGCTTAATTATTTTAATTTATTTTAACGCATTGAGCCAACTTTTTTACATTAATTTATAACTATCTATTTCTTACATATGTAAACATTTATTTTTCTAAATAGATACTTGATGTGCTTACATTGCTATAATTATTTTTTCTTCTAAAAATACATAAGTTTTTTTTATTACTAAATGATTGAATGGCTTCATCCTCTGTTAGATTAAATTTTTTTATTTTTTTTATGCTATCTTTATCTATGTACGACATTTGTAGTTAGCCAGCTCCAACAAGTACATTTCGTGAACAACGATATCATATCAACAAGCTGACCATTTTTATTCTTATTATTTTTAATTCTTTGCAATATTCAATTGGACAAGTTTATATTTTCACAATGCATTTTATTAAGCGTTATAAAAAACATTTTAAAATTATAATTTTATTTAACATCTTACAAACTTATTTTTTACATTTTTGGCAATGTTTATTTTGTGAATTTATTTATTAGGGCTTGATTATCATGAATAATTGTTTAAAAGATGAAACACAAAAAAAATCAATATTTTTATTAAAATAAAACGAGAAAATTTTAAATTAGAAAAAAATTTAATTTTTGCACTAAAAGATTTTCTTTAATACCAAGAAAAAAATTCTATTGATGTAAAGGAATTATGCCTTATTAATGAAAATCTTTATAGCATTAAATTATTTTCCTTGTTTCAAGTTTGTTTGGGTAATGACATATCAATGATTGATTGATGAAGATAGTTTCTGATAATTTATAAAACTTATATTTTATATTCTAGTTAAAATTAACTATAAATGATCTGTTTTCCTTTTTCATAAATTTTTTGCAAAAAAATTTGCATTGCTTGTAATTATTAATACTATGATTGTATTTCTAAAATTATTAAGCTTACTTTATTTAGTAATTTTGCATTTACTTCTACCACCTACTATTTGCATTTCTTTTTCAAAAATATTTTTTTGACATAAATTGTGTCAAATTATTGAAATTCTAAATATGTTTCTATTATTTTTTAGATAATATATTTTACAACTTCTAATTCAAGCACAAAAATATTTGACAATTGATAAAAATATTACAAGGATTATGCATACAAGTATTCCCTTTGACTTATTATATTAATATTTATTTCGTAGTGACTTTTTGAAAAAGAACTCTATAATGCAAATATAGCACAACTCTAAATACTTAACGTTACATGAGATAAATCATATAAAGGATTCATCGATGCAATCATATGCCCTCTATATACCTATAGTAAGAATGGTTAAAGATGAGACATATTTCCTTATTTTTTTGGACTTTTTCATGATATTTTTGTCTTTCAATGTATTCTAATTTTAACATTTTGCATTTCTAGAATAATTGTGGCGTTTTTCTTTGCAAATTTTTTAAATTATTATTACAAAATTTTTTTGGTAAATAAACAGAACATTTGAGTTTTTTTAATAATGTGAATATTTGATATCTTAATCATTTTACTCTATGTTAATATTTTTTTAATTTTCAACATATTAATAAAAACTTGTTTTTTTTAATACTAAAATAGTACTTTGCCAATGAATCTTATAAAGATTTAGAATATTTTAATATTCCCATGTTTTTTGTATCTAAATTATTTTTAAAATTACAATTTAATATTTCATAACGCTTTTTCAAAATTTGTGTTTTATTATAATGAAAATTTCATAAAATATATTTAAAATGACAAAACTCTTTTGTGATGCATAATTTGGAATACTCACTATGTTTTTCATTAAAGTTAATATTTACATATTATTCAAGTAATTTTAAGTTAATATTCAAATAATATATATAATTTTTTAAATTATTATTTGAAATATTTATCATCATAAAATATCATTGAATCACATAGTCAAGACACTATTTTGTAAATATATTATATAATGGAAAGCTTTTCCCATATAATTTTTTAATAAAATGTTAAAATCAATCTTTGGACCTAAAAAACTTCTTTTTATCAAGGTAACTTTCAATTTTATTATGTTTATGTGTAATTTTATTTTGAGAAAAAATCCTAGTATATTATTATTGCTATATGTTTGCCATTGATATGTCACACAAATTCATTCTAAATGTTGAACTATTTTTATTATCTAACTATTTTTTATACATATTTTTTTACTATTACTACATGTTATATTTTAATGAATTGTTTTTTAAATATTACAAAAAAGTTTTCATTAAAATTTAAATTCTTTAAATAAATATAATTTTCATAATTTTACACTCTCTTGTCAACGTTAAATTTTTCATAATGTTTTGATAATAAAGTGAATTTTTGAAATAATTATTAGTCATACTACTCAAAGGTTCAATAGCGTTATTATCTTAATAGTTATATTTAATTACACTTTGAAAACATGCAAATATCTATATAAACATATTTCTTGTCATTAAAATTTATAAAAAGACATTTCAGTAATATATTTTAAATGTTTTCTTAAATATTAAATGTTTTTTCCATGCTAATTTTATTTTTTTAAAAAATTCTCCATAATCAAATTTTATTTATGATTGAATTATTTAAAAATAACTTTTCTAACAGGTTATACATATGAGCTTTAACAATTATTCTATTTTTCTTTATATGATTTTTCAATTTTTGTCCTTTTTGTAATTTTTATTTTTATGAACACATTAATTTTTGTATGATATTTTACATTTGGCAATCATAGTTTTCACATCCTTAGTTTTTTAAATTCCTCTTTTTATACATTATTTCTAATTTAATATTAATTTCTAATATTTCTCATTTATTATTAGTAAAACATTATCTTAAAATTCTATCATAACTTTTTTTTACAATTTTTAATAAATTGGAATACTTGATCTGATTGGATAGCTAAGAATGTTTTTTTTTCTATTTTATGAAATAAATGTTTTTATTTTAAGTAATATTTAGCTTAATTGTTATTACTTCTCATTATTGCACAATTTCACATAAACTTCAACAATGTTTAAGGATTTGTTTTTATAATAATGACATTAAATATTAAAAACACATAGAATGTTCTTATGGTTTGCTGAAATACTTTTCGTGGTATTGAAATATAGCAAACATATAATGCATATATGTATGACTTAAAATATATTTAAGATAATTAAAATTGTTTAATATTAATGGCAAGTATTTCCTTGAGAAAAATATTTCTAGGTTTAATTCGATCTTAATAAGAAAATTAATATAAATAAAATTTGAAAAGTATAAAATAAAAATTATATTTCCTTGCTAAATATTTGAAGACATCAAAATTAATAAAAGACATTAATAATAAATAGTTTCAAAGAAAAATGAGAACTATATTAATGAAACAAAAAACATTCAAAACAATGAATAGCAAAAAATTATCTATTATTTTTGGTCATTTAAAAGGTCCAATTTATATGCCTAAATTCTCAAAAAAAAATTGAATTCCCTAAAGTGAACAGGAAATATCAAATTAAAATTAAAATGAAATTTTAAAGTAAATCAAATTAGTAAATGATAAGACACAAAAAATATGCAAAGAAGGTCAACAAAAATACAACTAAAACCTAAGAAAAAAACATGTTCTATTTAACAATGTAATTAAAAGTTTTTAGAAGAAAAACAAAGTAGTAAGGTCCACCAAATGTATATCAACTTAAAATTATTTAGCATAATTATCAAACAACTAGAAAAATGTTTTAAAAAAAATTCATAAAATTTTCAAAATAAAAAGAATGATTAATGAACAATTACTTAAAAAATATGCTACTATTAATAAGAAAAACTAGAAATATGTTTAGTACTGAGCCAAAAAGACAAACAAAACATGATTGCCATATATCAAGAATTTACAACAACTTATTTTTAAGTAAAAATTCTATTTATTAGAGAATTATAACCAAATCAAAATCAAATAAAATTATTATATTCATGATTAAACAAATTAAAAAAGGGTACTATATTCATCAAATTATGTAAATATATCAAATGAAGCAATTTTTTTTAAAACAAGAGTTTGTATTGCTGAAGAAATTGACAATGTTTATCATTTTTAGATATTGTTCCTAATCTGTCTCTATAATATCCTAACAATAGCTTCAATAAAACAATTTTCCAGTGCTTCAAAATAAAAGATTGTGATATTTCCCATTTCAAGTATAAGTAAAATAATCAAATTGTCTTCCTTTTTCATGTCTTAAGGTAAATTAATATGCAAGCACTTACTTTATAATACTTTTTGGCTTTATTAACCATAACACTCTAAAAGAACAAGTTTTTTCTTATCTATTATAAAAATAGAGACATTATGTTTACCTTATTTTCATATAGTATATCCTTATGACAGCTAATTCATATTTTTATTTATGAAAAACCTTTGTAAAAACTATTTTTTTATTACAACATATGCGTACATATAAATGTATCTAACTAATTCTTTTTATTTGAAACTACCATTTAATCATTGTAGTTATCAAAATTTCCTTGACATCTATACACATTTTAACATGACGACTTTATTTTATTATTATGGCCACATAAAATAAATATAGATATAACTCATTTTATTTAAGAAATAAAGCAAGTCAATAATATATCATTTGAATAAGTCTAGTATATGTACAACCATTGCAATATGCAATTGCAATTTATCTAAAAACGTTTTACAAAGTATATGGAATTACTAAACAAATTAGTAATATACTATTCATCAATTAATTTGTACATCCATATTGTAAAAAAAATATGGTGTTTCTTGTGTTGCCATAGCGAAATTAAAATACATTGTTCAACTTTGTAGATTCCATACATTATTTGTAGTAAGGGATTTTGTTTTGAACCATCAATATTTTTTAGAAATCCTAACAATAACGTGCAGGTTATGTTTCTCTTCATTATGCCCACCACATTTGAAGCTCTTCAGGAATGTCTTTCTTTTATTGACATTCTAATTTGCTTACCTTGCTTTAGTTAAATTCCTTAGATCATCATTGACTCATCAAATTGTGTTTAAAATGTTTTGTCAAATAATCTATTGACCCATACAACTATTTTATCGAATATTTTGGACAACTCAATGGGCGAGTAAAACAATCATAAGCATGTAACATCAATTCCATCAACAATCTAATTCTAGCAATGATCCTATTTTACTATCTTGTCGACTATCAAGCTGACCCAAATTCATTGAAAGATCAATAGTTCATTTCTTTGTCTTACACAAAAGACAGAACTAAATTAAAATACTAATATGATTTTTGTAGTTCTATATGCACTCTATGTAGTGTGGTTTAGAAAGATTGATGTGAGTTTCTTGGAACAAAAATTTTGATAACTTATGGAATATTTAAAAGAAATTTTTTGAAGTAATTTTATAAAAAAACTTGTGTACATCTTTAAAATTGATTATTAACAAATGTTATTTTTCTTTTTAAACAAATTAATTTAATTTTAAAATACATTGTTGTTTTATTAATAAATTTTGATGAAAATTTTTTAAACAATTCAATAAAAATAAAAAATTTACATAAATCATCATCAGTTGCTTTGATTTAAAATCAAACTTACACACACACCTAGAAAAAATCAAGTAAAACTACAACAACAATAAAAGCCTTTCATCAAAAGAACGTTAGGTGAAGCTTGTATATTGATAAAGCAACAACAATAGGCTGTTATGTCTTATAACATAATTAATATAATAAAAATAAAATAATTCACTCACAAAAAAAAGAAAATAATAAAAATAAAATACTAATGATTAAAAATTGGCTAATTTAACAAATTTGTTTAATTGAATCAATTAGAAAAAAAGAAAATTGAAAACTTAATTTATTTGAGAAAAATATTAAGATGAGATGTTTGATGAATGAAGGACACAACATAAGGATTTGAGAACAAGCATTAGATGCAAATGACTTAAATTTTATGACATGACAAAATTTCTTTAGATTTTGTAAACATTTCATTACCCTATTTTTTCTAAGAATTTAGTAATTTATAAAAATTTAAAAATATTTTCCAAATTGATTGATTAATCAATAATAATAAATTATAAGAATCTCAGTAGCTTGAAATAACTGTTAAAAGAGTAGTTACGTAGGAGCTACTCCATCAAAAGCCTTTGCAACCTCTTTATGCCAAAATACATGATTGGACCACTAAATTGAATAAGCTCTACTTTGAAATTGGGATATTATGTCGACTAATATATTTTAATTGCGATATGATGTTTGGATTTACGTATGATATTTAGATCACAAAATTGTGCTGTTGGATGATAGACCTAGTTAGGTGTTTAAAGTACTTTTGATTATTTAATAAAATTCAAGTATTCAACATATGTGTATCAAATTTGTAAAGATGTTTTTTACTATAAAATAAAATATCGACATGATAATTATAATGCACATTTCATTCAATTTCAAAACCTAATTTAAGTATCTAATTTAATCAATATTTTCATGATTTAAGAAACTTAAAGGATTTCATTTTTTATCAGTTAATTTTTTATTAAATCCAACTAATAAATCTTAGCAATTTTTTTTTTAATTATTAAAATTTGAGTAAAGTTAAAAATTAATTCTATTAATTTTTCATAATTAAAAAAATTTTAAGCCACACCAACAGATCTCTTAGTACCAATTACCTAGGTCAACCAAGCAAAGTAGTCCTGGAAGCATCATGTCAAGAGAGTAGCTAAAAACTTGCCTAGTTAGCTCCAAAATTGGTTAGGGTGGTTCATGAATTTTTTTGGAGAAATGATAGAGGATTGATTAGGACTGAATAAATTGAGATCATGTCAAAATCATAACCAAGAAATTGCCTATAAGAATACGAGTGACCCAGATGATGAATCTCTAGTGTACTTGGAAAGGTATTGCAAGGAGAAAACAACTTTTCTTTTCGACAATGTGGGGCAAACATTAATATAATTTTTCAACACAAAAAGAATGTGCAATTTCTCACCATCCAATTTTTGTTCATGTTGTAAATGTTTCATCCACTATAAGCACTCAACCTTGGCTCAAAATCTGACAACAAAGATCATGTCAGGGTTCATTAGTTTGCTTTGATTGTTTCTACCTTTTAAAATAATCTACCCATGAATATGAAGGCCTAGTGCTCTCCATGTTTGTATCTTATAGTTGAGATGTTTTTTCCATTGCAAATAATGAATTGAATGATCCATATCTCATTTTATTTAACCGGATGCCTAGATCTAATCCATCTTTATCGAACCATCAAGAACTAATTTACTTTAATAACCTTTGATGTAATAGTCCAAAACCTCTCTAATAAGATCCAATGATGCTAGTTGATCATACCTAATCGCTAATTTCTTAGTTGTTAGTTAAGCCAATATATTAAACAATTTAAAGAAATATTTTAAATTGTTTGGAAGAACTCTTTAATCTATTTGGAACAACCATTTAAAAATACTTTTTCTTAACTTTCTAATGGCTTTAATCAAATGTTTTTCATATAAATCAAACCATTATTCATGAAATGACTACTAAACATCAACTAATATTTGAGATCTATACAAATTGCAGCATGTTATTTTACTATAGTAAAATCTATTGATACCAACTGCAGCTTAGTTCTTCACATAATATCAAATTATTTCAAGTAATCATAGCACTTGTAAGCTTTCAATTTTTTACTTGTCCTAGTAATTTTAAGCTAGCTGTGCCTTCTTCTATTAATCAACAAGCATCAAATTTTGCACAAACGTAGTATAATTTTTCCTTCTTGTCATATTTTTCCTCTTTTTAGGATTAGCTTGCCTAGCATTTACAAAAGCCTAAGTTTAGTTTGATGTCATTAAAACCAAGTTGGTGTTATTCTCATAAAAACATACGTTATAATTGATCCCATAAAAGCTAATAGGTTGAAGGATAGACATAGGCTATAGTTTAAACCAAATAACAAAACGAATTAATTATATTTTTATTTTTTTAACCGTAAAAAGGAAAAACAAGCATATATAAAATCAAGGTTTCCATAAATATAAAATTAATTTTATGAATAATTTTTAAAAAATAAAAAAAAATGTAAAAAAATTAAAACTCAAAAGTCGCCACGCCATGTGGCATTTGTATACTTGTTTTCATTTCAATTAATATCAAATGGGTTCCCTACAAAAAAAGTGAGCAAAATCACTTAGGTTATCAATCATGTATGTTTTAATTATTTGTTATGTTTATTTAACTATTATTTCATTGTATAATAAGTTTAATTTCTATCTTACCATTTTTGTGCTTTCCAAAATATGTGTTAGGTTATTTTCCTCTTACATTAAGTTTTCAGTATGTTATAACTCATGATTAATATTGGTGCAACACTAGATGAATGTCTTCTTTAGTCATTCTATCAATATTTAGGGATAAAATTTTAGTAATAGTTGAAAAATAGATTTAGAATTTTTAACCAATCAATTAACTTACAAGATTGGAAAGTGCTCATGGAACTATAAGATTTAATTAGAGATTAATGCACGAATGAAACCAAGTTGTTTAGTGCACTTAGTAGTGATCGAAGTAGAATGAGAATTAAATATCATAATAGTCAACAACCATCATTGTAGAATATTTTCAAATGAAATTAATCAAATTAAGAATTTGTATACTACACATGAAATTTGAAAAAAGTTAGAGGTAACTCATGAAGGCACTTTGTAAGTTAATTAAATAAAAATAAATCTTTTTGCACATGATTATGTGCTTTTTAGAATGAATTCAAGAGAAGCTATGGAGAAGAGATAAAAGACCAATCGTATCTCAAATTAATTTATATTCAAAGTGATAGTAGTAATGAATTAAAAAATGAGGGGCATCAATTTACATGTCCTTATTCACATCAACAATATCAGATTATAGCAAGAAAGAAGAGGACCTTGGTAGAGATGGGTAACCCTATGTTAATTGAACAGAACCTATCAAAATCCTTTTTGCCTAAGGAAAAGAACACACAATTTGCTGTGCTATAAATAGAATAAATTTAAGGCAAATACTTAAAAAAACCCTTTATCAGTTATTTTAAAATAAGAAACTGAATGTTAGTTTGTTTCATATTTTAAAGTATAAATGTAGCATTCTTAATAATTAAAGGTCCAACATAAAAAAGTTTGATGAAAATGTATGCCTAGAAATTTTCATAGGAGCTCTTCTTTTTTAAGAACTTATGAAGTTTAAACGTAATTTCTTTAATGATATAGAAACTTTTGAATATAATGGTTGATAACTCTACTCATATGATAAATAAAAGAACTTTTGATTATGAGATAAAGTCATAAAAGAACATAGACTTCAACAAAGATGAAGGTGAAAGAGAAAGTAAAATAGAAGAAGAGGACACTCGTCATCAATTACCTAAAGATTAGAAATACAATGCTTCACATAAAAAAAAATCAATTATAGGAGAAGTTAATCATGAAGTTAATACTAGAACCTTTATGATAGAGTTAATAAAAGTACATTTGTATCTTTCATAGAATTAGTATGTATAGGGGAAGCCCATAAGTTTAACTATTAGGTTTAAGTAATGAAATAAGAGTAAGATCTATTTGAGAGAAACCAAATGTGAGAACTAGTTGTTAAGCCTACTGATCAACAAGTGATTGAAACAAATGGATATTTAAAAATAAATTAGATAAAAATAGAGTGATAGCTAGAAACAAAAATATATCTAATGGTAAGCATTATAACCAAGTTGAAGGTACATATTTTGAGAAGACATTTCTATAGTAACATGACGAGAGGCCATTAGAATTTTCTTAGTATATTCATGTCATAAGAATTTGAGATTATTTGAAATAGATGTAAAACTTCTATTTTAAAATAGGATAATAAAGAAAGAAGTGGGTATAGAACAATCCATAAGTTTTGGGACCTATGCATATAGTGATTATGTTTATAGGCTTAAGAAGGGATTTTATGGCCTTAAGCAACCTCCATGTTTATGGCACCATAAAATGAGTGATTATCTAATTGATAGTCATTTTAAGAAAGAAATAATAGATTGTACACTATTCATAAAATCTTTAAATGATCATTTGTTGTTTATGCAAGTTTTTGTTCATGACAAAAGTTTTGAAAGCATAAATGAAAATATGTGTAACTTTGTGACTTAAAATAGTAAGGGAGTTTGAGATAAGTATAATAGGTGCATGGCATTTCTTCTTTCGATTGCAAATTATTTAACTAAAAGGTGAGATATTTATTTTACAAACTAAGTATTTAAATTATTTATTCAAAAATTTTGGATATGAAAATAAGAAATATATGGAGCTTCTAATGAATGAGTTAGTCCATTTATATTTTGATGAAAATGAAAAATGTATTGATGAAAAACTTTCCAAAGAACATGTTAGTTACTCACTATATCTTATAATTAATATATCAAGCATCTTAATTAGTGTTAACATATGTGCAAGAATTCAATAAAATCCTAAGAAAATCAATCTAAAGGTAACTAAATTACTCCTCAAAAATACGAAAAGTATAACGAACTTTGGTTTATGGCATCCTAAAAATGTTCATTCCTGAGATCATATAAGTTTTCTACATCCATACTTTACAATCTCTAATGCAGAAAAGAAAATAATCTTAGGTACATATCAATTACTAAGAAATATTATAATTTCATGGTCAACAACTGAGAAAAGATTGCATAACCATATTGTCCATTGAAGTCAAGTTTGTTGTGACTGAAAGTTGTTGTATTCAAGTCTTATGTCTGAGACATTGATTTCAAGACTGTGGTTTACATCTCTCACATACTTCCATTAATATTGATAATACCAGTCGTAGCTTAAGCAAACAACCAAGCACGTCCTTCTTGGGGCGAACACATAGTGTAATACATCACTTTGTGAGTGACCAAGTTGTTAAAGGCTTAATAAAATTCACATGATTCTACTAAACAAGAATTGGTAGACATATTTACAAAATTTTTTCCAACTGATCAATTTTAATTCATAAGATTTTAGTTAGCTGTAATACAAGTTGTATAAATTATACATTTTTTTTCATTATATTAAAGAGGGAGAATAACTATGGTTTAAATAAGTGAGCAGAAACATATAATAAGAGGGAGTATGAATTAAGTTGGAGAATCAACTTTTCAACTTTAATAACACTTATTATAATAATATTTTCTTTTTACTGATATTTTTATCTAAATATTTATGTCTTGTATTCATCAAAAGGAAGAGATTGTTCTCACCTTTATGTTTGATGTGTCAAGCTATAAATATTTAGTATTTTATTATAATGGGCTTGTTGTGAATTAAGTTTTGTTTTAATGATCAAACCTAGCACCTTTTATGATTGTGAAATATTGGTCTCCAAAATACCTTGAAGTATTTAGTAAGTTTCAACGATTAAGGACAGACACATCAACTTTAAAATGGTTTATATTTTTCTTATAAAATTGAATATTAACTTGTCGATTACATGCTACATCTTCATTTATGTGACCTTCACATCCTAATCTAAGCATTTGACTTATTCATCCTCTCCTTCATTTTGAAAACTTATAGGATTTATTTTTTTCTCATCTTGTTTTTTAATCAAATCCATATAATGCATCTTTGCCATATTTTTTGTTAATTGCTAAACTTTCATTAAACAAAAAATAATTATTTTAAATTTTCATAATAAAAAAAATAAGCCATCCCCTAAGTTGGTCGAGTGTAAGGCACTTTGGTTGACTAAAACCAACTGGGCGTAATAGCTTCGGATTAGAATACCAGGCTACATTAAGCCAAACAATTATTTAAGGTGCATCCAGAACCTTATTGGGTTAAGGTAGAGAATCAAAAGGTAAAAACTTGAATTTTGTATGCATATGGGGGTACTTATTGGACCCATCACCATGAATTGACTTATAAATATATGAGTGTCATAGGTGATGAAATTTGAAGGACAAAAGGAGGAGCCAACCTCAATTTGTTTAGCATTATACACTGATGATGGGTATTATAAAGAGAAAAGTACTTTTCTTTTTAACAATATTTGACTAAGTTTCTCTAGCAACTCAATGATAAAAGTTGTTTCTATTTCTCACCCTTTGATCTTTGATTGAACGATAAATGTTTCATCTACCATAAGTACTTGATCCTAGCTAAAAATTGAATGCCAACTTATGCTCGACTTCATTGAAAATTTCTTAGTACTTTAGCCTTTTGAAATAGTCTATCCTTGAGTCAAATGACTGATCATTCTCCATGTTTGAATCCTAAAATTGAGATCTTTTCCATTGATGAATCCAAGGATTCAAATCTCATCAAATTTGGATCTAATCCACCTTGACCTAACCATCTAAAACTCATCCTTTTTTATAGTTTTTGACCTTTTGATTTAAAACCTCTTAGATAAAAGCCAATGTCACAAGTCAATCCCAAATAATAATTAATTCCCTAGTAATTAATTAAGCCATCACGATAGACATTTTAGAAAAAATATTTTATGCTATCTAAAGTAGTTTTTTAATCAACTTATTCTTAACTTTCTAGTAGCTATGATCAAATTTTTTCTATATTAATCTAACCTTTATTCATGAAATGACTAATAAATATGAAACAACCTTTGGAATCTTAAAAAAGTACACATTTTCCACGAGAGAATTCATTAATAATACTTGACATATCTTTCATAAAACAAAAATTCATAATTAACTATCAAAAAATATAATATATTAACCATCCAATACTCCTTATGATGATCATCAAACTATCGACCATCATTTGATAGTGACACTATCTCCATTCTACAATATTTTAAGATGATTCCATCCATTTACGGAACCATTTGGCCGCAACTTACAATAATAGGTCTGATCTTTATTAAAGGTACTTCCATAATTATCTAATTTTGCTCCTTTTTCCTAACCTTGACAAAACTTTTCGATTGCCCTATAGTATCTTTGTTATCAATTGTATTCCTCTTGATATTCCCCGCTTTTAGTACATTAAGTTTTTTGTTAGATAACCCTTGTGATAAAAAAAACTTGTAAAGATTTTTATTTCTTGCACATTGTATTGAAAATGACATCAAAAAGTCTTTTGACCAATTTCATAAATAATGACTATATGAGATATTTATTTAATCAAAAAATTCATATGTTTATAGTTCAGCACTTTTTTTATTTTTCTTTAAAAGCTCCCTTAAAATCAAATTAATGTTGTTTTTAATATATTTTGGTATTTCTTTTTATGACATGTCCTCTTCCAATTCTTGTAGAATTATTATTTTTGGTTTCTTTTCATTTTTTTGATACTTGACTTCCTCTGCATATTATTAATTCTTTCAAATAATTATCTTTTTGATCTTATTCAAAGATATCCAAATGCAAAATTCATTTCATGATATTAAAAATAAATTTTGAAATGCAATTACATTATTTCGACAAACATTCTACAAAACTTAAAGGCTTTCAGCTACTTTGTAAACATCCCTACGTCAAAGAATTAAATTAATCAAATTAAAAAAAAGTTGGGAATGTCTCCAAAGAGCTCTTCCTCCACTTTCCAAGTTGTTGTTGCTTTGTCAATCGTGCACGGGATGGTCTATTTCCTTATTTTGTTGATTTCTTTTGTCAAGAATGCCATTCTCATTTCCTTATGAAATAGTTTAGGATGCACCACCATGTTTCTTTGATCATATTTACAAATAAAAGTACCATTAGGAAAGAGTTTTATTTGGATTGAATGATAAAATACATGATTTACTATGGCAACAATTATGACAAAAATCTTGTTAGCAATAGAACAATTTGTTTCAATAATCTATGAAAGCATAAAATGTCTTGTCTTTAGTAATTCTTTTTTTTTGTAAACAATGTAATGTATTTCATGGGACTTACCTTTAAAACTACATGATCTTCTTACCAAAATTCCACTTTCTTAATTGTTCTTATCATAATTGAATTCTGATATTATTTAGAACTTTTAATAGAACATTAAATTATATCTATATCACTTAGAATATTATTAGTTCGTTCATATTTTTATAATAATAATTAATGCATCTTATTATATACATCTCTAGGCTAGACTAATGATTGTTGTTGTAGGAAAATTAATTAGAAGTGAAATACTTATCCTAGTTGCCACAAAGACTTCATTTTCATAATCTTAATATATTCTCAAGTGTTTTAAAAATTGTCTTTCATTTACTTTATTTTGGGTATAGATTGTCATATTAGACATTACTTGAGTATCAGATGGAATCATTATTTATTATATTAGTGTTTTCCATACCACATTAGTCATATTATTAATTAAAATATATTTGACTCATTGTTTTATCAAAAATGTTGCCTTAATAAGAAAAATATTAATTTTTGGGGTTGAGAACCTCATTCTCAAACCTACAAATATTTGGTTTTTAATTTTCTACACATCATCACATTGGTTTAAGGCAACAACTTCTAGCTGTCAATATGCCATAATGACCAATAATAAAGTTCCTTCAATTTATTGTTAATATAACATATATCAACCAATTATCGATCTAGATATTTAGTTTAGCATTCTTTATGTTATATATCATTAGCTTTTGCCCTCCTAAAAGAATTGGTTTCTACTTTTTCTTGTTTCTTGATGATATAGGATCTTCAAACCATAATGCTTGAATAATTCAAGCTATTCCATTTATCTTAATGTCTATATAGATTTATCACCAAACCAATTTTAAATAAGACATTGTATGTACTGTGAATAATAAGAAGCCCAAATATGAAAGCTTTGGCATTTTTGGATGCAAGTGTTACATCAAAAATTAAGATAAGAATTGGAGATGAGAAACCAAATTAATGTATTCTATTTTTTATAAACCATTTGATAGAAGAGCCTTAGTTGTAAAGGAATCTACTCAAGTGGGTTTTTATGGAATTATGAATAAAAATAAGAAGGTAAATTTGGAACACATGGAGGATTTTAGAAAATTAAAATTAGAACAAAAACAAAAATGAAGAATAAAGATATAGTGGCATTATTATTAAAAATATATTTCACTTATTTTTTGTCAAAATGGTTATCATAATAAGACAAATATGTGTTTTTATGGTAGATAATGTTATTCTCATTTAGTAAATCAACCTTCATACCTACAAATATTTTTTTTAATCTTACACATATTATCATGCTAGTTTAGAACAACAACATTTGGTTATTAGTATGTCACAACGACAAATATAACAACGTTCTTTTTATTTTTCTACTAATATTGCATTTATACTTTTATTTTCTATCTATATATTTAATTATTCTTTTTCAATGTTATGTATCAAACAAATTGCTCTCCTCTTAAAGCATTGGTAGCTTCTATTACTCTTCTCTTAGTGATATAGAATCTCCTAACCATAATGCCCTAATAATTCAAGATGTTTATTATCTCAATGTCTCAATAGATTTATTATCAAACCATCTATGAATATGATGCATAATTACTTTAGAATAACAAGAAGCCTGAATATTAAAACTTAGGCATTTTTTGATGGAATTGTTACATCAAAAGATAGGATAAAAATTAGGGATTGAAAACCAAGATATTGGAGACAATCTTTTTATGATATTCTTCAAAAGATACACCTAAAAGTGGTTTAATATGGAAACCTTAATTCTAAAGGAATATACTCAAGTTGTATTTGATGAAATTAGCATAAAAAGAATTAGATTTGGAAGACTTGAATGATTTTGAAAAAAGAAATGGAAGAACAAAAAAGATTATGGTATGAAAAACATAGTAGATTTTTACTCAATTATTATTTAAGAAGGGAATTTAGATAAGATTTTGTTCAATAAGAACTATGCTAATGAACTTCTTCAACTCATAGATTATGTAGATGATGTGATTTGTTGACCAACCAACTTTGATTAGTATGAATGAACTATTAAGCTTAAGGATGTAGAATTTGAGGTTAGCATAATTGGTGAGTTTTCCTTTTTTCTTGAAAAACATGTTAAAAAAGATGAGAAAGGCATCCTTATAGCTTAAATAAAACATATAAATCATATGTTTAAATTTAAAAATATGGATATAGTTGCATCAAAGGAGTTATTATACAATAAAAATCATCTTAGTTACTTAATCCTAAGTGACTACTTGTTTTAGTACAAACCCATTCCTCTCTTTAAAAAGAAATCATATATGTTGTATCAACTTAAAAACTTGTTCCTCAAAATACAAGTGAATCCTTGAGGAATCTATTTATTATTTTTGTTCTTGGATGATTTTAACTTGTTTGTTAAAATGAATGCTTTTGTCATTATTAGGTAGGTTATGTCACCATAATATAGACATAAAAAATGGGCATTAAAAAATAAAAACAAATTAATCATCTTGTTATCATTCAAAATAATTAAAGGCTAGCGGCAAAGGGTTATAATCAAGTGTGAAAACTAAACCTAAAAGGAGCACTTGAACTAGTCATAAGGTTTAAGGCAACATGGTCATTATTAGCTTTTTCTTATTAGAAGGAATTAAAACTACACAAAATTGATATTAAGAGAACAATCAAAAATGTTATTGTTTAGGAGGAAGTGTATGCAAAATCATAAAAGGTGTTAGGGTTTTCGTATTGCAAATTTGATTTATGCCATAACCTCTTAAATTCATGATCTATTAAAAAAATATTGAACTATTGCTTGGAACAAATGAAACGTAAAACATATCATTGTGAGGATTTTTGGAAAAAAATGTTTGTGGTAAAAAGGAGAGTATGAGATATGGGATTACATTAACAAAACAAATACCGACAAAATAATACAATAGTGTGTCATTTGCCTAATAAAAGACCTTATCTAGTGCTCTAAGGACAAACAAGGTGATGTTAGGTACCATTTCAACAGGGAACATACAAAATGAAATGTGGTAGACATTTAATTTGTTGTTAACATGTAACTTGTTGGTATCTTCATCAAGATGCCTAGGAAAGATTTACTTAATAGGATTAAATGACTTTTTTATCATGACAAAAGTTGAAAACATAAATCTTTGTTTACAGAGTAGTTCCTTAATTGAAGGGGACCACATCAATGTGCTTTTATTACTTGCAAATCTAGTTTCACTAGTTAATACTAAGTAAACGCTTTCTTACTTGACATCCAATTACTTTATCATAAACTTAGAATGTAACTTATTAAAAAAAATAAGAGGTTATGGGTCTAATGAGTAATACACGAGCATAGTTTAATAATTACAACCTATTTTAGTGGCATACACATCGACCATTAAGTATTGCTTCTAGGTGTGAGCATGAACAACATTCGAAGGAGATTAATGTTAGAGCACTTTTAAATTGATTAAATAGGAGTATATAACCATGTTAAATAATAGTAGAAAACATAATTGTATGAACAAGAAACTAAGTGTCCTTTTTGAGTAAAACATTTTCCCTACCTTGTAAATTAAAGGAACTTGTGGCTCAACTACACTATGCATGATTTTTCAAATTTGAAATGATAACTTTTTCATGACTAAATTCACCACATGATCCTATTTTATAAAATATGATTAGCTATTGGGGATAAAAGACAATTATAAGACTAGACTATTTGATGTAAAATATGAGTTGGATTTACTAAAATTTGATGAAACAATTACTAGCAAAGGTTAAAACAATATGATAAAATTATTCAATTAAAGAAAATAATTGTACAAAAATCGTCTATGAAAAACTCAAACAAATCAATTGATATAGTTAACTTACACCATATAGTAAAATCATTCAAATTAAAATTAAACTTTTGAAAATGTTGTATATCACCATCATATAATATGCTATGGTATAATAAATATTATGAATTATATATTGGTAATGTTCATACCCTAATTAATTAAGAAATATCCAATATATAAATATTAGTTTAGACCATAAAATTATCTTACTCATTTACACCTACATAAAATGAAAAATTTTGTATGGTACAATAAATGTTTATTGGATTCTATGATCAACTCACTTTTACTTATCATATGAAATTCTTTGAATTCATATGGTATGCTAACATTCTTTCATGCCAACTAGATTGATTAAAAATTGATATCAAACCATATGATTATGATGTTGAATTATACAATCAGACCACAAAAAATTTTTGATGTTAAGAAATTCTCTTATCGCATTGTTCTAACTTGAGAAATTTTTTTTAACAAATCAAGATTCCTATATAATTTTTGAAAATAAATAGCATTAAGTTTGAATGTTGCAAGAAGTTTGAAAAAGAAATTTTTAAGTCTAGTGTTGTTAATTCTTTTGTCAGTTGAACCTATTTTCTTAACATTTTCATATCTAAGAAATTTTCATTGGCATAATTTCCTATGTATTTGTGGTGTTATATTATTTTCTTTTAGATGAAAGATAGCATTTTTTATTGTTATAAACAATTATTTTCAATTTTTCTAATATAGTTTTTAAGATTTTAAACAAATTATGATGTTAACTTACTTATATTCCTTAAATAATTTATATTTTTAATTAGTTAATCAAGAATAAACCTTAACAAATTCTAGATTTGTAGATATTCCATTAATTTATTTTGTAAACTATTTGTTCCGATTTTAATTTTAATTAAGATATCCTCTTTCCTTAAAATATTAAAAGAGCTAACAAATCACAAGCTTGGAATAATTTTAATATTTTTTCCATTGAAATTGTTTTATTCTTTTAAAAATATATTTTTTTTATTTTTGTAATTAGGTGCATTTTATTTTGTTGTACATAGTTTCTATTTATTTGTTTTTTTTGATATTTAATTATTTAATTTTTAAGGCAATGTTTTGAATATTTTTTAATATTTTATTGTGATAATAATATTATAATTTGTAAATATTTTATCCATTTTTAACTATCATGGATCTTACTCTATGTAATAATTACCACTTTTATAATACAAAATTTTTCGTTAATGATTTCCTTTATCTTGTTTTACTAATTCTCTTATCACATTATTTTTTACATGTTTATCAAGCTTATACTCATAAAAATGTTTTTGGGTGATGTCATGCAGAAATACAATAAAAACTTTCAAATAAGTCATTAAAGCATTTACATGATGATTTCTTTGTTTTTTGTTATAATTTGATGTTACTTTTTTATAAGTGTTTTTGATATGTCTTAGTTAAATATTTCGATAATAAAAATAATTTATTTTTTACTTAATAAGTTTTTGCTCTAATTATGTACTTCAACGAGAATTATGAATTTTAACATTCTTATTTTTATGGAAAATTTTGTTTACTGATTAATTTGCTTGAAACTTTAACCTCTAAAAATATTTTACTCTGTTACTATTTTTATCATTTATACATTTGCATGCCGTGGTATGTATGTCAGTTCATTTGTTATGCCTAAAATATTATTATATCCTTTTGTTAAAAGGTTTGTAATATGAACTTAGATTTCAAAAACTTAATTAGGATAGCAATTGTAATTAGTTTTTAAAAGTGCTTCCTTAAATATGCTTTCATAATTGTGTCACTAAATAAATTCTTTTAATATATTATGGAGGTTCTATTGATTTTTTAAAACTTTGTTATTAGTCTAATAATTTAGATTTTAAATTTTGATCATTGATTTTTTGTAGAGACAAATTGAAATTATGTTATGCCTTCTATGGTTTTTATTTGAAATCGACCATGATTTTTTGTCTCATTTTTTTCATATTTTATCCTAAAAGTTTTATGCAATAATTATTGGTATCAAAAATTTTTTGTTATTTCATAATAGATTTCAAAGGTATTGAGTACTCTTTATTCATAAGAAAATTAACAATACTTATTTTGTTTGGATTATTTTTAAAATTATTTTCATATATTTTAAACTTTTAATTACCGCAACAACATGTTATTATTTTTTAATTTTGTTTATCACATTGAGGAATTAAAAACATAAAATAATTAATATGCTAGAGAATCTTTTCAAACCACCTCTATGCAAATCACATTTATTAAATATTGATATGAAATGGCATTTTAAGAAGGTCTTAAGTCTTCCTTAAGCTTCATTACTTACGAGTTGGTTGTAACTATTTGTTACATATATATACAAATTTTTTAGTTAGTGTATACTATTTTTAACAATTTTACTTTAAATTAATTTTTGTATTTTCATTCACTTTTTTATGATAACTTTGATAACTAAGTTATAAATAGTTTCCAATACATTTACATATTTTTAAGATTATTGTCTTTTAATTTCAATAACAAGATTATTTTATTACGTTATTATGCAATTTTTACATGTATCATGTAAATATATCAAATATTTTAAAATATTTACATAATTTTGATGTGTCTTTTTTTGTATTTTTTATCTAAACTAATCATGTTTTATTTAGCCAACAACTCTTTAAATTAAAAAGTAGTTTTAAAATAATCATGCTTATTTTAATTCATATTTAAAATAATCATGCTTTTAAAATTTTTCATACAACTCAAATTTTTTAATATTATCTAATTGCAATAATTCGCACAATTTTTAACTTTTATTATATTTTTGTTTTACTATAGCATTGAGTTATTTAATTTATGTTATAGCATTTATGTTCACATATTTAATTTTTTAAATTGTTTTGCTTGATTTACACAATCTAAATATTTTTAATCATTAAAACTTTATTATTAATAGTTTTAATATCAAAACATTTTGTTTTAAATTTTTTTCATAAATTATGAAAATCTTTTCATAAATTATTCTTTTTGAACAAATTATATATTTCTTAATATTCTTCTTAGGAAATGATTTTTTAAATTTTATATTTACTTATAGTGCATTTTAAGGTTCATGTTATATCTTTTTATATGTTTTAATGTTTTTAGAACCTTTTGAAATTGTATTTTTAAATAATTATTTTTCACGTGGCAAATCGTTTTAACAACCAAGACTTTCTTATTTGTAAAATGTTATTTATGAAAGATGCACCAATAGAAAATCTTTAGTTTCCCAACATATATAGTATATAAAAAAAAATTTATATTTTTATTATTTTTTATTTCTTAGAAATTATTAGAAAATAATTTCAATATTATTGATATAAAGCTATATTTTAGTATCTTTTTTTATTGATATGAAGTCAATATTATTTTGAGCACCGAAATTATGTTCTAGGAAAATTTTATTTTATTTTTTATTGTTTTTATATAATAAATAGGAAAATAAATTGTAATTAATAGAACAATTTTTATCACATTTTATTGACATTATTCAAATTATTTTTAGATGTTTCTATTAACCATTATGTCAAAAGTTTTGTAACATTTTATTTTTTTTCACTATTTCCCTAATTATTTTATTTTATTTTGTTTATCTTGGTTTGTTGTTTATTCAATTTTTGTTGTGCAACTAGGTCATATATTGAAAATAATGACTAAACTTTTAAATATTAAATTGTTTCAACGACCGTATACCTTTTAATTGTTCCAAAATATTTGCACTAATAAGTTTGAAAGCATTACATCCTTAAGGAAATTTGTGTTCATTTCCAATGGATTTAGCGATAATTATTTAAGTCATTTTTAATGGTTTTGCTATTAGTGATTCATTTATTTTTTTTATATTGACAAATTTGTCTTAATTTAATTACCTAAATATTTTTTAATGTAACGTACATGTTTTAAAAACTCTGGTATGAATGTGACAGTTGTGGTATTTCATAACAACTTAACCTTTTCTTGTCTTACAACATTTTTATTTAAATGGTATTTATTTGCTATTTATATTATGATATTTAATGTACAACATTCCACCATTCGATCTATTTCCATATCTGTTACATAATGTTTTTCCCAATTAGGCATGTCTATGAATGTGACAATATAAATATATTTATTATGAAAAGAAAAAAAATATTATTATATTGAAACATCTAACTTATCAACATTGTGAAGGAAATGGGAAAAATAGTTTTTATAAAACTAGGAAAAGAATTTTTTTTGTGAAATTTATGAAAATATAAAATATTAAAAACTAAAAATTTATCTAATTTAATAATCCTATAAAATATTCAAATAGTATAAAGTATAAAATGTAATTTATATATCATTATAAATAAAAGAAAAAAAATTAAATAAAAAATTAAGGAAATAAATATAACGAAAACACAAAAAAAAAATATTACAAATATATTAACCACACAATATCAATAAAATGTGACAAAAAACACATTTTACTGAACAAAAGTGAAACTGAAGTTTGTTTGACGTCAAAAACTTAAAATAATAGATGCCACAAAATATTTGAAAATCATGAAAACATTGTATACACTTTATTATAAAACATTGCACATATATTAAAAAAATACAAATGAATAATAATAAAAGGAACAAAACTTATAGCTTATCAATAATCATTTAATATTTTATTAATTAAACAAATGTATATATTGCATAAAAGCATGATAAATGCTTTATAAAGGATATATACGAGAACCAGAATTATGGAGAAAAAGGCTTAATGGAGACCCTTCTCAATTTAGATGTTGCTTTTATGCCATAATGATAAAAGAAGATGGATAAAGAATAAAAGAAATGGAAGGAAAGAAAATCATTGCGCTCCTCTCTAATTGCTTGCTTCTATGCAAAATTTCAATGATAGGGAAATCAAATATTATAATAAAACTTTTATATTTCACTAAAATTTTTTTAAAGAGTTTAAAATAAGAATCTATGTATCAAAATGCTAACCTTCATGTATGAAAAAATTCCTTACACTTAAGTCATTGCAAAGGAATAAAAATTACAAATAAAAAGAAAACAAAGAATTGAATATTATTAATCTTATAATACAACTTTTCTTATGTTAGTTAACCCTATTAAAAAAATTTCATATTTTATGATTTTATACTATTAGGATACTTCATTTAGCTCAACTTTTATTTTGAAGACGTGACTAATTGCTTTATTAAAATAAATTTATATAAATAAGGAAATAAACATCATGCTTAGTGTTATATTTGAATTCATAAGCAAGAACATTTTTTGTAACACAAATTCATCTTATTTTTCTTCAAATGCTTTAGTAAGATTAAACTTACGATAGATAAACATTGGTGGATAGTTTTAGAAAGTTAATGTTCAAAAGATTTTTTGTTATATTAAGAAGTAGAATTAGGACATTATTTAGATGTTAATTAGATTCACTTAGAGTTAACATTGGTGGATAAATTTTTAAAAGTTCTTCAGCTTTGTATTTTTATTAAAGAAATTCAAAACTTCACTTCTGAACTTATCATCGATGAAATGTAAAGATGAAATGTTGAATAATGACTTGAATATTTCAAGGGATAGCATTTCCATGACAAAAATGCAAAGCACTTACTTAGCATAACTATGTTCTTTCAAAATATAATATAAATGTAGCCATATAAGTCCATCACACAATGTATTATGTTTGTAATTTTCATAGTTAATTCCAGGTAAACAATAATGTTCTCATTACAAAAATTATAGCTTCTTAAAAAAATAAATGTTGAACATTTTCAGAGATTGCACATAATAATCAATTAGATTTTGATAGTGGATTAAGTAATTTGACTCATACGTGTGTAACATGAATCATTTTATGGTTTGAGTTTAATAAAAACCAATGTAACTAATGTATAATTTGAGATGATTATGTTTAGAATATTGAATGTAGTCTTTCATATCCTTCAACTTTGAAATGTTTTCATAAGACAACCATAAAATGAATAAATGTTTAGTAATTTCATTTTTCATAGATTAGAATTTAATCTTCTAAAAATTATACCTAATGAAAAAATTGTATGTCACAAGTGACATAAGAACTACATCAAAATATAGTAAAATTTCAATGACAAATTTTTGGAAAACTTGCTTTCAAAATAAGTTATGATAGTCTCAAAAAAGATTTCAGTTTAGCTTATTTAGAAGTAGTCAAGATTCAATTACTTTGCTATGTTAATTATTAGTTTGCAGGTAAATGACACAAGTCACTCAAAACTTTTGCTCTTATGGGAGCTACTTCGTCAATACAAAGCGTAATTATGTTGGCATATACAAAATAGTGAGGTCATGAGTGGAGTTGCAAAAACACCATTGCTCAAGAATAATTTAAAATAATAAAATAGCAAATGTGCCAACATCATGCCTTCATTTAGAATACAATAATGTGAAGCCATAATGTGGGTTGTAAGAAAATGTTAAAAATGAGGGAAGAAAAGTAAAATGTAGCAGTACAATGAGTAGTAATTTTGAAACATAAAGATTATTTCAACGACAATACATAAGCCATTTTCAATTTAAACATAGATAGAATTTGTTAAAAAGCAATTACTTTGCTATGTTAATTATTAGTTTGAATGTGAAAAAGAAGAGTAACATGAAAGTTTTACTCTTATGGGAGCTCCTTGGCCAACATGAAGCATAATAATGTTGATATATTCAAGTTAATGAGGCCATGTGTGGAGTTGCTGAAACACTATTGCTCAAGAGTAATATAAATAAAACACAGCAAATGTGCTAACATATTCAAAATATAATAATTCGAAACCATAATGTGGGTCACAAGAAAAGTTAAAAATGAGGGAAAAAATGTCAAATACAATGCAACAAGTAGGGATTTTTAATCGTAATGATTATTTCAATAACTCAAAATAAGCTTTGATAAAAAAAGACGATTGACCTTTTGATAAGATTTTTAATGAGATTTTTATCCACTAGCTACGTAATATGAATTTAGTTTTTTTGGATTAAATTAAATTACAATCTACTTAAATCCAGTAATTATTTGGTAGTTTAGTTAGTTTTTCTTTTGAATTTAGGTTTAAAATTACATTCTATTTACAATGCTATGACGTAATGAATGGGAAGGCCTTTTGTTAATATTGGCATTATATTTCTCCAAATAATTTTTTCTTTATCTAAAAATGTGCACAATCTTAGTTTGCTATCTAGGTAGTTTAGATAATTATCTAATATCTAAATTATTATTTCAATTTATCTCTACCATTGTTGACAACCTTTTTATTGTTATCGTTCATCATAAATCCTATTATAGGAGTTCCTCTTACCCATACTACATTAATAATGCTTGGCCATCCTTAGTCACTTAAGTCCTAAAGCTCATAAATCACTAGGCATTATATTGATTTTAGTTAGGTCAGCCCACCAAGTGCTTCAAGTTATGAAATTAATTGCAATGATAATCCCCAATGGCCATGGTATCACTAAGAGTGCATAAGTGGTTGCCTTTAAATACTACATTACACATAACAACTCTTCTAGCAAGAAAGAAGGATTTAGTAACCTAAGCCACATCTTTGTTCATTATTTTTTTATATTATATGTCGTTATGTTTCATGTTTGGGATTTTTAATTAAAAATGATAACCTCTACTACAACATAAATTGGCTTTCTCTTATTTTTAAATAGCTAGAAATAATTTTCATTCATTTCTTTGGCATTTCATTGTTATAATTTAAATAATATTTGGCATAATTCACTTTTTTTGCTCATCTAATAAATTTATTATATATTGCCTTCTAAGTTATTCAATTTTTCTTCTAACTATTTAAATGGACATGTAAAATAGAAGTTGTTGTTGTCATCTGGCAAAATGGTGAGAAATTCATTCTAATTATGGAAGTGGGTAAGCTCCATTTGTGTAATTACAACATGAGGAGACAAAATTCTCGTTAGGCTCCACCTAAATTTGCATGTCTGATGTGTGTATACATTTCATTGAAAATCTATGTTTGTATTAAAAGAGGCCAATCATATTAGTCCAAAGTAACAAAAAAGATTAGGTTTGTTTAGTATAAGGGTTGAGATGCTCTTCCTATGTTCATATTAAAATATTTTTTCTTTCTATTATACTCACTAAATAAATATTCACAATATAATTGCATCATAAGATGAAGAGTATTAGTGATCACCAAGATTAAATGGATGATAATATAATCATCATAGATCACATTAGTCCATTGTTTGCAATTCTTTGTGAACCATCAAACTTTCTTGAGTTTCCGTATATAGTATTTTATGATGATAGCTAGGTTTTCCTTAGATAATGTTATGATTTGAAGTAGTGTTAAATCAAAATAATATTATATTTTGATAGCCAGGTCTTACTTTGTTGGATACTTTCTTTATCTATTAGTTATTAAAGTTGAATTGAGGAATTTAAGCACTGAGATTAAGAATGCTCACCGCCCACTACTATTAACCTAATTTTATCATATGATTTTTCAAACACATGAATAGTACTCGGAAAAGTAGAAGTTCGTATCTTGCAATAAGAATATTTGCATTACACAAAAAAGGCAGAAACCTTGAATATTTTTGTTCTAACCCCATGTAATATGAACATTACTCTATATTTTAGATGTCATGTCTTTCATGATAATAATTTGTATGGAAATTACAATTTTTCCATATTAATAGTAGTTTTGTAATTATCGAGAATTGATGTTCCATCGATATATGAGTTGAATTTTTTATTATTGATTTATGAGCAAGAGTATCAGCACATCTTTATTTTACTCGTAAAATAAGCTCCACTTTATGTTTGGCAAACTAGTTTTCATATTTGCATAATCCCATTTACTAACTCCCATTTTATATTTCCTCTATCTCGGAATAGAGTCAATAGCACACTACAATCCACTAAAATGTGTAAATTGTTAATTTCCAATGGGTTGCATAATTGAACATTCCTAGTTATGGCCAACACCTTAATTTTAGTTGTTATTTGATTTATTTAAATATTAAAAAAGTCGAAACTCGTTTCCTCTAAATTGTTTCGAAACATTTAAATTACAATAGCACTACAAATGGCACATAGCTTCTCAACGATGATGCTTAACTACATCTATATCTCCGGTTGAGGGAACCACCTAATCGCTTTCATTATTCTTTCTTAAGTTCTTGCTTATTAATGTATGATTCCCCAAAAATTTGTTTTACATTTTCCTATAAAGTTTGAATGATTGGAAAAAAAGCTTGTTATGAAGCAACAATCCTCTTTTATATTACATATAACATCATGCAACAATTTGAGTTAATCTTACGAAGTTCTTAGTTATGTTAGCCTTCTGATTATTCTATGATATTCAAATGGGTAGTTTGATCATACCCACTTTAATAAAAAATTCATATTACCTTGAATGTCGCATGATGTAATTCATTTCATGACTTTATAGGTATAAGCTTACATAATGTGTAATTTTTTATCAAAAGTAACCCGTCCGTATTTAGCTTCTTTATATAAAAAAGCATGATCAATTGAATCTTTAATTTGACATTGTTGGTGCATTCAAGAAAGTTGAAAGTTTATGTTGATTAGGTTATTTGTGAATGGCATAAGTTATTGAATATCATCCATGTTAACATTAACAACTTTAAAGGGCATTTGGTTCGTCATATGTGTAGTCTACATTTTAAACTTAGCCTTTTTAATCTCAAATAAACTTAGGTAGAATGATAGCTAAGTTACACATAACAAGTAAGAAACAATATATAAGATATTCATTGAGTAAGAAATTTGTATTCCTTTTAATCAAATCTATCATCCTTTTCATGTTAGGCCATGTGATGGATTTCATTTTTGATGCATCTAAGGATTCGTATTTTATTGACATGTAGTTAGAAAAAAAATTATTATTATTAACTTCCAATTAAGTTCTACATAGAAAGTTTAATCATTTTCTTGATTTTCTAAATACCAAGGCTATTTCTTCTAATGTGAATTAAGGTTATTCCATGTAGTCTAGAGATGCTTAAGATTTGCTTCAAAAATCCACACAATAGTTAACTCAATCCTTTTTTAATTTATAATAATTTTATGTTGCGAGTTTAGCTATTATTACAATATATAATAGAAATAAGGAAATGGCATGCTTGATGAGAATGAGTCCACCCTTGATAGATAACAACTTCTTTTTCCACCTAAGTAAATGTGTTTTTATTTTACCATTCAAATTTTTGAAGTAAGCTTCTTTCTTCTAACATATATATAATGTGTACCACAAATAAGCCAAACGAAGATTTAACTAATGTAATCTGACCCTTGAAATTTTTATTAACTTAGCAAGCACTCTTTTTTGTTTCAACAGATGTCCTCACTTTAATTTTTTATATTTAAGAATTTTGTAGAGTGATTAAAGAGCTACAAAAACTTACTAACATTAATAATAGTTTTTAGATGTCCTTTATTAATGACAATAATGTTGTTTGCATAAGATAGTAAAGTGATAAATATGGATTATGTGTGTTGTCCATATAATATCAGTCTTTTTCTAAGCAAAAAAAAAATACTAGTTCTTCTTTTGAAGATCTCAGTGAATGAGATGAAAATAATGGAAGGTAGAGGGTTAGTCCTATAGGACTGATTGAAGGTTGAAAAAGTTACTTGGTGATCCACTAACGACAATTCATATCCATGCATTACAAAGGTTATTGGTGAGCACCTTAATAAGCTTCTTATTAACATTGTATTTGGAGAGTTTCTTATAAAGAAATTTCCATGAAATGTTGTAATTCTCATTCTTCAAATACAATTTAATTATAAAATTTTTAATTTATTTTTATTGTTAAAAGAATATAATAATTATTGAACCAATAATATATTTTATACAACATGTCTACATTTGGAAAATTTGTTTGCTTTAGAGAAAAAAGCCTTTTAAAAATTTGGTTATCTTTATGAATGATGTGTATTGTGAATGTTATTTTTAAGGTTTTTAAAGAGTATTTGGTCTAAAATCAACAAATTTTTGCAGGTTACAAGATTAAGGAAAATATATAATGTTTGAACCTACAATATTGCAAAGAATTGGAGATGTTGTAACACTTCTTTAGGTACGTAGACCAGAACATGTGAAATTAAATCCAAATAATTAATGAATCAGTTTCCAATAAAACCATTTGGACCAAGAGTGCTACCTAAATTCGTATTAAAATTTATCTCTTTTTTTCCTCCTTGGTGATATCTTGCATTATTCTATTATTTGTTTGCTTTTGTTAATAAGAAAAGGATGTAATTAAACATATTTTCACCTTCAATTACTTAAGAAGACTTAAAAAGATTATGAAAGTGGTTGATTACAACAATCCTTGTTTTGATCTTTTGTTTTTTTCTTCACTTTGTCACTACCATACAACAGAATGTTGTATTTCTTTCTCCTTTTATTGGCCATCTAATTCCTTATTTTCATTTCTAATAAATTTACCCACTTTCAAAATCTTGTAATAATAAGAATTAACAAGGTACAACTTGTTCCACTTATCATTTTCATTGAAGAATTACTTATTTATGACTCACCAAATCCTTATATAATTTAATGGGATCAAAGATTTTTCTAAATATTTATCTTTTCAATGTTTAAGGCATATTTTATGCCTAATTTCATTTAAATCTAGGGGCTTGTTCCCAAATTAGTTGAAAAAACAATTCCAATTATATCCATTATTTGCAAAAATGTAGGGTGATTGAAAAAAATCTTATAAAATTTAGATTTTTTGGGAAATGAAGGATAGATTTTGATAAAATTTTGTGGAAGAGGAACATGGCTTGATCCAGTTCTTACAAGGTTTTGAATTATAAAAGTTAAAAGTAGTTCGGCCTTTTTCTCAGTAACCAACACCTTATTACGAAAGCCCAAGAAAACACCTGAGTGGCTCTATGGGAGGGGTCATCTTGATCTCGTCCATATTCTATTACCTTTTCTTCCCCATATAAAGTAATAACTAAGAAATAACTACTACTTAAGATGACATAGTGTCATCCAATCAATAGTCTTACATTGGTTCTGGTTTAGTGGCTGATAGTCCATTATAATCTTTTGAAGATATGGTTTCATTAAAATACTTACCCACCATCCATGGATTTGTATTGTAATTGATTATGTAAAAGGTCTTGCCCATAATTAGTTTTTTCTAGATACCATACTTTTATCTTTGGTGTAAGTGTAGCTAGCTTTAGAAACCAAGCCTTAATGCTTGATATTGGTATGGATGGACTACTTTTCATTAATGTCAATGCTATAGTTAAAGTCCTTCCAATGAATCTATATCTTTTTTGATTGCATGTAATAACAATGCTAAAAATTGAGTTTGATAGAAAATTTTTACATCTTACCCTTATAAGACATAAGTTCCAACAACACAACTTATCTAACAATATATATTTTAATAAATTCATTACTCACTTTACAAAGCCCTTTTTAATAACACCCTAAACAATTTAAAATAAAAATCATTAAGACCAGCTTTATCTACAATTTGAATAAATTAAAGCATCCTCTAATACTTTTTGGGCTAATCAGTTTTTCATTAATGTTTTTTAACTTTTTTTTTTGCATCCTTTGTTATTTCAATGGCTTAAACTCAATTTGAATTTCAAACATATAGGTTGTTCATCTCCAAAATTTTGTCACTAAAAATTTTAAGATCTAGATTATCATATCAATGCTAAATTTTATCATATTAATTTTTTGAATAAAATACTTAATCATTGTCCTTCTTATTTTTTAGAATATTTTAAGGAACTATAGTCATCCCAACATTGGCTTGTCAGATCGTTGTATTCCTTTGTATATATCAATTATCTTTGATTAACATTAGGTATTTGCTCAATATTTTTTATTTTTGCTAAGATCTTTGGTTGAACATCCATAGTGGATTTCTTGATCAAATAGTTAGCAACTAAAGTAGGAATTTTGGCGGCTTCATTATTTTCTTATCGTTGGTTAATTTTGTTGACATCTTTTTTGACATTTTGCCCATTAATTACGTGACCCTATTCCTTGATATAAATAACATGATGATCCTAAGAGTTATCTAATTTTTTTAATTCTTGCCTTGAGTTAGCTCATGCCTATGTTTGTGGCAATCTTTGACAGATTTAGGTAAGTTATTATGCTAGATTTTCTGACAAAAGTCATTGTTTGAAACACATTAAGTAGGAATTCTAAATATGTTTGCCAACTCTTTTGCTAACTCCACGTCAATACATAAGCAATTTTAGGATGTGTTAAATTAAGGGTAGCAACATCTAACATGAAAGGGCCTAGTCACTAACATTGTTAAGTGATGTACTAAAAAATGATTTGGTAGATGCTTTATTTTGTACCAAGCCAAGTGATTGTTCAAAATTCAATTGAAAGAAAGGGTAGAAGTCATATACAAATCAGACAGACTATCAATAGTCTTACAAAGTCCACTCAAATTCACAATTGAATAGCTTGTGTGCATGAAGAAACATGTGAAGGAATATTTAAAAAATTTAGCTTCAATTTAATAAGTTACCTTTGCAACACACCTAAGAAAACAAATTTTCCTTTGACCTCTTCGTTTACTTCTCTTAACAAAATAATTGATCATTTCAAAGCATCAATGCAAGAATCACTTAAAAATAATTTTTTTCATGTAAAAATGCTTGTTTTGTAAGTCATTTAGAAAGTAGATATGTGACAATTAAGCTTCCTAGAGTAATCATTACTTCAAAAATTTGATGCCTCTTTTAACTAATAAATATATTGTTCATGCTTGTTGCTTTTCATTTTTAAATTACGACAATGTTGATGTTAATTAATGCATTTAGATAAATTATCATCATATTCAACAAGTGAGATGTAATCAAGATATCAATTACACTTTGCACCTTCGATCGGCAAACTAAGTTCCAGTGTACATGATGTTACTTTCGTTTTATATTTCTTTTGCTTCTTCTTCTCTTTCTAGTATAAAATAATGATTTGAGGAAATTTATCTCCAAATAACTTCCCTAAATCTTTTGTTTCTTCATAACAAGAAGGAAAGTCATTGAATTTTAACCCAACGCTATGCGACAAAGAAAAGTGTAAATGATTTTGTCATCTTGCAATAAGTAGAATAATTATACTTGACTTATGACCCATATCATCAAGAATAATGATAGAATGATCCAAGAAATTGAGCAAATTATAGTTTACATTTCCAAAAAAAACGTTAAGAGAATTTTTCCATAATGCATAATATTTCCAAAGAAATCAAGAAGTTGAATCCAAAATTGTTAATAGATATTTGAAGTAATTCACCATAAAAAATGCAAGAGAATGACCATTTATCTAGAACTTTTACATTTGACACAACCCTTATGGCAATTGTTTAGTGGACTACAATTGTTGTATGAGGAAGGGAATTTAGGCTTTTTGAATTCTTAACATAAATGATTTTTGCTGTATAACAATAACTTTCATCATTTGAAACCCTGCCTAAGAATTGCAAACATATTATTTTTGAAAAAACAATGATGAAAATAAATAAAAAATGAATGAATCAAAGAATGATTTCGAATATGTCTACCACAAACACAAAGCCTTCATTAAATAATAGTCAACCTAATTAGGCTTCCACTAAACTGGCAATATTTGTCATATTGTGGGCATACTAGAAATCTTTGCAACAACTTCATCAATCCTTGCAGCAACTTCATCAATTCATGCAACAACTTCATTAATAAATTATGACCATTTAGGTAGATAAGAAATTTGCATAGCCACAAGTGAACATTTGTAGACATTCGTCTGTTTGTTCTAAGCCTATTGATGAAAGTTTAACGGTAAATTCACAATTGGAAGAGATTAAATTGATTCTAAGAATGGAAAACTATTCCAAAGTTTTTATAAGTAGAGTTAAATAAAAAAAAGTTTATTAGTGCTACATAACATTTCTTACTAATATCAAATACTACAACACATTCATTAAATTAAGTATATCACACTTCACTATTTGAAAACCCTTACCAACATCAAAATCATGCAACTACTTATTCAAACTTAATTTGAAAAAGCAAAATACATTGTTGTACATAAGCTCCTCATCAACCTCACGGATCAACAAAGTTCACGGGAATTCTTTTTTTATTTTTCAAATGTTCTACACATGACCCACAGTTTACAGGATTTTTTGCATTAAGCTTCAAGTAAAAGGGAGTTGTTTTTTAGAATTATAACTTGATTGTGTTTTAGTTACAAAAGTAGCCATTTTTTTGAGTTTGAGTCTAACCCACAAAGTCTCAGGAAAGTTTTGCTTTAGCATTGTAAGAGAACAACTTAGATTATGTTTCAACTAGCAAAAAATACAAGTGGTTGTGCAGTAGCACAATTTGTTTACCTTTTAAATCGACAAGTGATGCTTTCTCAATTGTTATGCAATAGTTCTGCTGGGTAGAAACAAAACAAACTAAAATGTTGTTGTTGTTTTTTCATACTAGCAATATTCTTTTCTTGTTTCCACTTTGTCAAGAATGTGATTACTATTTCTACTACAAGTTGAATTATTCGGGACCATTAGTGAATATCATGAACAATTTCCTAAACTTATAAAACATGCAAAGTAAGATCATTAGAACATAGCACAAATTTTTTTTCTAAGAGCTATATTTCTTCAAGGATAATCAAAGCAGACACTTTCCATATGATTCTTAGTATGGTCATCAGTTAACATTGATGGCCAGACACCAATCAAACATGTGTTGACACATTTAGGGAATCATTGTTTCTTTTCTTTATATATGGAGTTAAGGTATTGCTTAACTTTATATTACAGGATCAAATTTCATGTAAAGAAGGTGAAAAGGAGAAAAAATTGCTTGCTTTCATCTATGCCTTAAATTGTTACCCGCTAATAACCTCATTAGACTTAATAGAATATATGTACCATGTTTCCCAAAAAGGAATAATGAATAGATCTTAAAATTGCAATCTAGATCATGAGCTCATATCACTTACAATCACACCAAGATTAGCTACTTTGTGCTTAACCATGAGAACCAATGAGAACCATCATAAAAGTGGCGCAATTTGTGGAGCCTCTAAACGAAACTAAATCTAACAATGTTGTGCTTACCTACCATCGCACTTTACTACCCATTGAACTTTATCAAATCCATGACACTATCTATGTCACATTGACCTACTAATTTCATCCATGACACATGAACTCAAATTTAACCAAGAAATCATCGACACCACAATCATTCGATGGATAAATCCATGACACACCTACTTGGATCTGACTTGCAACACCATCGATGGTGTGCTAAAATGCTAGTTTACTCTGCAAAACCCAAATTGAAATATTTTTCAATGACCCATGTGGACCTGGCTAACAAAAAATTAAAATGCAACTCTTTACAAAAGGGAAACTTTTCAAATTGCTTTCCTTTAAGAGCTAATTCCATCGATTTTGTATTTTTTCATTATGTCTTGCTGAGGTTTAGGTTTAATTGCAATGAGAACTCCACTGTGTTGAATCATCTAAGCTTCAATATTTGGGGGAAGAGTGGGAAGCTTAAGTGATGAGACAGTGTATCAGTTTGATTACCAATAGCACCAATACATTGCCTTCAAGTGGATGCTACATAAGGGTTCCTTTCACTTTGATGTTTGTTTTACTTCATTCATTCACTTTTATTATGTCATTTCCTTACACAACATAGTCCTTTTTCACTTTGATGCTTAATTTTTCTTATAATTCTACTACTATCTATTATCACCTTCCATGTTATTTTCAATTCAATTTTTTGTTTTGTTTGAACTAGCTTTTTGTGCAAGTTACTCCATTACTCTATCTTTTCTATAATGCTTATTAATGTTTATCAGGTCTTTTAATATGCACCCATGTGGCATTTAGATTTTCCATTCCATATAGCAAAATTTGCTTTGTCAAACCCATTTCCAAAAATCCTTTCTTTATGCCATTGAATTGGTTGTAGGCCTAACATAAGGAATGCAACCCATGTTGTTACGATTCCTTCTTCACTAAAGTTGCCTTGGATAGCTATCTCATGTGTGCATACTTTCTAGCTTTCACATTTTTATCTTGCCATTTTCCTTATTCTTAATTTTTGTAATCTAATCTCTACGTTTTCATTAAAGTTTATAATGCTAGTTAAGCATCAGATTTTTCTTTAGAGCACAATTATACCAGTGTTTGCAATGTTGAAAGCAAAGTAATAGTAAAAAAATTCTTTTGAATTTTCATTTATTAACACTAATTTAAAAAAAATTAAGTGACAAACCTCAAATGAGGGAGTTTTCTTTTCTTTCTTCTAAAGAGCACAACTTATATAAATGTTATCTTGTAGAACTTATAACATGGAACACCCACACAACAACTAACAACAAGTGACCCTCCAGGATCCTTTAACTTGACTATGAAGTTTGGAAAAGTTAGAGAAATATGGCCTTAGGATCATCGAACTAGAACAAGTTCTAAATGGGCCCACCTTTTCAAACAAAATATTGTCATTCACTCTAATCAAATGCCTCTTATAATCAACAAACCTTGCTTTGGTTGATACTAAGAAAATTAGGTTAACAAACACCTGAAGTCTATAAAATGTGACATTGTCATCCTTTGAGGCATCATAAATCTTAAGGAATATATAGAGTGGTTGATTTCCTTGGACTGTTGCTTCTAATGGTTTAAACTTAGTGAAAAACAAAAGGAGTTGTTTACACAAATGAAACTAGCAAAATAAACTCAACTATCTATAAGAATCATAGAAATACATTCTCAACAAAGGGGATCTCCACTCATCGAAATACATATGCCACTTATAAAAGAATCACTTACGTGACCATAGACATGCTTAACAAAAGAAGGAAACTATGTAATGAGCACATTACTCATTTTCATGAGTACTATTGCACTATGGTGTTAATGAAGTGGCCTATTGGATTACTATTGACAATGAAACCTATAAACATTTGTCTAGTAAAAAAGTAGAAGAATCAACCATGTAAAACTTCGAGCAGACAAATCCCAAATGCTCCATAATTAGTGTACCAAAATATCTCACTACTAGCCCTCCTGATCTTTAAGCTTACAATGAAACTCAACCATCATATTAACCAATCACCCAAAGATAACTTGTTCCAACGTAAAAAGTCAAGTCACATGATAGCCCCATACATAAATGACATGTAA
Organism: Vanilla planifolia; assembly: GCA_023846275.1. NCBI lineage: Eukaryota > Viridiplantae > Streptophyta > Magnoliopsida > Asparagales > Orchidaceae > Vanilla > Vanilla planifolia. The sequence continues at coordinate 947,364 of JAIUJO010000062.1, read as the reverse complement.
GATATATTGAGGAAGACAATTTTGGTGAATTAAACACCAATGTGGAATAAGAGATCAAAGAATATGCTTCCAAATCATACTTAGCCAATGAGTACTCCAATGAGGATTGGGAGAACAACAATGATAACATAAGGCCATTACAGTCATGAGAAGCACCTTCACCAAACAAACGGGAAGTGAAAATTAAAGGCATACCACCATTTTTTATATCTTTGTCAAGCATTAATTCAGTTTCTACAAATGGGGTAGCATGCCTTAGACTTTGGATCATTCACTACCCAAACCCACACATTAAGTCATTTATTAACAAAATATCGATGTGTGTCAAGAAAAAATAAACTATGCCAATTAAATTTGGCCAATAATTTGGAAGATATTTTATGTTGTGCTGTCTTATGGCAATATGAAGTATCATCCTATCATGAGCATTGTTATATGACAATGACACCATTATTTCTAGCAAAGCCAACACCTACACTTCTACACATCATGACTAGAAATTTAATATATGCCCATGAACAATTAACGATCATGTCCAACCTATGAAAAATTGCCAAACACCCCAAATAAGTAAAAAACTATTTATATCCCTTGTTAAACTAGATAACAAATTTATAGATAGAACTTTCATGTTAGCCATAATGATACCTTATATAACAATACCTCCCCATATAGAATCCTTTTTATTTAGATTCCCTAAAATTTTTGCAAATGAAATCCAAGGTTTGCGAGCTCTTCATGACATCCAATATGCTATAGACCTTATATTAGGTGCTAATTTACTAAATTTGTCACATTATAAAATGAATCCCTGTAAACATTGAGGGCTCACTTAACAAGTGCATGACTTATTAGACAAATGATTCTTTTCAAAAAGTAAAAATCCTTGTCCAACCTTTTTGGCTCAATACTAAGCCTTTGTAAGATCTAGTGTGGATCTCATTGAAGCACCTTCCAATCAACTTGGTTAACAAGTAGGCCCTATTCTTAATCATCTTAATAGTTGGCAAGTCATTCAAAGTAATTCTATGAAAATAAAATTAACAAGGGCTCATGGGCGTCTAGTCTATGCTTTGGTGAATCTTGCTAAAAGTCTTCCTTTAGATATTAGAATCTCTAGAAAGATTTGGTGCAACAATGCATTATAGAAAATAAAATTAATCAATCACAAGTTTCCTAAATACTATCAAAGGAATTGTAAACAAAAGCTCTAACCCATCCAACATAGGCAAGAAAAAAATTCTAAACCCTTATATGTAAAAATGGAGAAGATGAGACAATTCCAATTGTTGATGTAATAAGCAATATGGAACTTCAAACTTTGGTAGCCATTGATGTAGAAAACAATATCAACAACCCACTAAATCAAACAACATCAACACATAATAAAAAAACCTAATTGTAATATAAATCATATATTCAATGATAGTATGATCAATTTCAATTAACATTTATAAAGTAAAAGTAAACAATATCAATCTAATTTGAACATAGGAAGGACATGTAGCTTAAACAACAAGTAGACATTTAGTCTCTCAAATGCTTGAATAAAGCTCTCTAGGAAAAAGCAAAGACTCTAAAGCTTTCTAAGATAGACCCAAATGGCTTCATAGTGGTTAATTGTGACAAGTCAATGAGAGAAGACATTAATTAGAATGTTAAAGAAAGTGATTTTTCTAAAAATGACCAAAAGAAGCTTTCAAGAATCTCAAAATGTAGACATTATTGTTTGTAATTAATAATGTCTTACTATTCAACATAAAGGGTGTAATTAGTTCTACACTAGCTTGATGCCTTAACAATATGATCAGAATACAAAAAATTAAGTTAATGGCAATGATGGAATGCTTTGCAAGTTGAAGACAAATAAAAATCCTACGTAGGAGAGTAAATTTTCACTAATGTGAAGCAACATTTTTGACAAACTATAGGCATTTTAGTTGCAGTACTTATAATGTTAAAAATTGAAAATTAGGAATACTTTCTTCACATGATGATAGGCAAATGATGTGTTACATTTTTTTGTATGCCAACAACACTTTTATTAATAGAAGAGATCTTTGAGGAGGTTTAAGACTGATGGTGGAGGCCAATTCTCTTCCTTAAATGGAAAGGACACTAAAATGTCTTTACAAATGCTCAGAAATATAAAGGTTACTTGTGTGGATAAAACCCTATTGAATCATGATTTGCCCAAAGTCTTCTTAACATCATGGCCTTTTATACGAACAAGTTCTTCTATACAAATGTCTATTATTGATCATTTCCACATCAGTAATCAACTATAATCTTACACAACTTAGACTCCAATGCACTTGGATTGAAAGAATAGAATTCTTTCTAGTGGTTACTCAGTGGAAAGTCAGAAATGAAGCCCTAAGCCTAGAAGCTGAAGAAAGCTGAAGTCCACCTTAATTAATGGAGAAAAACTTAATTTTGTAGTATATTTTTGAAGATTGAAGAAGAAGAATAACATGTTATGGAGAAGGTAAACAACTTGAAAGTGTTCCAAACGAGTTACCAAGGTTAGAACTAATAAAGCTTAGGATGAATTAACCATGGAGATTAAAATGAAGGAGATGTACGGAGAAGACATTTAGAAATAATAATGGATATTTTTTGGAATTATACTTGACATTTTAGAATTTTGAAAGACGCCACAAATTACAAAAAAAATACTTAGAAGTCTACAAAAAATACTGAATAAATTGAGTTAAAAAACTTGCATAATTAATTATCATAATTACTTGCCAAAGTGGCACATGCATTTCGAGTAGTAGTAATGGTGAAAGTTGTCGCCATTGGGTAGTGCATGGCGCAACCCAAAAAAGGGAATTCGCACATTGAGTCTACTTTGTGGTCAATGCAAATTGAAGTGAGGTTGCACGAGTTGATGAGTGAGTGCTAATGGTGGTTGTAATGATGGCTGTCAGAAGTGGATGATAGCAAAAAAAAGTCAAAAACTAAATTTGAAGCCCTTTTTAAAAAATTTTAGGAAAGTTTGGTACTGCCACACTTGTGAAAAATAAATAGAAATTTACAACAAACAATGATCTTTTGTAATTGAGCCCTGCAACAACAATGATAACTAAGACCAACGAGAAGTATAGTGGCCAATCCTCACAGGGTTCTAAGTCTGAATAGAAGTAGTACATCTCTAGGTTTAACCATTATGTGATGTACCTAATACTACTGCGTTATATATATAAGAGATGAAAGATAGGCACTATGTAGCTTAAAAATGGTGATAAAAACACAAATGTCTTCCACACAATAACCATTAATAAGCAAATAGAAAGTAATATATAAATTGTTAAAGATCCAAGAGGGTGTTAGATCTTAGAGAAGGATTTAATTGCCAAGTATGTCATGGATTGCTTGACATCTTACTATTCCCTACTAAGAAAAATGGGAGGTGCTTTGCTTTATGATGCTTAAACTCAGTGAAAAGTAATATGGTACTATTTGAACTAGTTAACAAGGAGAAAATACAACAATTTCTTTTTTTGATGGATTCTTCATGTTCTCATATTTTTGATGGGTTTATTGTTTTATTTTAGAAGCATTATTGGTCCATATTTCAAGATCAAATTTATGATGCTATCTATGATTTTCTTTTTTTTCCTATCATTTAAAGAATGTAGTAGTACTAATTTAATTTTCCTTCTAAACATTAATTGCAATACATCTTTTGAAGGCTTTATGAAAAATTTGGATGTAGATTTTTAAAAAGATATGCTAACTTGTTGGAAGTTAGCCTATGGTGTTTCCTACCCACCATCATCTCAGTGGATAATGTAGAGGAAATCACTAAAAATATTTTATATAGGAAATCATACTTTCATAAAAGAAACTTAATGATTTACATGAGAAGTTCAAAGCTAATTGCTCTATTATCAAGCTTGACATTAAGAACTGGTTCAATAGTGTGTCATGGGGGAAACAAGTACTTTACAAGTTTAACTTCAATAATTGATTCATTAGTCTAGTCATGAGTATCTATAATATGAGTTTATTGTTAGTCATTATCAATGAGAAAGGAAATTGTTCCATTTAACTCTGCTATTATCTAAAGCATGGTAACCAACCATTCCTATCTCTTCTCCACATTGTAGCTAAAGTACAAAGAAAAGGTTTAAATAATCTACATATACTAGGTACGGTGATGTACTAGGCCACTCCAAGTGGTTGTCAACCAAAGTCCCTTTATTCTTTGTAGATTGTCTTATACTCTTCTTAAGCGGTGGTAAACACTCAATCCAAAATATCAAGTTATTCTTCTCTAATCTCTAGGACACATCAATCTTTAGGACACATAAAGTTTGAAGATTAATGTATAAAGGATCTTCTTTATTAGATGTACAGACATGAAACTCAAGCAGAAGAACATTGACAAAGAGCTCCTACTTTAGAAAAGACACTACCTTCTAATTCCTTAACTCAAAAGCACATTATTCAAAGGTAGTAAATAAGTTGTCCCCTTCGAACACAAGATTAACAAAAATATGCAAAACGAAATTACTCTCAATGAGAGCTAGTGCTCGTTAGTCATCTCCAGTAGTTAGTAAAACTTCACAATCTAATGATATCATAGCTTTTTAATAATATTATTAATTTTTTAGATAGTGTGATAAACAATTTCCTTTATGGTGATAATGATTTCGTGAGCAAGCACCATTTTGCTAGCTAGAACATTATTAGCTTCCCTTTTGAAAAGTATGGATTATTGGTTAAGACATTGAAGGATTTTAGGGATGCATATAATGCAAAGCCTTTTTAGAAGGTCCACACCTCAAACATTATCTATTTTAGATACATGAGATGCAATTTTCTTAATATAGAAAATGTTGACAAGCATGCTCAAAGACTTGGAATCAAATAAAGAGAATCATTCTCACTATGTTTTATTTTACAATACCTGGAACAATTTAGATAACGATGGCAACAATTGCTAGACCCATACCAAGGATGGAAAATTCACTATCAATTAAGGAAGGGATAAGCTTAGAGGTAACTAATTACCTTCTTGATAAGTCACAAAAAATGATGTAAAATAACTCTTAAACTTCCAAAACTCTACTAAAGTGAAGGCTCCTAAGTAACCAATTATCTTTTAATAACAACTTTGGGTAGTTGAAATTAAATTTATAGACAAATGCCTTTTTGTTCATATAGGGACTCTCAAATGATTCTTATGGAACAACTTTGTAATAAATCTTGCCATAAATTAAACCCAACATCATGATTCAAGAAATGCCTCTATAGTTGTGAAAGTGTTGTCATACAAGCCCAATAGTTATTGAAAGATTTAATATTCTACCATCTCTCAAAGTTTTAATATTTAGAGGATAGATATTCAAAATAATTCAATAAGGAAATATTTCTTATAATTTCCATAATAGAGTTCAATGTATACTTACACAATATTCGAATGTTGCCTAATTATGTAAAGAAGTTCAATAGATCCTCAAATGGTAAAGTATGCATTGCTTTCATGACTTTTTGAGATAAATTGAATAACAAAAAAAAGTGGCTCAATGGACTCTGCTAGTTGTGGATTTACTCAAATCAATTTCTAATGGATTGACTGGAAGGAAACAAGGCTTTATAGGTTGTGTTTGTGTGATTAGATACCACTTGATAGAGCTATTAAAGCACTCTGAATTTATGTAGTATCTAAAAAAATATATAAGTTGAGGCCAAAGAAATACTATTTTCCTTAAACTTATGCGATAATTTGGGGTTACAAAAACATCATAATAGAACAAAATAGTTAATCAGTCTTTGTAATGAAGCATAAAAGATTTTGTTTCCCTTGCTATATCTTAATCCTACTAAATAGAATGAATAAATTTCGTTGCAAAGTAGTTCAATTTTAACACATATTTAGGGTAGGAAATCTAGTAAAAAACTACAAGCTTAAATAGTAAGAGGTTCTAAATTCAGAAAAAATTCTTAAAATTTGTAAATCTTTAATTAAGATTTATGAGGAGAGATGTTGACATATTCATATGATGATCGGAGTCATCAAACCAATGCCTCTATAATAAAATGTATGAAATGCATTCACAATATCATTAAGGCTGACTTGGAATTGCTCTTATGGAAATTATTGAGCATTTGGAGCAAAAAATGGTGAACTAAAATCTTGGAAGACCACTAGATTTTATCATTTATCTTTTATTTTAGCTTAAGAAATCCATTTTCATAAACAACTTTGTGTTCACAAAACTCATGTCAAGTTAATCATATTGTGGGACAAACCAATATCCATATAATCTTTCAATTTGAACAAATGATAACTATTCTTCTTATATTTTAAGGTCATGATTTTTGTTTGCATAAAAAGGAACACCGACCCAACCCATTCCAATATATTGCCATCAAACTTGCACTTGATTCTTGCAAAAATTCAAAAGAAAGGTTCATACAATTATGACTACTTTTGCATATTGTATTACTATTATAAAGAAATGTTTTTTATAGATTTAATTTAAGTTCGTGAATTAGAAAATCTACTTATCAAATTTACTGTTCTTTTTAGGAAAAATATATGCAAAGAAAGGGAAAAAGCCATCCCTTTCTCAAAATTTTCTATCATTTGATCTGATAGCTAACATAATTATTCATCAATTTAAGTTACAAAACGGGTTTCAACATCCTTGTCATCTACTACTCCTTCATTCATTTGTCATCACATCCTCCCAATCAACCTTATATGACGACTAGTTCAATGCATCAATTTAGCATGATAGAGTTAATTAGCCAATACTTCAGAGCTTTTATTTATTTTGATTCTTTTCACCTTTATCATAAGTTTGAATCATATTAATACGGTCATTAATGACTAAACAAATATGGTGACACTTGTTGACTATTTTAATAGGTATGGTTACAGAGTACATCATAATATTGAATTATATCTCACTTCCTAGTAATACAATTGTTGGCAAAGTAGGATACCCAAGATAGATCTTTTAAAATGGTCCAAAATATTTTAATAATGCTTCAATACTAAATTTTGATTACTCCAATGGCAAACAATTGCTCAGTACATGCAATCTGAATCATTAATTAGCCTAGTATAACATTTCACATCAATACTATCATCTTCTATGCTGGTTTCTCGATGATGACTAATTAGATCGCCCTTTTTTGCTTCCTATTTGAGTCAAGGTCATTTTGATATTGCCACTCATTAAAAAGGATTAGACAAGTATGTTTACTACAATTTGTTTTTCATATGTTGTATAATCACAAAATCCATCAATGTAGCACACAATATCTTACTTAATAGTAAGGCTATCATCAACTAAATATGTGGCATGGCATGAACCATTTGGATTTCTTTAAAATCCTATTTATTTGTGTCAGATTGTTTAGTTACAGTATAAACTAATACATTAATCAAACTTATCCGTTGAGGCACATTGTCTCAGTTTTTGAAGTTCAGTTCCTCAATTATCTTTGTTTACCGCTTCATCGAACTTTTCATAAAATATTCGTCATATGATTCTCAACATACAATATGACAGTTCCTTAGAACAAAACCTTTCATTGCACTCTTATATATGCTTATACATTTTCAAAGCATAACTTATGTGGAATCAATCAACATCACTATGGATACCTCTGTGCATTGTACTCATTCCAACCTACGTATTACATTGGTAATATTGATACTTCAATGAGACACTCCAAATCGTTGAACAGTAACTTGTTCACATATGACATTCACGTGCATCAACACATCAAAATCCAATGGATGCTCATTGTTGCACGCACTTATCAACTACAATCTTTAGAAATCTTGATAATGATAATAATGCATTTTAAGTGATAAACTATAACTATTGTAACCTCTAATATGTAGTAATATTTTTTCATAAAAGAAAAGGTTGTGCAATAGTTTTCATAGCCATGTAATGGTCAAAAAGTTGACTAAAAATTTTGTGAGATGTTAACTACTTGTAATAAATATAAATAGAAGTTTATAACTTAAGATCTACATAATCATCCAATATTGCAATTACATATAATTATTTAATTATTCAAAATTTTAAAAACCTCATTCCTTCATTTTCTCATTGCCACACCAATAAATCCATGTATAACATTATTATGGAAGCTATGGGCAACATTTATATCATCAACAAGGCTTTGAAACCTATATAAGCTTTAGATATCTACATTCAAATCATGCCAGACATCATATGTAATAAAATTAGACATTATTTCTACATTAAAGAGAATATTGTAGAATTTTGTTTTTTTAGAATCATTAAATAGGTTGGACTTCAACCTTTTAAAAATTCATTGAATACTTATGTTCTAGTATTTAAAAAATGTTAGCAAGGTTATGACGTAATAGCATACCATACAACACACAAAGGTTCCAGCTAGAGGCATACCACTCTTACTCAGATATAGAACCACTCTAAGTTTAGTATCTATACTTTTATTTAGTCTCTGATATCGTTCATATTATGGGGCCTAGTTATAATTGACCCATGTATATCACCCTTTTTAATTTTTTGTTTAATAATTTGTTAATTTATTTGTACTTATTGTTTAATTAAAGTCACTAGGTGATTGATTAGCAGTTTTGAAATACTTTTTGATTTAAATTCCATCCAAGATATTGTTACACTAGTATGGAATTTCTATTAGCAAAAAAATTGTTTCAAAATAACTTTAAAAAGACGTAAAATTGAGAGTTGGGTTGCTTTTTGCTACTGGTCTTTGTCGCCTTTCTCTTTGCCATTACTAGTGTCGATTCAAGTGTCTTGGTCAACCCACCTTAACTCTTCGAGTTCATTTATCCATTCAACACACAACAAATAAAGTTAATCTACAATCCACAAAATTTCCTAACCTGTCAACACATGTCGACCACCTAACTCGTGCTAACCTAGAAACTAGACTTCACCTTTAACTTTGTCTATCCACTCATATTGCATTGATTGAATAGGCCAATTCCTTGCCACTCACTAAACTAAGACTCAAAATGGACATGCCAAATTAGGAGCTTCTTATGCTAATTTAATTTTTCTTCATTTCAAAGAAAATTTTTGGCTTAATTTAAATTATGTTTTTTATATTTTGAAATGTCTTTTAGTGTTTTAAAAATAGGTTTTAGAATTCTAAAATATGTTACATAGTATTCCAAAAATATCTTTTCATATGCTAGCCTAACAAATTCCATCGAAGCCTTTAAATCTCTATAATTAGTGATGCTACCAACTTTATAAGCAATATAATTTGAATAAAATAACAAAGTGTTTCGATTAAGCTAGTTAAATAGAAGCATGTTGTATATATTAAAAATAATGGTGTGATTGTAGAGGGAACCAAGGAGGTATAGTTAAAGGCTCAAAAAAGAGAGATCCTAACATATTATCCAGAATTTTCAAGAGCATTAAATCACTAAGAAAGCTCTTAATCACTTAACTATTGGAAAATTATTCACCTCATGAAAACTTTGAGTTTGTCTTAATGAACATGTGATTTTCTTATTTAGTGTTGAAAAACTCCACTTTTCACCTTGATAATTCACCACTAACTCGAGTATTATGGATGTTAGTTTATAAAATCACTTTCCAGTTAGGTTAAAATTCCTAATGTAAATTCTAAATGTATGTCCTAAGATTCTAAGAAAGGTTTTACTTGTCCACTGATTCTAAGATTTTCTATTTTAAACTTATAGCACCTTTGGGAAAGCCTTTATATGGATATATTGCATAAATCTAAGAGGTTTTCATATATCATGATATATTAATTTGAACAACATTTATTTAATTTGGTATCAAAAAATGATTTGCATAAGAACTTTTCATAATTTTTAATTTACAATTAAACCAACATTTTTCAATTTTATGCATTCGGTTTTAATAGCTAGAAAGTATTTAAAATAATATAAAAGCATTACAAAATAAACAAGAATAAAACTTTTTTTTAAGTCTAATTGAACAACATTTATTTATTTATATGTCCTTTTGCTTTTACATTTCATGATTTGTTTATTTCTATTTATCTTTATAATCCTAAATTACAAACTTTTTTCAATCCGAATTGTTTATGACTACTAGGTCTATAAAATTATATAGAATGTTTGATTCTCGACCACTACTGTCATTTAAGGACATAATAACATAACATGTAATTATAGAACTAATTCATTCAATGCAAGTGCTAAGAGCAACCTTAGTAAAATCTATAGATTAATTGAAACAATGTAATGAAAATAGATGTAGTGAAACTCATAGATTAAGTTGGTCTATGACAGGTGACTCTATAGTGAGAAAATGCCTTCTAAAAATGAACATATCCAAATTAAATATTAACCAGAAGAAAAATTACCCCACATACCCATGATAGTAGACTTGGTAGGGATAATGATCACTAGGCTAACACGATTAAAATAAGAGCTGCAACTTTTGATGATGTTTTAGACTTCATAGTATATTAAATTTGGGTAATGAGAATGGAGCATTTTTTTGAATGTTATGATCATGGTGGGCATTAAAAGTACTAATTTGTAAAAACATAGGCTCTTATAACAAGCTAGATTATTTGTTTGCATGTTAAAAAGGTATTTTTTTGTTAAGAAGTGAGGACTACCTTGATCATTGCAAGAACTACATGTTTTCGTACAAGATAAATCTTTATTTATTAAGGTCAACTTTTGAATAAACTTTATCATTTATCCCATGACTAAAAGACTTCTAACAAATGCATTACTAAACTTGAGGATTATGTGCTAGGATGTGGTTCTTAAGAGCTAGATCAAGAAGCATTTTTTTGAATCCATGTCTTGGACAAAACTTCTACTACTTTTGGAGTGCATTGTTATCATTGTCACAAGAAAGGGCATGTCACAATCTAGTGTCTTAAAAGAGTCTTAAACATACATATAAAAGAAGAAAAGAAAGAAAGTAAAAAACTTAAGAAAGAGGAGGTTATATAACCAGATGAGGTTGTTGAAGTAAAATTATATTCACTAGATTAAACATTTTAATATATTGTACCACCATAAGCATTATGAGATGCATTTTGATTACACTAAGAATAGCTAAAGATTGGTAATGAACTAAAATCTTTTGCACCTTCTTTAGAGTTAAAGACCATCATAGTAAGATTGTTGTAGTTATCAATAGTTGTATCATTATCATATCCAAGAATGCCACCAAAAAGATAGTTTTAATATTTGCAGACCATCTCCATCCATGAATAATATCTATTATTGACAAAGTATCAATTTTCATAAACACAAAGGTGTTGCATTCCTTTACTAAATTAATGATTAAATCTTTTGGCTCTTGTGGAACTTATTTGATATGTAAAAGGGCTCACTCAAAAGGGATTTATTAAGAAAAGTAGTAGAGCATTTGCAGTCACCACTTTGTTTGTTACACAAAATGATGAAACTTAATGCATGTGCATAGACAACCATGTCATTAACAAAATAATGGTTATATAAAAGTTTTCAGTTCCCATGTATGGTGACTTCTTAGTTGAAATATTTTGAGCCACCATATTCTCTAAAATAAATATTCAAAGTGGATACTATTTTGTTAAAATCTACCTAGTGATAAAAGTAACGGTACTTTTTAAAATAAAGGTGGACAATATGAATGGTCATGATACCATTAACATTATGAAATGCACCAAGTGCTTTTGTGAGACTTATGACTTAGGTTTGTGCCCTTATCTATGTCTTTTTGTAGTTGTCTATTTGGATTGTATATTAGTTTATAGTCATAGCATATTTGAATTATTAGGACATCTTGAGCAAGTATTCACTACATTACATGAGCATTATTTATTTTCTATCCATTACAAGTGTTAATTTTTATTCAAAGAATCTCGTTCAAACGTTTTATAATCCCAAAAGAATGATAAATTTTTAATCCTAAAAAGATAATCCATTTTTGAATGGCCAACTCAAACACATATACATTAAGTTCATAGTCTTCATAGCCCTCCTACTTTTTATCTTTGGCACATTCGAGGACTTAACATGACTATAGCCTTAATTCTAGATTATATTGAAATGGTTTAGCTTAACTTATGAAAAGTGGTAGAAGTAGCCTTACTAAAGTGAAAGAAGCCATGACTCGAGTGCGAGTCCGTAGATTACTAGATTGTTCAACCTCGTTTGAAGTTACTTATTCTTGAGGAATAAGCATTGGTAAAGTCTTAAATAAAAGTGGTCCTCCTGTTGCATTCATTAGTGGAACATAAAATGAAAAAGGAAGAAATAATCCTATGAAAAATAACATTATGCGATAATTTAATCAGTAAGATATTTGAGACAATATTTATTATCAAAAAATTTGTTCCTTATTTTAGTCATGAAGCACTACAACTCAAGAATAATCAATTTATTGCATTATTTATTTTGATAAATAAATTTGATTCATTAGCATGGTAAGTTGTTTGAATATTTACAAGAATTCACTTTTGTTTTAAAACATAAGATAAGAGTGTACGATAAAGTTGCAAATGTATTAGATAGTGGTAGTTGTATCGTTTCCATATCATAGAATACTCCCAAAAAGGCATGCTTAATATACGCAAACCATCTACTCCCATACAAGATATCTTGCATAGTCAAACTATCAATTTTCACAAATGTAAAGGTGTTGTATTCCTTAAAAGTTTTGTCAATATTTTGAAAAAATATGATTTAATGATATCCCATTGTATATAGGTGGCCTTATTTTAGAAAGAACTAAGTTATTAGTTTGGGTGCTACCTTAAATTGAAGAGCCAATACTATAATTTTGGATATGGAGCAAAGATCATGTAATATCCATTACTTCCCTCAAAAGGATTTTCTAGCCTAAATACTCCAAAAGAATAAGATAAAAGAAAAGAAAAACTAATTTGTCATTTCACTAATTGAGATTGTGAGGGACATAACCAATGCCAAAGTTCTCTAGTTTATGGCAATTAGGAAGGTCCTTGTTAGTATAACAACCACTCCACCCATAGTGTAATCCTAATTAAAAGAATTTATGAAGGGTTTGTTTATGACTTGCTAAACACTCCAATTTTTACGAGATATTTAGCATACCATTGATCTAGTTTTGACACTTCATTACCACATTTTAGTTTTCTTTTCCTTTGTTTGAATAGTGATTTATATCTACACTTTAGTTAATGTTATTTGAATATCAATTTTTTTTGGATTTTTGTTGCTTTAAATTTAATATAAGACATCCTTGTAGATGTCTTATAATTCTATCAATAAACTTTTGTTTGAAAATGTCCTTAAAAAAGGCTTACAATTATTTTTTCGACTATTTTTTATACAATCCATCATAGTCCATCACTTTTATCACAAACATTTGTAACAGTTGCCCCTATCCATGCCAACCAACATGGCAATCTCAACCATGTTTTAAGTGTTACAATTTTAATGAACTAATAAAGTGTTCTTTAACCTTGATTAGTAACACTATGCCACATATAGTCAACAAAATAATGTATTTTTACAGGTGCATTGGAAGGATAAGAAGTTGCTCAAAAAAGATCTTAACTCTTTATCTACCATTCACAAAAGTATCAAATCACAAAGAAAGTTTTTAATCACTTTATTTCAAATTTTAGGAAAATTAATAACTAAGCCCAACTTTCTAGCTTAACTAAGTGAAAGATTGATTTTTTGTTTGGCTTTTTGAGAACTTTACTTATGTGTTTACCTTGCCACTTGACCACCAATGTTAGTACACGTAGTGTGGATTCTTAGAACAATTTTTTCTCTAGGTTGTGATCCCTAATTTTAAGGATCAGTGCAAGTCTTTAGCATTTACAAATAGTTTTACTTGCCAAAGTTTCTTAAGATCTAAAATTCTAAACCTATAACATCTATGAGTAAGCTTTTTTTATCATATTACTTGATCTTTACCACTTCTCAATTGTTTATGAGCTAAAAATAAGTTTAGCATATCATCCTATGTGAGGTATTAGTTGAGCCATACAAATATCTCATAGAAATAATAGTGTTCAAGCCCAAACATATCTCAAGAGAAGGGGTTGTGCCTAAATTCCAAAGATATGGTAGATGATGTGATGGCTTCTTCATTACTATGACAAAGGAGTAAAAGGTTTTGATAAGTTAATCCCAATTGAATTGGTTGTAGGTGTTCACTCATTTGGTAAGTGCAAAACATATAAAATAATTTTTTTACTCTTTTAATTTTACATATTATTTCTTAGTATTTATTAATATAGTCAGCATGATATTATTGACAACAATTGAAAAATAATTTGTTTTTCATTGTGTGAATTTTGAAAAATTTGCAAAACTTATTTCACTCGCCCAATATTAAGTGTTATATTTATCAATAAGTGCTACATGTATATTATATGGTAGCCTTATGCTATTATGGACAAATCTATTTTGTAATATTTTCTCACATTTAGGTATAACAACATCAAAATTTTATTATCCTTCCCACCATGTGCTCTAAAGGCTAAATATGATTTTGATTATACTAAACTATTTAACTAGCTTATGTTTTTGATTTTATGGTATACCTAGTGCAAGATTTTTTTAGGAAACTAGAGAATTATAAGTGATGTGAATGATATAAAATAAGCTTGAGGATGTGTATGATTTTTGAGATCCCAAAGCATAGCATGAGTTTTTCTTCAAGGACTTATTTGTGCCAGTGAGTACATACGTAATGGATAAATTATTTTTTATTAAAGATTGACCATTAAATATAATTGCATCTTATTTCAAGCATGCACTTACAATTCTTTAAGAATTAATAGAATTGAATATAAACTTATTACCTTTCTTGATGTGAAAAGCTTTAAAACTTGAATTTTGGTATATAAAAATATTAGCTTAAAATGAAAAAAAATATATTCATATTTGCAAATACATTTCACCATAAAAAAAATCAAGATTTTGTTAAAAAAATACCTATGAAATGGAATTAGTACAAAATGAATTTTTCTAAATAAAAATGACTAAAAAAATCTCAATTGGATAGTCCATTTGATAATCTTATTAGCTACCTAAACTAGTGTTTTATGGACAATGAACCACCTAGTTATATTCGAATAAATAGTAATAGTCTAATTGTAAGATGTAGATTTGTTTAAGGTCCATCAAACTACATGATTAATCATGTCTTGTTCAATCTAATGCACTATAGATCATGCAAGGTTTATTATCGAATAGAAAGAAAAAACTTTATCATCTACTTGACTTTCTATATGATGTCCATCAAACCATTTCATAGGACTTTCATGTTCAAATTGGTGGCATTTTTTAACGTAGCTCAAATAATTTAATCAATAAGAATAAAACTTGAGCCAAAACTAGGTTTCTATAGAAAGTTAATCGAAAAGTAAAATGTATAGTTTGCTGAACAAAGAAAATAAAAATTGAAGGGAGTGAATTATTTGATAAGTTTAATGAACTTATTAGAGCTATAATATTTAGCTTAGCAATTGTGCTAAAGAATTGATGTAAACATTAAGGAAACATATGGATAAGAATTTGAATCTAAGGCTAGACTAATATTCTTACTACAACAATAAATATTACTTATATGTAAAAGAAAAATATATATTTTAATTCTCAACATGAAATTTTTGTTTCAATTGTTAAGTTTGAAGAAGTATAAAGTGCTTTTCATAGTCTACTATGTTCTTTTTCTAGACTTTAGTAATACTTCACTTTCATAATCTTCTTTTCCTATAAAAGCCTAGATGTGCTTTTTGGAAGATCTTAGAAGAGCTATAACACAATATTCTTCATAAGATAATTTGAAAATATTCTTTGGCAATTGTGATTCAACCATGATCTTATGACTCATAGTTTTATATCTCAAAAAGTGTACATTGAATTTTACTATTTTTCCTTTTTTTAGAATTATAATTCTAGCACTTCATTTCCTTAAAACATGGATTAGGAGAAAGGAAGTCCCACTCTACAACTCTATTTTAGGAATGGAAGAACACTCTTAGGGCTCAGTGTCTAGATTTTTTTGGGTTTTGTTTGACACCATAAAAAAGAAATTAGGGTTTAGTTCTTGTAAGAAAAAGGTAATGAGGTAATGTTTGGGTTCATGAAAATGTAGAGAGGTGGTTATGCTTGAACTTATGTAAATAGAAATTGCAAAACATTATCTGCTTATGAAGGAGTGGATAAGTACTTATAGGCGTGAGCTTGGCAACTTAAGGGCTGATAAAGTCCATTGTATTGTTGGGTAAACCATGTCATATTTTGCTAGCACTTCTCTTTAGTACATATTTATCTTTCTTATTTTTTGTTTCTTCAATTGTTTTAATTATACATTGTAATGTTTGGAGATCCATTATAGTAACTCTACCAAAGTATTTCAAAATTCAAATAATTCGAAGTTCACTTCCATCTTGTGTTTAGTTATATGAAATCTAGTGAGTTTAATTCCTAACCTTGCAAGAAGTATCGTAATGGCCTTAAACTAAATGACTGTATCAAAGAATCCCATGAGGTCAAATTATGGGTCAAAAATAGGATTGTATTAATGCTTATCTTATAAAAACTAAGAGCTATAAATGGACATGAATATAATTTGTAAGAATATTTTTTGCATCAAATACGATGAAAATTAGAGTTAAATCTATGTATCAAGACTAGTTAAAATTGTATAAGACAACCCTAGATTTGTATATTATATTGTTGACTATCCTTATTCATTGATTGGATAATAAACATATTAATTATATCATTATTGTTATTCATCATATTAGTTGTGAACTTATTTCAAAAATAATTATTCAATTTGAACAATTAATGTAATTTTTCTATTTAAACGATTCATGTTAAGATCATACCACACTTAACATAACTTTGCTTGACTTGACTTATGCATCACTTGTGTAGTAATGTTAAAAAAAAATTAATATGTTATTATACAAATATATCACACATTAAGCATCATCTTGTTGATTTTGAAACTTGTTGGAATTGACTAACATTAAGTTAGATAGAAAATTTACATTTATAAAAAAGATAAAGTTTAACACAAACATTTGTTATGATGAAGTCATGAAATACACATGACTTGTAAGATTTATAATGCTTAGTATCAAACATAAAATTTCATGGCCCTGGATACTTGCATATAATATGTAGGTAGAGTCATTCATGAAGGAAAGGATTGTACTAGTGAGTAGTATTACTTAGGAGCGCAATGCACAATGCCAACATGCATAAAAGATATGTGATGTATTTTATTGTCGATGAGTGTAATTGGAGTCCTAAATACTAATCTAGATGTAGCTTCTAAAGGTTAATGCATGCGCAATAAGTCTTAGCGATGTAAGCTATGAATATGTTGTGCAAACAATATGTTTAGAATAGGAAATCTATGAAGATTTTTATGTATTATAAGGGAAACTAAAGTCTTGCTTAGTTGTCATACAACCATTTGGATGCAATTATGAGTACTAAAATTCCTATTAACAGTCCTCATTTTTTCCCCCACATTATTGTTAAGAAAAGAACGTGGATTTTAATAGTATTCAATCATCTAAGATCATTTCTTTTAATGTGTGCTCCTCCATGGGACTTTAATTGAAATATCATTTTGGATTATGTTGAAGTGCATTCCTCTATTGCTGTAATATAGCACTTGCATACATTCGAAATCATGAAAATCTCATGATTTTTTTTTGTAACTTCTAACCTTAATTTATTAGTGATATTTATTACATATCTATGCAATTAAATTAGGGTTAATGTTTTCTTAATTTCATTGTGACGACATTCTTAAAAAACATCTTGGCTGCATTTATAAGCAATGAATGATATTAACCAAAGATTTTGTAATGAGTACATGATTAGCAACCTTACATTGAGGCATTATTGTGCCACAACATTCAGCTCAAAATTAAGGTCTTTTGTTAGTAGAAACTAGAAAGATTTACTCTAAGGCTTGAGAGTATGGTGCATTATTAAGGTAAATACTACTTGTATTCTTTTTGTTAGAGGATTGGGAACAAATTTTCATGATAAAAGAATGCCACTCTAAAGCCTTCTCGAACCACTCATGTTAAGTGATGGAGTGATTGTATAGTCCAGGTTATAGAATTATATGAGGCAGATGTTCAATATGGCCCAATGGTTGAATATCTGAAAAATTTTTAAGTGATTTACTTTATCACACATTTCTTCATAGTTTCTTTTTATCAACCAAAATGCCAAAAATAGAGATCAAGCAAGATTTTTGATTATAAAAAAAATTGATTAATTCCAATTCTCCTCCTCTGGTTGCACAAAATAGTGAACAGGTTGTATCAAAGTAGATTATTGCATTGATTGGAGAAGTTCTTTATCCCATAGTCAACAAGTTGTATCAAATTGTATCTCAAGTATGCAGAAATGTTCATGAGTCAACAATTTTCATTTTTGTAAAATCCTTTCCAACAATTTTTGTCCATAAAGTTTATTTAAAGTTGATGAGATTATTTGAAAAAATAATACTATTATTATGAATATTTCTTATGAACATAAGCACACAACTTTATTAAAAAGGTATGGTACTTATTTTAGGCTATATCATAATAAATATTTACCAAAATGTTAATGCAAAACACTTTCTTTGAGGCTATGTGTGTGTTGGAAGGGTAACACAAAAAAAAAGAAAAAGATAGCAAAAACAAAAAGAAAATGAAGAAAGAGAAGAAAAGAAAAGGAAGGAGGAGCACCAAAAATAAAATGGAACTTACTTGCGTAATAGCTCATTCTTGAGTAGATGTTCTTAATGTGATGAAGTTAATTTAATTATTTTATTTTATGGTGAATCATGTTCCACCATTCATAAATTACATGACAAATTTGAAAATAAAAAAAGCAGAAATATTTTTTTGTAAAGAAATATTGTACATTACATGAGAAAAACCTTAATGATCTCGAAACGATATAGGTTTAACTTAAGAAAACCTGAGTCATTAAAACTTTATAATAATTTGAAGATTTCTTTCTATTGTGAATTACATGCAAAAAAGAATTTCGATGACAATGTTCCATTAGAACTTGATTCAATTTTCAATTATTTAACAGTATAAAATTTTTTGCTCAAAAATAAAACTTTTGATTTCAAGAATAAAAAACTTTCTACTGTTTGATTTTATGAATTAAATTATTTAATCCATAATAGTTCTAATTTATACATCTTACACACGTATGCATGCATTCTCAGAAACTATTATTAACATTGAAACTAAGAAAATTTATGCATGAAAATGCCTTATCAACAAGGACTAATTTGTGTGCTTTACATATGTATCATCAAAGGTAATATCAAATTATTTCTATATACTATGTCAAATTTTATTACACTAGTGTTTGAGGAAAACAATTTCATTAATTCCATGTAAATATGCTCAAATTCATAGGTGACATTTTTTATGTGAACTTAAAATACTTCACACTCTCCACTCATTACTACGTCTAGGGAATAATGACTTTTTCTTGGAAGTACAAAGCTTAGGAAATCATGTAGGCCTCTTTACATTATGAGCTCCTATAGAGATTAAAATTAACTTTGTTTGCTTCAAAATGACAAACCCTATTTCTCATAAAGATTAGCATCTTTAACTATTTGATTTCGGATCTGTTCTATGTAAGTAGATAATGATATCTCAACATGGTCCTTGACATTATAGGGTAATGATAAAATCTATTATGCATTTAACTACTATTTGAACACTTATTCACCACTATCAGTTAGATGTTATAAAATTTGGTAAAAACATAGTCGTAATGATTAGCCTCAAGAATTATTTTTTAAACATTGCATAAAGTAAAAAACATTAAACTTAGCATAATGTTATAAGATTTTAAGATCAATAAAGTTAATTTTTTCTGAATATAACATTGTTATTCAATTAATTTTCATTCCCAAGGAATTAAGACTCACCAAATTGATATGGATGAATCCTTTATGAATCAAAATAAGTTGAACAAGAAATGTAGATGAAATAGAAATCTAAATCCTTTAATATATATGTTGAGTATTATTTTTAATTTCTAATAATGTTGATTCACATGTATTTAATCCAATCTTAAATTTTTAAATCTCAACCAATTGTTGTACCCATATTAGTTCCATTTTTCAAAACATGTAAGAATTAGTTTATCTTCTCATGAGAAGTTGTCATGTAAGAAGGCTTAATTGTTGCCCATTTTATAGTGGCAAATAATGTTAAATTATCATGCACACAATTATTTCATATTAAGGAATGACTGCTTAATATTACAATTCCAAAATAATCTTTCTTTATGTTTCTATTGAATGCATGAGCAACAATTGTAAATAACAAAAAAATTAAATGGTAAACGGTTGTGATGGATAGGCAGAGATAGTATCAATAAATAATCTAAATTGTAGCTGTACTGGAGTCATTGTGACACTTGGAGGTGAGTTCCTACACTCAATCAAATTTTAGTTATACTAAGACAATAGGCCAGCAAGTCATTGTCGCTGTTGTAGAGGGCCTCACATCCTTCAATAATTAATTTGTTGATGTTGTTTGCAAGGTAGCTAGCCATTTGCAAGTTTGAATCAACGAAAGGGAACTTTCAAAGTTCAACAAAAAATTATTTTCAATGAAGAAGGAATTGAAAAAAATTGACACACTATTCAAGCTTGAATTATTGTGAGACATTTCGCACATTGTTCCAAATGGGGAAATAATGGTAGTAGCATTTAAGAAAGTCAAACTTTTTAGTGGCTAAAAGGTATCATTTTAGGATAACTAACATGTACTAATTACATTTGATTGATTATTTGAATGTTTACTTCACCAAGCATAAAACATTAGTGACTTTATCAAAAAAATATTTAAGTGGTTCATGAGTTTCATGTGAATGTTGTTTGAATCAACATTTGTAATAATTTAGGTTTCATTTGATTTTTTCAATAAGTTAACTCTACACTTCTTAGCTTTGGAAGTACAAAATTCTATACAAGTGAACTTATCTACTAGAAACCTAACTAGATTAAGCATAAAATAGATTTTTGTTGAACTGTGTCTATCAAAGGAATTACTTAGTTGAATCTAGATAACAAAAAATTTGGAAACTCAAATAGATTATGGCAATGAATTCAATATGTTAACTTAGTTATTAAATCAACTTCTATGGCCAATGTCACACATCTCTTCCATGGAAATAAAATAAAATTTCACCAAATATGCAAGCAAAAATAATAAGAGACAAATGCGAATGAATATACTTTGAGTTGGCCATATTTATGAACTAAGAAAAATTCTAAATTAAAAGTCACTGCATTTTGATAGTTTCATTTTGGATAGAGATGTTGTATGAAAAAATATTGAGGCACTATCAAATTGTTCCACTATAAGGAAGAAGAATAAAAAGTCACAAATGGTTTAGCTGGCATAGTTTGTGATAGAATTAGCACATGCTTAAGGAATACCAAGTTTGCAAATGAATTAATGTGGAACAACATGAAATTTTGAACTAAATTAGTGATGATTAGATTTCTTTTAAGAAAAATGCAAAGGTAAATTAAAAAAGTATATTTATTTTTTTTTATTTACTAGTGTCTTATGATAAAGCTTACCAACAAATGACTTATAATCATTTTGACATTTTAGCAATGACAAGCTTAAATGATCTACAAATTCTAGTCAATTATAATCTAAAGGAGGAGTTAAACCTAGTTTAGAATAAGCAATCAAAGAGAAATACTAGAAACAGTTAAAGAGGCATCTTAGTTTGAATAATCAAGGCCTATAATACAAAAGATGCAAAAAATAGGAGCTACTTAAGGTAGTTTATTCCTGTACCCAAAGCAAAAAATAATTCTGATTACTCTCATTAAACCTATGACTAACAATAGCTAATTACATAGTCTATCTAAGAGATTAGAATTTGAGTACTACATTAGGAATAAATCTAATGCGATTTGGATGTTATGAATGTAAAGCATCCTTTGTGAAACCTTAAATGACGACGAGTAGTTAGTTCACTTGCTCATTGATAATCCATGGAAACAAGATGGGGACTGTTATAGTTATGTGTATGCTAAACTCAAGTGGTAAATTAAAAACACTATGGTACAAGGAGACTAAAATTGTATTGAAAATGATAGCTCCATGGATAGAAATTGTATTCTTTAATGCAATAGAAGCACATGATGGATACAAGAGTCCCTCAAATGTTTGGTGGGAAGTAATGAATGAATTATTGATTATATAATTCAATGGTGCATCAAATAAGTCATTCATTATGCCTTTATTTACATGGATAAAGAAAATGCTACATTTATCTTTAGAAAATCATGCTTAGATTGATCAATTCTCAACAACAATAATGCAATATTTATGTAGAATTCAATCAAATTTATCTCATTTCCTTCACGTGCAAAAAGATCTTACTCCTCTACCAAAGTTGTTAAAGAATGCTTGTGATATTCTGTTATTATTAAAAAATTCGATTAATTTCTCACTTCTAAATTCTCCTTTATTATCTCTTCTAATGACAACTAAATTGTAACTGAGCTCATTTTCATTTTAGTTACCAAGATATGAAATTTTCCAAAAGATTTACCCCTTTTTTACAAGAAAATTATATATGTACACCTTGAGTAATCATCTAATATAACTAGTACATATTTCTTATGTCATGTAGCGTGCATGTGAGGATAATTTTTTTTTAAAAAGTTCAATGCCCATACATAATCATTCACAAAAGACAATTTAATTAAAAATCTTACTAAGTTATATTTAATCATTTTTCAAAAGGTATATGTGCTAACAAGGCAAAGTATTCAATAACATAAATTAAGGTCATAACATGTGACATAAACATTTTATTTGGGGACTATTTACTTTATTCAAATCCTATAAATAATTGTTATTTCTTTTAGCTATAATAACTACTACAGTTCCATGTTTACTACTTTTACTTGTAAAGAAATCAAATAAAATACTAAAATTGATATCATATACTTGTGTTATATTGCAAAAATTATACTTTGCACTTTAAACTAACAAACTTTAGCAATAAAAATGTAGAATTTCTAATAGCACTGTGTCATTCATTGTATTTGTTTGAGTTGTCACTGAGTACTACTTTTCCTTTAATCTAGGCTTCTGGCCTGGTGAATAAATTGATATTTCTAGTCATGTGTCTCAAACATCAACAATCCAAGAATCACATGTCTTACTTGTCCTTCAAAAGAAAACCTTCCTATAAATATAAATTAATTATTAGGCTTATGAATCCAAACTTTAAATGTCAAGCATATTTTTGATTGAATGAACTATAATTTTCCCTAACTACAAAGCAAAGTTTAGAAATTTAGATTAAATATGAGCTTTAATAATACCTACATGTGTTGTATAATCGGTTTTCAAGATATAATGACATGTAAAATTGGTATTCTAACCCTACAAAAAATTGACATTTCCATTACCCCAATGAACATGAAATATTCCCCTATTAGAAACAAAAATATTTCTGTTAATAAGTTTTTTATTTAATAATGAACAAGAATATTACAAGGATTTAAGATCATTAATCCATTAACTAACGATGCATGCCCTTACTTTTTGTGCTAATTCGTCATTGGCCTTGTACACGTTCATTAAATATTTGTTAGGCCAATCTTTAATGTGTTCATGAAGTCTTAAGTATTCAGTATCTTTTTCTTTTAATTTATTATTTTCCTTATATAAAGCTTCATATTATTACGTGCGTAAATTAATTGTTATGGTAATCCTTCATTATCGTAACTTACCTTTACTTCACTTAATGATGTCCCCTTTTCTTGTTAATCCTCTTGTGCCATCATCCAAAATAGCCCTTTATTATTCTCTTTCTCATATTAGTCTCTTCTAAAACAACTTAGACTTTATTCAAGGCTATCTTCTTCTACTTCATGCACTTAGTCATTGCATTCTTCTCTCTTTCGATTTTAGCCCTTTATTATTCCAAATTTGAGCTATGATATCTTCATCAGTACTCTTCTCTTATAAGGTATCTTCCTCTCTCTTTAGACCTAATGCTTACTTTTATTTCATTATTTTTTTTAAATTAAGCCTTTTGCTTATTTTCACCACTCTAGCTCTAGTTCATTAGTCATGACTGACATATAAATTCATCCAATGTTATAGTAGAAATGTTAGTAGCCATCCTAAAGATTCGTACCCTTTTGGCAAAATTCTGAGGATTTTTTTGGATGTTCAATCATAGATATGGTCTTTCCAAAGTAGCAAGTCCATTAATAATGTAAATAAATCAAATAAACATTCTTTCAATAGATTCATTAGAAAGCATTTTGAACAAATCCTAATCATATGTCATCATATTTATTTTAATTTTTTAAACAAAAGATTTACCTTTTTTATTTTACCTCTAACTTGTGAAAAATTTTAAAAGTAATTTCTAAATTCATAATTCTATTAAATGTGACAACATTCGAAGCATAAATTAAAATATTAGAGAATTTTTTTTTAATTAAGTTATTACTTTCTTATTTGTATCCATGCTATTAATTTTTTTGTTCTAATAGACCTTATAAATTTTTTTAAGTGTGCATTTCCCTACTAAATAACTTCAATTGAGTTGTAGTCCTAACATTTTAGTGGAGAATATAATGATCACAAAAATAGGAAAGCTTACTTGAGGAAGCCCTTAGGTCACCTTTATATTTAGTGAGTCTAGTCTTAAATATTAAATATTTTATTTTAATAGGCTTGTCTAGTATAAAATAGATATCTTCAAAGTATCTTGAATTGTTTAGCAAGTCTAAAAGATTGAAGACGTGTGCATCAAATTTGAAAATGTTTTTTTATTATAGGATGTTAGTTTATTATTTTTAAGGTACTTTCATTTTGTTTCAATTTAAATCATATTTATGTATCAAATTATTCAATGATCTCCCTGGTTTAACAAATGTTAAGGTTTCCCCTTTTTCAATCTTATAACACTTTTCTTGGTTAAATCATGTCTTTGTCAAATTCTAGGTTAGCTTGTTTGATAAACCATGATTAAATTAATAAAATCAATTGTGCTGAATTACAATAATTAAAATTATAAAAACAAATAACACAATCCAACTTTTGCCATTGTGTGAAGGTCTTAGGTTGGGCTAGCCCTAGTCACCACTCAAAAGCCATGGTAAGAAAAAAATTTAAAGAAAATTAAGATGAGGCCATTCTAGTTTCCTAAACCATATGGTGTAAGGCATTGGTAAAAGCTAGGTAGCATTCAAACCAAGTATATTTATGTGTTGCGTCAGATCTATATAGACCTACCTGTACGTTACAAGTAAGCCGAAGTGATGAAGTTCTATGTGCACAAGTTGGGAGCCAACCCTAGTTAGGTATGAATGTTAGTGCTATCCTAAAGCTTATAAAGTCCAAATTATTTTCCATCCTATTAATGTGGGACTAATCTCTTGTGCTTGTGTGCATCCAAAATCAGGAGCATTTAGCATTATCTCAACGTGCATTTTCTCCGTAGCAGCATGCTGGAGCTTGCTTTTGCTTTATTAATCGATGATGTTCCACCATCCCATCATCTATTTGATCTCTTAGATCTAACAGTAATTATTAATTCTATTGATTTTATATGATTTATTCCTTGTTCTGATGGCTGAAGATTCATCTTAACTTATCGGATGACTAGAACTCTTTTCGTCTTATCCTTAAATCATCTAGCTCTTAATTATCCTGTTTGAATCCAACAGTTGAGATAAACTCCAACTTTATGGCTGTTGGTTCGAATGATCCAGATCCCATCCATCATGATTTGATGGCCTATATTGAATCCATTTTGATCAGAATATGTGCAATTCATCCCTTTATTCGACATTAGATTTGATGGTTTTTGTTGCCTTTGATTGGATCCAATGGCCCTAGTTTGCCAAATGGCTAACTATTAATCCATTGCAATAGTCGATTGAAAAAATTATTTTAACTTATTTATAAGAACCTTTAAAACTGTTTTGCTCCAGCTTTTCACATTGCTTCTCTACACTTTCTAACGACTATAGTCAACTCTTTTAATAAATACCTAACTATTACATATTTAATGACTAATTAACATGAAACAATCTTTGAGATCTCAATAAAATACTATTAAATATTCTACTAGTGTAATATTGACAAAAACTATGGTTCTCTTTCTCAAATAATCAAATTTTTTTAGCTAAGCCTTACACATATAGACTTTAAAATTTTTATGTATATTCTTAAACTTATGCTAGTTTTCTCTGGAAAAGATTTCATAAAAACTTGGTCAAGTATTAATTTAAGCAATTATTGTCCATGGATAAACCAATTGAAACTTGGTGTGTCAAGTGTGATAAATTGTTATGAAAAATATTATGACTTTTAAAAAAGTAATTTTAGAAAATATTTTAAATAAAAAATTTTACGTTGTATATTAACTCAGATAAATAATTATTAATCATTTTTTGTCAATTTAATTTTTTTTTAAAACATATTAAAAGCATTTTCATTTTGAAATAAAATGTGAAAAAAAATTTGCAAATAACAAAAAAGTACACAAATCTTTTGTGATTCAATTCAAATTCAAGCCTATAGCCTCCCTAAAAAAGGTAGAAAAAACAAAAAATAGTTAGTATAAAACATAAAGAAAAAAAGGCAACGCTCAAAAAAATGAAATTAAGTAAATGGGCTATGAGAATCACTCAATAAAATGAAACTTGTAGAAAAAGAAAATTTAAAACAAGAGTTTTGAATTTGATGGATATAATATTCCTATGCTTAATGTAATGTATAACAAAGCACAAATGTTTCTTTATCTTTTACTTGAATGAAAAAAAAGGAGAGTGAGAGGTCGAAGAATTATAGGCACAATAAATGGAAACAATAATTAGCATAAGCTCTTAAGACTTAAATTTTTTAGCTTTAAATTTTCTTGTTCCTTCACCAATTTTTTATATTAAAAAAATCTGTTATTTATAAAAATATTTCAATGGTTATTAGAAGTTATAGAACATCCCAATTAATGACTATGGGTAGAATGACTTGAATTCAATGACTATTTAAAAATAACCGTTTACAACAAATACTGGGTTGGGTTGCTCAGTGATACTCATAAAATAACCATTGCAATCCATCAATCATCATTAGGTTTAGGACAAGGTAAATGATAGCCACCCAGTTGATTTTATTGTTGAATATTAAATCTCAAATTTATGTGATTGAATCAAGGTAAATGATAAATACATAATTGATTTTATTTTGGACCATTATATGATAAAAATGAATAATTAGATAACTAGATTTAACTCTACACATTTAAGAAAGGAAGACGAATCTTCGACCATTAGATCATGGAAATTGCAAGACCAGATGACCTGGCTTAAATCTATACATTTTTTAAAAGATGATTAATATTTGAACATTTGATTAAGATTGGTATGGGTTCAAACAGTTGGTTTTAGATCTATGTGTTTTAAAAATGAAAATGAATTTTAGATTTTCGATTTGACAATAAAATTGAATAGTGCACATTTTCTTCCAAATTTTTAAAGTGATATATAGAAAATGAATTTGTAATTTTTGTCCCACATTATTTATCTACATGTGAGGTAGTTGTATGAAGGAGTTTCTCCCAAGTATAGAGCTAGTCGAACATATAAGATTGGCTGCCCTTTTGTTTGCTTTGGTGTCGCCTGCTTATTAATATGCACATAGCAGGTTCAAGAGCAATTCCATGGTGAGATACTATAGCATATCTCTTCGGGGGTCATGCCTTGACTCAATAATAAGTAAATTATTTTCTTTGGTCAGTTAGAAGAAGGTGTTTTTTCTAAATTTACTTTTTAAAAGTATTAGAAGAAGGTTTTCAAAGAAGTGATCAAGGTAAGATGATTTTTAAAATTATGAAAGTTAAGAATATTATATTTTTTTAATGATCAATTTAAATAAATCTTTTAGTGATAAAAAAGTTTAATTTTTTTGTTTTTCAAAAATAATTTTAATCAATTTTAACTTTTTAATTAAAATAAAAGTTAAATTCCTAAAATTAAATTAATAATAAATGTCATAATGATCAGTCAGTCCAACTACGATGATCTTCATAGGGTTTGACAATCATTATTTTATATGTTCTTCCATGAGCATAAATATTAGTTATTAAAAATATAAATATTTGCTCAATTAAATTAATTAGAAATACTTAGGTGTTATCATCAGATAAAGTAACATAACTATTTTTCAACTCAAAAAAAAACTTTAAGGGGCATGACATTTTGTGATCAATATGCATATTAAATTCAAGGCTTTGTGTTAAAATAATTAGAATTCGTGATGTTTAAAGATTAAACCTATGATTATTTTAACTTTTTGGATTTTAACTATTTATTATTATTTAGCCATTTATTCATAGCCTAATTTTATGTTAGAGATTGACATTTTTCACTTGCATATGGATCACGCAAAACAATGCTCCTTGTCATAAGTAGGACGAATGTGAACCTATGTCATTTGAGTATTAAGTTATTTGTTTAATAATTCTTACCCAAACTATAAGGTAAAGAAATGTTCTAGAAGGGAAACTACTAAACTAAGAGCACTATCTATTAGCTCCAAAATTTGAAGTTAAGCCATTCCTAAGCATTGTTTTCAACACACTTTTACATGTCTTCAATTGTGGATTTTACAATGAATCAATTAATAGATTTGTATAGTAGACTGTCCTACATGGTGTTGAGATACATGATTTTAAACACTCAAAAAAATTAATAAACAACTTAAAGATTTTTTTATCATAAAAATATGATGTAAGAAACATTGGTTCAACATATCTAACATAAGAAAAAAAAGTTGTCAATATTTAAAATTTGTTGTTGAATAATTACTTGAATAAGTGACATAGAAATAAAAGAAATGAATGATGATAAAGCTCTATTCATCAAAAGTCATCTTAGCTCTCTTCCTTTTTTGTATTGCATATTAGGATCAATTATTATAAGCTTATGCACTACTTAATATTTATATGCACATTGATTGTGTAAATCATCTCTACCTCAATCTATCTTAACTTTGTTTTTTAGTTTTTTGAGTAAGGTACTAATACTTGTCATGCATGACTTTGTGTATTAATTTGTTTCAACAAGACTTATAAGCATTATCTATGTCAAACTAAATCATTTTTGTAGAAGTAATGGCCATCCTTTGATTCATGGCAACATTATTTATTTAACTCTTTTGCACTAAGGTTATAAAATTTTACTGTTTTAAATAAATTAATAATTTGCATATTTTTGTTACAAATTTATTATAGTTACCATGACAAAAATATCTTCTTTGTAAATAAGACATAGATTGAAATTCTAATGTTTTAAGTGTTCCAATATCATGATTATTTAGTGTATTTTAGTGATTTTCAAATTTTTTTTAAATGTAACATTATATTTTTTTAACTTACAATATCATGAAATGATTTTTAAAATTATGTTGTGCCAACAATTAGGTTATTTCATTATCATATTTAAGTTTATTTAATGTATTTATAATTTTTACGTTGGTAATATTTGTTTTTTTTAGTTAATTTTTACTTAAATTTTGTTAATAAAAATATAAGAACTTGTTTCCTTTATCTAATTTTTCATAATACAATTAATTGAAAAGCTCATTCATTATATGTAATGTTTAACATTTGTTTTTTTTTCTGAATAGTTAGTTTTGTATTTGATATTTTCTTACATGGTAAAAGTCTTGGTTCTTCTTATTTAATTATTTCATTATATTTTGGCATAAATTTGTATTATTTTTGTCCATTGTTTGTCAAACTTATATTTCTTTGTTGAGTTAATCATTAGTTAAAATTAATTTCCAAAATATAAGCCTTTTATGTTTTAGTGAAAATTTCATAATACTATCATTAAAGTAAAACTTATTTCATCATACATTTTTTCTTAATTGTTATCTGTCATATATAAAACAAATTGGCGTTTCATTATTTTTAAATTGTTTTAAGCGATGAAATTTTAAAATGAGAAAGAGTCTTCAATCGCCTAACTTTGACACACTAAAGTTTTTGAATCCTATTATTATAGTTTTTTAAAGCACTATAGTTTTATCTAAATGATATTTTAGATATAATGTTTTCTGGCTATGTTGTGTATATATTTTATAAGGCTAATATTTTTAAATTTTATATATTATAATTATCATTATTATTGAAATATGATGTTTTTTAATTTATCTATATTAAATTTTTGGAGTAAAAATTATACAACAAATTTAAAATTCTTTGTTTTGTTATTATAAAATTTTATGTGTTTCTTATATTTTTTATATTATTTGTCTTTGTTGCCAAATTTTGGATTTCTAAATTCTTACTATATCATTTATTAAGAAAATTAACAAGTTATTTAAAAATCTTAAATGTTTGAGTTCTATAATAGTGCTTTGTAGTAATTATTTGAAAAGTTTAATGTACTATTTTGATCAGATTATAATATTTAAAAAATTTTGAATATACAGAATAAGGTTTATTGATTTATTTTTTAATTTTTTTAACATATAGTAATTTATATTCAGTCATTCTACTATTACGAAAACTTCTTTTCAATGTATGACAAAATTGTTAAAACTTCAAACAATTCAAACATTAATTATTTCCTTAATTGCATACTTTTATTTAAACTAAAGCAATTTCGAATGTTTTGTCTAAATAAAATATAATATCAATTTTTTTTGACATTTATAAATTATTTTAAAAAGTTGTAGGGTAGTTAAACAAAAATCTAAACATAAAAATAAAGAAAATTCTTGAGATAAAATTCCTAACATTAAAAATAAGTATATTATTTGCTAATTAGTACAAAAGTCTATGCTTTGCATAACTTTCCATTATATAGAGTATTGAAAAACAAATGAATAAAAAATTAGACTTCATTATTATTAAAATTTTAAAATTAAAGATATAATTTTTTTAAGAAAATTGAAGTATCATAGGAAACATTGAAAATGTGATAATAAATATAAAATACTTTAAAACATATAACAATTAAAAAAATTTATTTATCAAATTCCATGGAAAAAAATAAAGATGATTATGTTCTGTGATCTAGTTAATATTCCAAAGACCTTCTTTGGTTTTTTAAAAAAAGATGGTTAATAACGCACGTTATTGAAATGATCTAATCAAATAAGCATTATCATAAAAAGCACGTACATATAAAAAATATAAAATATTTTTAGATGATAAAATTAATTACAATAACAAATTACTTCAAATATTTAAAACATAAAATTTAAGTTTTTTTATAACAAAAAACTTGAGTAACTAACAAAACATAATGAATATTACATTTCAAATAAAAATTAGATAAATATTTTTATTTCTTTAATGATTATAGTCTAATTTGACTACTCAACATTATTTAGAATTGACATGAATAGTAAGAAATATATACAACATTAAGAGGAAATGTTATCAAATATATTCATGAGCATACCCCTTGTTTATCGTTACTATATCATTTAAAGGTTATATAAGAAAACGAACACTAATTAATCCGCACTAATTTATTATTCTTTTTATTTTTTAATGTACTTTATATTTATTAATTTACAATTTTTAATTAAATTTATATATTTATTTGTTATCGCAAAAGCTTTTACACAACTTTTATAAAAATAACATTTAGTTTTCAAATATTAACTATATAAATAATATTTTTTCTGCAAGTTTTAATTTTTAATAACTTTTATTTGTATTGTGGGTATTTTTAGCTTGGAGTAATATATATATTTTTTAATATATTAATATTTAATTATATTAATTATATTTTAATTTTCTAATATATTTAAGGTTATTGTATTTATATTTTAAATTTTATTACCTAATGGAATTAAAACTTTTTAGGAATGTTTTTTATTTATGAAAAATTAATTATTTTATAAATTCATATGAAACTTTAAATTCTTTGATATTACATAATATCTAATAGTTTAATATTTACATGAAAGTAATTTTTTGTTATCAAATGTTTTTAAATACAAAAGATTTGTTACTATCATTAAAACTTTGTTTGTTGTGATCCAATATGCTGTCTTTTATTGGCAATGACATACTTGGTATTGTTGCAAACTATTTAATAGATAAAAATTATTTCATCCTAAACATTGCAATATTTCTTGAGTGTTACATCCAATAATTAACATTATGTAACATTATTAGTTTTTGCATTTGACGTGACTTGATACAACTAAGTTCAACTAGCAAGCAAATATAATTATTGTATTACATCCAACATACTTGGTCATTTGTACAAATCCATTCAAAAATGAATAACAAAGGCATCTGTGAAGTTCATTTGTTTGATGTGATAGTTGGAGACATCTTGTTAAGACAAAGGTATCAAAAGCTTGATAAAACATAGAGCAACCATATAACATATTTATCTAATATATCATATTCTGAGCATTATAATTAGATGATCAACAGTCATCAATAGTTGTCATTGTTTTCCAATCAAATGATATGCAATGGACTGCTTAAAAATTTATTAAATAAAAGTTTTCTTTATGTTACATTTTTTAATATCTATTTTACTATGTTTATTTCAATAAAATAATTTTTTTTTGTATTAAAAAAATCTCATTTTAAACTTTGCTATCATAAATCTGCTATCAATTTCATTTTTTAATATTTTAATATATAATTAAATATTTTGAATAAGTCTTTATCTTCAAATATTATTGTTTAAGGAATAATTATTTTTCTTTTAATGTTATATATTTGATTTGAAAGGTTTTTATTACACATTTTAATTTGATAGCAAAATAATGTTCTACATAAAATAAAAAAATTATGTTTTTTACTATGCATAAACTTTTGAATATTTAAAATTCTATACAAAAATATTTATATTTTAGATTTACTAATCAATATAAATGTTTTAATTTTAAGGTAGGGTAAAAACGTATTTCTCGGGATTACAATAATAGAACATGTATTGATGTATTATTACTCATAAAATTTTAATTGTTATTATTTTTTGTTTATTTTAAAGTTTTATTATTTTCATATTTCTTAACTCCAGGTCAAATCATAACAATTGAATTGCTCTAAGAAATTATTATATTATGTTTTGCATATTGTGAACAATTATATGCAATAGTCTATTCATTAAGATTAAATTTTATTTTATGTTTTAGTTATATTTGTATATTTACTTTGCTTGTATTGTTACATACAATAATATTTTGATGATCTTTAATGTTTAGTTTTTTGTGTTTTCGTGATGCCTTTTTGTTTATAAAGAATAATTTGTAATAATTATTGGGTAAAAGTTATTACTTATGCAATAAATTTTTTTAAAAGTAAATATTCAATGATGTTGACTATTATAACTATTGTTTTGTTATAATTCTTCAAAAAAAGTTATAAATAACTAAATCATTGTGAAATTTTTTCTAAAGAACATTGTCAATAAATTTCAAATTTTAAATTTATTGAGTTATGATCTTTATTATTTATTAATTTATCAACACAATATTTTTGCATAGGTTGTACATTAATAACATTAGTCTTTGACAAACTTGGAAATATATTTAAAAGTTGCAAGTAGCATAATATATTATGCTTTTAAATTATTTATTTTTGTATGAATATGTTTTGTAAGTTAACACATTTATCATTATGTAATAAAAGAATAAATATTATTAATTTGTACAATATCTTATCATATAATTTTTTATATTGTTATATTAAACTTTTTGAAGGAAATGTTAATATTGTAAATATTATTTCACTTAGAGCATTCTCTTTTCCTTCATAGATGTAAAACATTACTTAACTTATAAAATTTTAATTTTTAATATAGGAAACAAAACACATTTAAATTTCTCAAATTATTATTCATAAATTTTCAATAAAATATTCTTAATAAAAAATATAACAAGTGTCCAACTTAGATAAAAATTTTACACAAGTACGAATAATAAAATTTAAGTTAAATAAAAATATTATAAAATTCAATCTTTATGCGTAAATGGTCTAAAGAAATTTGGATAATGCAAAAAAAAATTCGAACAAAATGTTCCATTTAGTGATCTCATAATGTTAGAAATATTTATTTTTTTTATTATTCAGTTATCTTTTAGACTGGCTTCTTGTTTCTTTTTTTTTTGTCAGTTTAGTTGTTATATTTTGACAAAAATATAATATCTTAATTAAAACATCAATTTTCCAATTATTAATTAATTTTTGAAAAATATTTAAAGTTTTAACGAACGGTTTCGCAATCCATATATAATAAAACATTATTTATTTTCTTACGATACGTAGAATTTAAAAATTATGTGTATTTGTTATTAGACCGCTTTCGAAAAATGCAGTGTATTTTTTTTAGATCATTTTTTATTTTTTGGTTTTTTTTATTTTTTAATAACTACTTTTTTCATACTTTTTTTACATTTGAATATTTCGCTTTGCAATTGCGTTTTCCTTTTTACTTTTGTTGCATAATTGTTTTTTATTTTAAATGTTAAACTATTTGGTATTTGTTTTTAGAGAGACTTATTCTATTTTATAAGAAATACTTTTTGTGTAATGAAATAATAATTTTTAAATTTTTGTTTCATTTAGAATATCTTCTTTGACATGATCTCGAATTACTTCAACAATTTTCTTGTTTTATCATTGAATATTTTACTGAATATTTTTTAACGTTTAATGTCTTGTAGGTCTCTACATATGCTATTTATTTCACCATAACATTTGTGTACTATTTATATTTTACCAGAATACATTTTCTTCCAATACTTATAAATTAAGTTTTGTCAATTTTTTGATGGAGGCAAAATTTTGTTTATTTAAAAAATAATTTTCATTCTAATATTCCAAAAATTAAAAGAATTTAAATGATTTTTATTTTGTAGGGCAAATAATTCGAGCATTCAAAGTTTGTTTTATTGTTCCCCAAAAAAATATCAAAAGCATAAAATCTTTTAATGTCAAAAAAATAATCACATAAGTCTTCAAGGAGATTGATTATTGAAAACTTTATATTAAAACAAATATAAATTAAAGGATTATAATAAAGAAATAAAATCTAATTTTATTTTAAATTATTTAAATCAATGAAAATGAGCAAACATAAATCCATTGTATATTTTCAAAAATGTAAATTATCCAATATTTGAAATAAATTTATTTTGTAACAAATAAAATAAATTTAAATAATACTCTAGATGTTGAAAGTATAACAACAAAAACATATATTATTTCAAAATTGCAATCACCAATGCTTGGATAAATTCAAAAAAATGTTTTTTCAAAATAAAGCAATTAAAATAAAAAAAATAATGAATACTAAAAGTTATTTAAAATCTTGAAAGCAATATTAAATTTTTTTCATAATACAAGGTATATTAGTTAAAAAAATGAAGAATAGTTATAATAGTCACGAAATATTAAATAAGTAAATAACATAAAAAAATAAGATTAAAAGTAAGACAAATTCACTATTGCATTAATACCTAAAAAATACTTTTACAAATAAAAAAGAAATTTTTTTTTTAAATTAAGAATAAAAATATTCTCATTAAAAGGACTTTGCGATAATGATACATTCAAATGAAGAAGTCAAAAAGCTAATTACTTTGATCATAAACCTTCAAAATCTCCAACAAAACATGTTTAGTCATGAAGTATTATTTACTTTTTTGTTAAAAGTCTACACCACCCTATCTACAAGTTATTTATTTTGGTTTATTGAATTATTTGATATTTTTTTTGTTATAGAACTTTTCATGCAGTCCAAAAAAAATATTTCCCTAGTAATTTCATTAAGATAAAACTTTTTAACATTTAAAATATTTTGTTATGTTTCTAGACATTTGTATTTTTAAATTTTTAGATTTTAATCTCTTTTGTAATTTTAAGTTTTCCTAAATTTAATTACTTAGAAATGTTTTTTGTTAATGTTTTTTGTAAATACACAAAATAATTTATATAATCATTATATAAGTGTTACTAATTTTTCTTATAATTTTGTGTTATATATATGAAGATAATATAATTTTCATAACTTAATTATTTGGCATGATAACTTTTTTTGTAAAATATTTATGTTGTTTTCTATTTATAATAACTCAATTATGATTGCTATATTAATAAATGATGTATATTTCAAATCCATATCATATTTGTTAAGAAAACAACTTTAGTTACTTTTGAATTGTTAGGAAATATTTTAACTTCATGGACAAGAAAAAAAAATTTACATTGCGATGTTGACCCCAAAAGCTGAGTATGTAGTGACAAAAAGTTATGTTGCCTAAGTGTTATACTTGAGATAATAATTTCAAGATTATGGTTTAGATGTCTCACATATTCCCATTAGAATTGATAATATTGGTACCTTAGCTTTAACAAATAACCAAGTCCATTCTTACGGGAAACACAGAGTGTAAGATATAATTTATAAGAGATCAAATAGCTAATGGGTTAGAAAAATTCATATATGTTACCATCAAACAACAATTAGAAGATATATTTACAAAATTCCTTACAACTGACAAATTTTAAAGTATAAAATAATAATTAGATGTAATAGAATTTGTATAAATTATATCTCGCTTTTCATAATATTAAAGAGAGAAAATAACTAAATAAGTAGGAACACGTAATAAGGGGAGCATGAATTAAGTTGGTGCAAAAACTCTTCATTTTTATGGCCACATATCGTAATAATACATGTTTTTTACTTGTTATTTTTTAAATTATTATTTATGTCTTGTAATCATGAAAGGGAGAGAAAGTAATGTTACGATTTTGTTTGATGACTTTGGTGATAAGCTTTTAACTTTTTTATTCTAATGGGCTTGTTTAGTGTGAAGTAGGTTTATTTTTAATGATCAAACTTAACATCTTAGAAGATAGTGAAATATTGGTCTCCAAAATACCATAAAATTTTTAGCAAGATTCAAAGATTAAAGACATATGTATCAACTTTAAAAAATTTATATCTTCTCTATAAAATAAAATATTAGCTAATTAATTATGAGATTTCATTTCTATCTCAATTTTTTTTCTAATTAAATCCATGTAGTGCATTTTTGCCAAACTTCATGTCAATTTTTAAATTATCAGTAAACCAAAAAACCAATTATGTTAATTTTTCTTAATTTATAATACTTTAAGCTACACCTCAAGTTGCCAAAGTGCAAAACACTTGGGTCAATGAAGACCAACTTGATCTGGAAACATTGGCTTAAACAACCAGTTGAGAACAAGCTAGAAGATTAGCCACAGTGCAACCTAAACCAAATTAGGGTAAGATAGAGATTGAAAGGCAATGATCAGGAATTTAGTATGCAACTTTGGTTTCACTAGAACTGTAAACGTGAAATTACCTATAAAATTATGAGTTTCCTCAGTGATAAAATCCCCAGCATAAAAAGGGTATTATGAAGAGAAAAAAACTTTTCTTTTCAACATTATGGGACTAACTTATGTCTAACAACTCAGTGCTAAAAATATACCTTATTTCTCACAATTCGAGCTTTGATTGGATGACAAATGTTTCATCAATTATGAGTGCTTGATCCTAGCTCGAAATTAGATGACCAAGGTCATGTTTGACTTCAATGAAATTTTTTTATTACTTTTGCTTATGAAATCATTTATCATTGAATCGAATGACTCAGCATTCTCTATGTTTGAATACGACTAATGAATGAATCAAATGATCCTGATCTCATTCTACTGGATTAATTGGCAAAGTTTTAATCCACCTTGATCCAACTGTGAGAACTCATCCACCATTAAAGACTTTGATCTGACAGTTTAGAACCTCTTAGATAGGTTCCAACAGCATTAGCTAGTCCCATATAATGATTAATTCACTTACATTAATTAAGCCTTTAAATTAGTCATTTTTGAAAAACTATTCTAAGCTATTTTGAAGTAATGTTTGAAACAACTTTATCTTGACTTTTAAGTGCCTATGTTAAAATTTTTTCTATATAAATCTAGCCCTTATTCATGAAATAACTATTAAATATGTAAAAATGTTTTAGATCTTAACGTAACATTACATATAATTCTACTTAAAAACTCGTCAGAAAAACCTAACATTTTATCATCAACCCATTTTTTTGTAATAGACAATGTCATTCTAGTTCTATTAAAATCAACCTCTCTATCTACAAATATTTTCATTTTAAACTTACACATTATCATGCTAGTTTAAGAAAATAATGTTTGGCAATCAGTTTGTCACAGCTTCCAATATAAATTCAACTTATTATTCTTTCAATGCTTTAATTTGATTAAAGTTAAGATAAATAAACTCAGATAGATATATCTTAAAAATGTAATGCTTGAATGATTTATTACTATAATAAGAAGTTGAATTATGAGGGCATTATTCAGATTTTATGAGTTTTAGTTAAAGTTGACTTAGGTAGATAAATTTTAGAAACTTCTTCAAATTTATATTATTATTAAAGAAATTCAAAACTTTACATTTGAACTTATCATTGATGAAATGTGAAGTTGAAGTGTTGAATAATTAGATAGATATTTTAAGGGATAGAACTTACATGAACAAAATGTCAAGCACTTTGCAAAACTAAGTTCTTCCAAAGTATAATATTAATGTAGCCATATAAATCCATCACATAAATATTATGTATGCAATTTTCACATTTAATAGCAATAGATTTGTTTGAGTCTATTTAACATGAATGGCTTCATCAATGTTCATTGAAATGGGTCTAAGAAGTTAATATGATTAATATTTATAAATTTTGTTACGATAATCCCAAGTAAACAATAATGTTCTCAATAAAAAAAAATATTGCTTCTAAAAATAAATTAATGTTCAACATATTAAGACATTGCAAAAAATAATCAAATGGATTTTGATTGTGGAATAAGAAATTTAATGCATAAATATGAGATGTGAATCATTTTATGGTTTCAATAAAATAAAAGCCCATCTAACTAAGTCATAATTTGAGATGCTCATGTTTAGAACATTGATAGCAATGGTTCACAGCTTTCAAGACTGATGTTTTTATAAAACAACTCTAAAATAGACAAATGTTTTGAAATTTAATTTGTCATAAAATAGAACTTAATTTTCCAAAAAATATATCTAATGTACCTTTAGTAGGCTACAAAGGGTATAAGAACAGTATCTAAATGTAGTAAAATTTTATTGACAATTTTTTTGAAAACTTGCTTTCAAATTAAGTTTAAAATTGTTGAAAAAGGGATTTGACCCTTCGTAATAAATGTTCAATTTGAACTTTAATATAAGTAGTTAAGATGCAATTACTTTGCTATGTTAATGATTAGTTTTGAGGTAAATGAGGCAAATCACTCAAAACTTTTACTTTTATCGGAGCTACTTGGCAAATATAAAGCATAACAATGTTGAAATATTTGTGATAATAAGCTCATAAGTGGAGTTATTGAAATACTATTGCTCAAGAATAATTTCAAATAAATAAAACAACAAATGTGTTAACACCATCCTTTGATAGAATATGAGAAGCCATAATGTGGGTTGTACAAAAATGTTAAAAATGATGGAACAAAATCAAAATGTAGCAATGCAACATGTCATGGTTTTGAATCATAATGGTTTTTTGAATAACTAAAAATAAAACTTGATAAAAAACAATTAACCATTTGATAACATTTTTAATGATATCTTTATCCACTAGCTATGTAATATTAATTTAGTTCTTTTACATAATTCGAAGATCAATGCTAAAATTTATGAAGGTTTACTTAAAGCACCATACTACATAACAGAGTGTCTCTTAATAGTGTTGATTTATATAAGATAACTTAAATTATGAAAATAATAGAGTTGAACTTTTGAATTTTATTTATTTTTAGTTAGTTTATTATATTTTACATTTAAATATTGCTTTTAATGTTTCATATAAGTTCCTTATGATATCATCAACCTTTCTAACTTGTTGTGTGATTTTTGCATCTTTTTAGTAAGAGTGGTAGCTTGGTCAACTTTTCTTTGGAATTCATGTTTAAGATTAGAATCTATTTAAAGACCTATGTTGGAATAATTAGAAAGACATTTTTTAATATAAGCATTATATTTCTAGAAATAATGTTTTCTTTTTCTAAAAGTGTACACAACCTTAATTTTCTATCTAGCTAATTTATGTGATTATCTAATATCGAAATTATTATTTGAATTTATATCCACCGTTGTTAACATCCTTTTCATCATTACCTTCTATCTTAAATCCTACAATAGGAGTTCTATCTACCTACCCAACATTAATAATGTTTAGCCATGTCATAAGTCCATTGAGCCTTAAAACTCAAAATTCATTAGCCATTATATTAATTTTAGCTAATCCACAAGAAAACATGGTTTAAGTTAAGTACAATAATAATCCCCATTATGACTATGGTGCTACTAAGAGTGAACAAATGGTTGGCCTTAAGCATACATTAAATATAGCAATCCTTCAACTAAGAGACATGGATTTAGTAGCTCAAGTTGCGTCTTTATTCATCATGTTTTGTATAATACACCTTTATTCTTCATGTTTTCGATTTC
This sequence comes from Vanilla planifolia, assembly GCA_023846275.1. Classification (NCBI taxonomy): domain Eukaryota; kingdom Viridiplantae; phylum Streptophyta; class Magnoliopsida; order Asparagales; family Orchidaceae; genus Vanilla; species Vanilla planifolia. The sequence goes on along the minus strand of JAIUJO010000062.1, from coordinate 906,781 downwards.
TAGTTAGACTGGATAACCCGTGATAGAGCATAAATTAGCTTTCTCTCATTTTTAATTAGCTAGAAATCATTTTCCTTCATATATTTGGCATTCTCTAAAAGAGTTCAAATAATATTTGACATAATTCACGTTGTTTTACACATCTAATAAATGTGTTACACATTGCCTTATAAGGTATTCAGTTTTGCTACAAATTATCTAGTAGAACATGTGAAATAGAAGTTATTGATGCCACCAACAAAAATGGTGAGAACTCAATTATGATTATAGAAGTGGGTAAGTTCATGTGTGTGTGATTGAAATGTGGAGACAAAATTTATTGTTACACTCTTTTTGATTTTTGTATATCTGATATGCATGTTCATATTATTGGAAATGTATGTTTTTTGAAAGAAGCCAATCATATTAGTCCAATTCAAATAAACATTGAGTCTATTTAATGTATGAGTTGAGATGCTTTTCTTATTCTCAAATTTTAATGTTCTTTTTATCTATTCTACTTCATAAATTTCCACTATAAAACAACATCATAAGATAAATAGTATTAGTGATAACCAAGTGTAAATTTTTGATAATATAATGGACATAGATCGTATTAGTCGCTTGTCTGCAATTCATTTTAAGCTTCAAACTTGTCTGAGCTTCCACATATAGTATGTTATCACTATAGCCAATTTTTTCTTACATAATGTTATATTTTGAAGTACTACTATATCATAATAAATCTATATTTTGATAATAGTTTCTTTGTTGCATAGATTTTTGATCCAGTAGTTGTTGAATTTATCTTGAGAACATCATACACTTAGAAGAATAGTGCCCACCAACCAGTGCTATTGAGCTATTTTTATGTTATCATTTTCAATGTGCATGCATAGTAACTCTAAAAAGTACAAAAACATATTTTATGAAAACAATATTAGTATTATATAAAAAAAAAATAAAAGCCTTGAATATCTTAATTGTACCCCCACGTAATATGAAAAATATTCCATATTTTAAATGTCATGTCCTTTATGATGGCCAAATGTATCGATGCTATAATTTCTTTAAATTAATAAAATCTGTGTTTACGTAGAATTGATGATCCATCCCTATATTAGTTGATTTTTTTTATTGTAGTTTTTTTAGCAAGAGATGTAAACATTATTGTTTTCTTTGTATATTAAGGTCCACTATATGTTTAGCAAACTAGTTTTCATACAGGCATCATGCGATTTGCTAACTTCTATTGAATATTTTCTTAATCTTCAAATAGATTCCACAGCACACTACAATCTATTAAACTATATAAATTGCTAACTAGCAATATCTTGCATAATTGAAGATCCCTATTTATGGCAACTACCTTTACTTTAGAAGTTTTCTGTTATATTTAAACATTAAAAAATGTAAAAACATTTCTTCTAAAATATTTTTAATAGAGGGAACCAAATAATCACTTCCATAATTTTTTCCTAAGTTCTTTCCAATTAATGTATGATCCCCAAAATCATTTTCTTGACATCTTCCCGCAAAGTTTTAATGATTAGAAAAAAAAGCTTATTATGAGACAACAATTCTCTTTACTTTTAATTTTATCAATCAAATTTTGGAAGTAAGCAACTTCCTTCTAACTTAAATATAGTGTGTAGCACAACTAAGCCAAAGGAAGACTTATTTTATGAAACCCTGACCCCTTGCAAATTTTATTTACCTACCACATACTCTTTTTTTTTCACAGATGTTCTTTCTTTTAATTTTTATATTTAAGAAGTTCGTAGAGTGTTGGAAGAGATCTGCAAACTTAGTAATACTAACAATAGTTTTCAGATGTCCTCGAGTAATGATAATTATGTTGTTTCCGTATGCTAGGAGAGTGATAGAAATAGATGATCTATGTTGCCCATTTAATATTATTCTTTTTTGAGCAAAAAAATTGTTAGTAATTCATTTGAAGAACCTGAGTTGTAAAGAAATGAAGATGGAAGATCACTTTGATTAAGACCAATTGAAGTTTGAAAAACAATTCTTGGTGATCCAGTAATGATTCTTAATATCCATTGAAAAGGTAATTGGTGAGCACCTTAATAAGCTTCTTATTAAGATTACACTCAAAGAATGTGTAACAAAGAATTTTTCATGATACGTTGTAAGTCACATTCCTAAAATCTAGCTTAACAAAAAAATACCACATTATTTTTATTGTTTATAAAATATAGTAATGATTGAAATAGTAATATGTTCTATACAATATCTCTACATTTATAAACTCAGTTTGCTTTCAAGAATTCTATCTATCAAATATTCGTTATGATTAAGAAAAAATGAGCTTTGTGAATGTTATTTTGACAATGCTTTGAAGAATATTTTGTTTAAATTCCTATAAAAGTTTACTATCTACACTCAATAAAAAATTAGAGATTAAATCAAAATTATTAGTGAAGAATTGTCTATTAAAATCACATGGGCCAAAAGTGCTATCCAAATTGATATTAAAAGTATTCTTTTTATTTCCTCCTTGGTGTTGCATTATTTTATTATTTGTAAGCATTTGTTTATAATGAAAGGATAGAGTTAAACATATTTTCACTTTCAATTACTTAAGAAGACCTAATAAGATTTCAAAAGTGATTGATTATAATTGTCATTATTTTCTCTTCATTGTTTGGTTCTCGACATCATCACTATAATATAGAAGAATATTAGATTTCTTTCTCCTTCTATTCGCCATCTAATTCCTCCTTTCAATTTCCAATAAAATTTCACTCTTTCAAGATCTTATGAATAATAAGAATTGACAAGATACAATACTTTCTACTAATCCCTCTTTGGTTTTCAATGAAAAATTACTTTTTTGTGATTCACCTCTTCCACATCCAATTTAGTAAGATCAAAGGTTTTACAAATGTTCATTTTTTCCAACCTTTAAGACATATTTTATGTGCATTTATTTTAAAGCCATGGCCTTCTTCCCAAAGTAGTATAGAGAATAATTTCAATTATTGTCCATTATCTATGGTAATATGGGGTGGTCAAAAAACATTTTTTGAAATTTAAATATTTTGTGAAATGAAGGATGAATTTTGTTTAGATTTAATGGAAGATGCATGACTTGATCCAGTTCTAACAAGGCGATGAATTAAAAAAGTTAAAAATAGTTAACTATTTGTAATTAACCAGCAACTTATCTAATACTTTCAAAACCCATATTCTGTTACCTTTACTTTCCTATATAAAGGAATAATTAAGAAAATAACTACTCCTTAAGATGATATTGAATTATGTGATTAATAAACTCTTACATTGGTGTTAGTTTAGGAGTACATAGTTCATTGTAACTATTTATATATGTGATTTAATTAAAATCCCTACCCACCATCCATGGATTTTTAGTGTTATTGATACTGTGAATTGGCTTGCCCATAATAAGCTCCTTATAGACGCCATGCTTTTATCATCGCTGAATGTGTAGCTTGTCTCAGAAACCAAGGCTTGATGCTTGATATTGATATGGATAAACTACTTCTCAAGAATGTCAACATTATAGTTGAAATCATTCCAAAGAATCTATATTTAGCTTGATTTATTGCAACAATAATGCTTAAAATTTAGTTTAATATCAAATTTTTACTTCTTATCCATAGAAGGCAAGTTTCAAAATATTTGAAAATAAGAAATTATTCAGCAAGACCAATATTATCTACAATTTGGATAGGTGAAAGAATCTTCTAGTGCTTTTTGGGTTAATTAGTTTTTCCTGAATCTTCTACAATTTGTTTTTCATCATTTAATGTTTCATTGGATTAAACTCCTCCACAGTTTGATTTTCAAAAATAGAGGTGATAGATTTCCATAAAGTTCTTCAGTAAAAATTTTAAGATCTAGATTATTATATTAGTTCTAAATTTTATCCTATCAATTTTTTTAATTAAAAACTTAATCATTATCCTTCTCATATTTTAGAATTTTTTAAGAAACTATAGTCATCCAATAATTAACTTGCTAGATAATTGCACTCCCTTGTATATATCATTCGCCTTTCATTAGCATTAGAGATGTGCTTAATTGTTCTTATTTTTGTTAAGACTTATGCTTGAACATCCATAATGGATTTTTCGGCCAAAGAGTTAACAAAATAAGTAGGAATTTTTGTTGTTTTAGTCTTTTCCTATTGCAGGTTATTTTTATTGACATGTTTATTGATATTTTGTCCATTAATTACATGACCCTATACCTCGATATAAAAAACCTAATGATCCTAAAGTTATCAAATTACTTTTATTATTTACCTTGAGCTAGCTGATGTCTATGTTTGTAGCATCCTGCGTCAAATTTAGGTAAGTTATCATACTAGATTTTCGAACAAAAGCTATTGCTTAAAATAACTTTAATAGAAATTCTAATTTTGTTTTGCAACTCGTTTCCTAACTCCACATTAGTACATAGTCAAGAAATTTTAGGATGTGTGGGATTTAACGTATAAACAACTACCTTTAAAGGACTTAGTCAGTGATGTTATTAAGTGAAGTAGTAAGACAATGAATTGGTAAGTGTTTTTTTTATTTTCCAACCCAAGATATTGATTGAAATTCAATTGAAAGAAAGGGTAAAAGCCATACAAAAATGAGATAAACTGTTAACAGTCTTACAATGTTCACTCAAATTTACATCTGAATAGCTTGTGTGTATGAAGAAATCAGTTAAATGACATTTCCAAAACTTTCCTTCAATTTAATATGTTCCTTTAACAACATAACTAAGTGAATAAATTTTTCTTTGATATCAACATTTTCTTTTCTTAATTGAATATTCATTCAATTAGAAATGATAATAAAAGAATTACTTACAAATAATTGTTTTAACATAGAACATGTTTGTTTTGTAAGCCATTTAAAAAATAGATATGTGACTATTTAGCCTTTTAGAGTGATTCATTACTTCAAAAAATTCATACCTGTTGTACACTAGATGTGTGACTATTCATGCTTGTTGCTTTTCATTTTTAAATTAGAATAATATTGATTAAATTCATACGTGGATTTTCTAATTAATTGACACATTTACATAAATTATCATCACATTCAACAAGTGAGATATCATCAAGATAGCAATCAAACTTTCCACTTATGCTTGACAAACTTAGTGAGAGAATGCACGATGTTACTTTCTTTTCTATTTCATTTGCTTCTAGTTCTCTTTCTAGTATTAAACAATGATTTGAGATAATTTAACTTCAAATAACAAAACTAAATCTTTCATTCCTTCATAACAAGAAGAAAAGTTGTAGACTTGCATGCTAATGTTGTGATACAAAGAAAAGTGTAAACATCTATCTCCTCTTACTTAAAATTGAACTATTGTACATGACCTATGACCTTTATCATTAGGAATAATGCCAGAATGGAAAAAGAAATTTGACAAAGTTTAGTTTACATTTCAAAATAAAATTTAAAAGCATTTTTCCATAGTGCATATTTTTTCAAAAGAAATAAAGGAGGATAATCAAAAAAGATAATAGATATTGAAAACAATTGATTATAAAAATGTAAGACAATGACCTTGTATTAAAAACTTTTACATTTTGCACAACTTGTATGAAAATAGTTGAAATGACTACACTATCTATAAAATCAAGGAATTTTTGCCTTTTTTATTTATCAACATAAATGAGTCTTCCTATCTAATAAGCAAAACAGTATTATTGAATAAGCAATAATTAAAATAAATAAATAAATAACATAATGATTCAAATAGTTCTTTCACAAACACAAACCCTTCATTAAACCACAGTCAATCTAGCTAAGCATCTACTAATCTGGCATCATTTTCCTTATAGTCGGCAAACTAGAAATCCTTGCAACAACTTCGTCAATCATTGATTCACCACTGGACCTTGAGCTTGCAATGATTAGTCAGCATTGATCATAACACAACAACAAATTATAGTGGTTGAAAGAATAGAATTTATAACACAGAAAAAGTTTTACATCATTTACCTTAATCCTTTTTTGAAAAAAGTGACACAATATCTAAAACTTTGATGAAGATTTTATTATGCTTAGAATAAAATAAATGACGATAATAGAATGAAATATGTTCATCCACCTATTCTAAGATAAAAAATATTCCTACTTCTATTTTTGATGAATCACAAATTTTTAAAGGTATGTCAAATAGTGTAATTTTTCTTTCCTAAAGTAATTAAACTAGACATTATGAATTTACTAATTGTCTATAAACCTACATTCAATAGATCATTCAAGGACAATAGGTAAATAGAGCTTATTGCCTTAAAAAACTAGCAATCCAACCTTTATGTGTTTGTAGCATAAGTTTATCATACAAGTATGTGTTAAATGAATAGACAATATAATGAATAGCTTTATTACACTTTTTCAAGTTTTCAATTTTTGTACAAAATGAATATTCAAATTGAACTAGCATGATAAATTTATTACATTGACTTAAGGTGATCGTATAATTATAAAAAGGGGGTCACTAATGTAGAATTATTTTTTTCATAATATCTAGACCTCTTTGGATTTTTTTATGCCATATATGAAAAAGTGTTTTTATAAATGATGTATGAAGAAGAACTCAACTCTTTGAAAATTAAAAAAATATGACAAGATAGATAACATGTAAAACAATATTCACACTTTGGATTTCTATCTTAAATGATAATCATATGTATATAACATGATAATTTATATATCTGATCTATCCAAAGTTCTAATTTTTACTAGTAAAATAATACAAAAACAAGACCATACATGTGCAACATTTAGTCACCATATTAGATGGTCATGAACCACAGAAACATTTATGCTTATTTTAAACTTGTTTTCTTAATTTATACCACATATTTTGAATCTATGATGTTTTCTATTGAATAGTTTTTGTTCTAGTGCTAAACATGTCAAATAAAACACAAGAAGAATGACTTAATTGGAATGTGGTTCATTTTTTTAAAGTAAGTATAACTTATCTATAAAAGGAATGGTTCCATGGTTCCACTAATCAAAATATAATGAACATATGATCTTGAAATTATTTAGAAATGACATTTGAAGTAAACGAACTTGATTCAGGATCAGAAAGTTACTCAAGCCATTAAGCAGAGCCATCAAACTTCAATCCAACTTAAGGTGTCTGTTTGCCTTGTTCTATCGCTATTTTTCATTTTCATTTGTCATTAAAACATATTCACCCACAACAAATGAATACTACATATTATCTTTATAGAGTTATCCCAAATATATTTTTTGGCTTACTTTACAAAAATAGGATTTAAAAATTGAAGTGCAAATGTCTCCATATCTTTTTCTATTTTTTTATTCAATTTTTGTATTCATGTATTTTTTATTTAATTCTTAACGTTTAATGTTTTTTATTTTAAGTATTTTTAATATAAAATATCATTAATTATTTGCTAACATAATTTTTTGTGTCCACTAAAAGAAAAATAAATTTTCTTTTCATATCTAAATTTTTTTATTTTCATTGGATTTAATTTTTTTTTTTAACTTGTCATTAGTAATAAAATTAGAATATATTTTAAATAACATATGCAGATAGTTTTTAGCATTTTTAGTGTTGAACTACAATATTGCATGTTTATATGTTAAAATTCATAATAATTTCTATTTATTAAATTTAATTTATTTGACATATTTTTATAGCGAATGTGCATGCTAATGTAATTTCAAAGTGTTCAAATCTTTTGTTCAATGAATTTTCTTTATTTTTCAAAATTAAATTACCGTATTTTTGTTGAGTTACTTATTTTTTAAAATAATATAATTTTAATTTAAAAATTTAATTCTTTTATATTTGTTATAATAACAAAACTCTTTTGTTGATGAATAAGTTAGAAAATTCTCTCATAAATAATTAAATAAATAAATTTTCATGTCCTTTATGTACTTCTAAAACCTTTACGCAATTTATTTCTTATAACTTGGTAGATTTTAATCCACTATTGATTTGAATGGCAAGTTTTATCTAATTCATTAAAATTTTGTATTTGTATTTTAAACTTTTGTTTTCTTTTCTTAGTATTTACATCGTTTATTTATATCAGAAAAGAAACCAACTTCTAATTAGATAATCTATTAATTAATATATTACATTTTTTTTAAGTAAACTTTTACCAAATAGTTTATTTGTATATCACGTTAATTATTTTGAGTTTTTGAAAATATTTTGACTTCGTTTACATAAACATTTCATGCTTTAAAATAACAAATTTTCTAATTTTTTTATTTTCACATAACAACTTTTTTCTTTGGACAATTGTTAAGATTTATGTATTATGAATGTTGTTTCATAAATCTATGCACACATTATGCTTTTTAGTTATTTCCTTATTTTCACTTTTTTCTATTTTTTCACTTTCTAAATTTCTTGATTCAAAACATGAGCTTTATTTTTCTTATATTATTAGTGAAACTTTTTGCTCAAATACTACATAGATATTCCGATTACCTTTAAATCTTTAATATTAAATCTATATATTTTTCATATTTTTAATGTTTATTTTTTAAATTTTGTATTAAAGATAAATTTTGGTGCATAGTTTCTTAAGATTTTGAAATGTTAACTTTCTTAACAATATTAATTACATTTAATATTTCGTTTCAAAAAATTAACATTTTTAAATATTGTATTACTAAAGAAAGTTTCTTTCATATTAAAAATATATTTAGTTATTATATCATAAATATTTATTATGATAACAATTTTTAAATTTTTTTTAATTTTATAACTACAATAAAGTTCTTATTATTCTTATGTTAAAAAAAAAAATTTGATGACTTACTTTCACATTCACTAAGACATATTTGATGAGTTATCTTTTTAAATATTTTTTATTATTTTTTGATTTTTTAAGATATATTTGACTTGATTATTATTCATTTACATTTTTTTCGTAATTTATATTTATTCTAGAACACTTTTTTATCATTTTATTGGTAACATTTAATTTTCTTAATTTCTAAAGTTTTCTTTTCTTTGTATTACATATATCACATTTCATTTACTACAAATTATTGTTATTTTTTTTATGATAATTTTTTGTGATTGTTATTTTATTCTATGTATTATATATAATATATTATTATTTTATTATTATGGGGCTTTTTATTTTAGTGTTAAAGTTTTCTTTGATTTCCATATTGTAATTTTGTTTTTCAAATAGCATTTGCACATAGCCTTTCTCAACTTGTTTATTTTTCCTTTTCCTCATTAAAAAGGTATTTTTTTTCTATTATATAAATTATTTTTTTTGGATATTTTGAGAAAAATATTTTTTATTAATATAATGTAGATAAAAACGTGAGTTTTAATAAAATATGAAATATATGTAAAATATTATCAACCTTTAAAATTTGAATTTTTTATTTTAAAATAGTTTGGGTACTTGACATTAGCAAACTACGAGTAATGTTTTATGTTTTCATGGAGCCAAAACACTTACAATCTAAATTTCGTTCACATTAATAATTTCATTTGATATATTTTACTGCTTATTTTCCATCTTTAAAAATATTTACGTTGCTTATATTTTACAAAAAATATCATTTTGAACACATTTGATTTTTTATTAAATATTTTAAATTAGTTAATAAATAATTAATTCTATTTTTTATTTTCTTTAATAATTTATTTTTGTGATTATTATTTCCTATCAATTTCTTTCGCATACTTATTTATTAAACAAAAAAATTAGTACAACAATATTTAAATTTTTTGGCGATAATTGTTTATGTTTGCAAGTAACATTAAACATGGCATGCTAATATTTTTTAAGAAAAAAATTTATTGAATGTGATGTGCATTTAAAATTTTTTATTTCCAATACCATTGTGCATTTTATCTATTATTATAATCAAGATATTAATTTATTAATTTATTTATTTATTAAACATTGAATATAATGAAATTTTTTTAGTTTATATGCTAAACTAATTTGTTATCCACTAAATATTTAATAGGGATAATAATTTTCTATCGTTTCATGTACAAAACATTTTAGTTTTTCAATAAAATATTTTTGCCGTTATACTCTGGTAAATGTTTCGCATAACAAATTTGTTATCATAATTTTTTTATTTTGAAATAAATTTTTCATGATTAAATTACATGCAAAGTATTCTTTTGAAATTGTATATTATTATTGTGATGATTTTAATTATTTTATGCATGTAATTTTTTTTTTTTTGAAGAGGATATAATATCTATTACATCAAGGCCAAGGACATGCCCAAATTACAAAAGAATCCTCAAGGGGGATCGAAAGTGAATCAGATAACATGAGGTTGAACAGGGGCTTAGAAATGGGATCCTCGAGGCCCTAGATGCATGCAAATTTTTTAAGATATTAAAATTTCATGTTTATAATTAATTATTTTGAGCATAATTAATTAAAAATTCATGTTTATAATTATCTTTATAATTAACTCATGTTTATTATTAATTATGTTATATATCTTTTATTGTGATGATAATAAAATCAAGTTGAGTATTTACTAATATTATTTTGTGCATAATATTATAGTAGTTAAACTTCAAGATATATTTAGTATTTTTTGTTTTCAGTCAATTGGTTTTAAAATTTATTATAAAATTTTTAAAAATATAAAACAGATTTTCTTAAATATTTTAAATGCTATTGTCTTCTATATCATTGCAATACAAAAATTATTAAAGAAAAAAAATAATTTTATTTATTTTAGATTGTAAAAAAATTATATCATAAAATTCACCCTTGTTGACTTTCTCCCAATATTTTACTAAAATCTTTTTTATTTATTTTTCAACACTACTGCATTAATCAAGGCTGTGTTATTTAATGAAAACATTGATCTAGAGTGAAAAAGTAGATTTCGCCCAAGTTGTTGTATTAATTATTTTTAGAAGACTTAACGTAAATATATACAATCCTTGTTTACCCAACGGTTTAACATATATATATATATATATATATATATATATATATATATATATATATATATATATATATATATATTAAAGTTTTTTGAAGCGTTTTTTTTTTCAGTTAAAGCTTTTTTTTCATTTCATTGTTTTTTCAAAATCTTTAAAAAATTGTTAATTTTTAGATTTGATCATTATTGCAAAAAAAATTTATGTTTTCTTAATTTGAAGAAATTTGTTGGTATTGGTAATGATTTTAAACTTTTCTATATTGGGTTATAATTTACTACATATTATATATCTCAAACCACAACTGAAAAACTTTAGATCCATTTGTCTATAAATCTTGTTAAGTACTATTTATTTTTTTATCATAGGTATTTATTACTGTTGCAAAGTTTTTTTTTCATGAAATAGTTTCTATTATTTCACTTTTATTGATGATATTTTATTTAAATTTAATGTAAATCATTCTTGATATCATAAATGTTAGATAATCTTATTAGTTTTTGTAATATTTTAATTTTTTATACATGTACTTGTATTAAGATATGTTTTTTGAACAATGCCTTTTATATTTATTGTTGAACAATCTTTTGTTTGTAAATGTTATTTGAAATGTTGTACTATTGAGTTCTTTATTTTATCATGTAATATAATATCTTTTTTTATTTTTAATTTTATGTTAATGACTTTTGTTCACTTTATTTTACATTTGCTTAGTTCTATGTTGTAAATTTATTACATATAAATTTCCAAAATTTCATCTATTTAATTTATACCGATATAGCTAAGTATTTCAAGTCACTCAATACATTAATTATTTTTATTTAAAAGTTTCGATGGTGTTTCATTTATTTTAAATATTTGCATTTATGTAACACACATGTTTAGAAAACATTAAAATTTTGTATTTTAATCAAAATTTTTCTTGTTATATATTATTATTTCTTTTTTACTATATCATGTTTGACATGTATGTAGTAACTTCATAATGGTTCAATAATTTGAAATTATAATTTTATAATGCATTTTTTATTTTTTTTTATTTAGTGTTTTATTTATGTAGGATTATTTAGATAATAAATAAAAATGAATCTAATGAAAATATTATCACTTCAATTAGTAAAAACTTGTTGATAACTTAATGAAAAAAATAGTAAGAAAGTTATTACAAAATGCTAGGTAAAAATATTAAATTGATATATAGATGACTTGCCCAAGAAGTTGTTTAAATTATTTTTGTGAAACTTTTCTTTTGTGATTGTTATAGTCTCATCAAATATTCAATAATCATGAAATCTATATTTAAAAGTTTCAAAGAGGATACATACTAACAAAAATATGTATGTCACAATAAAGATAAGGTGCTTTAAATTACATGACAATGTCATTGACATTTATTTTATGGTAATGCATATATTTTATTAAGTATGGTAATGACTTATTATGTAATATAAACTAAAAATTAATTTTTTTTTCATTTATAGATGTCTTGAATTTTCTTATTAATTAGTTATGATAGCACACTTTACTTTTTAGTAACATTTTATGCATCATGTATGAACATGACAAAACTCAAATGAAATAGTTAGATTTGTTAAATACATCGATAATAATTAATTTATATCAATATTGATTTGATTAATGTATTCAAATTTAAATCAATTAAAAAATGTAAAAGCGAGTAATTATGGTGGCAATAAAGCATGAACATTATTTTTTCTATAATGAAAATATGATTAAAAGTCTGAAATATTAGGAATATGTCTGTCATCTTTTTAATGCAAGTTATCTTATAGCTTTGATTCTTTAAAAATTTAGTTCAAAGATATTATTTCATGAAAGTTTTCACCAAAACATAAAATTAGAAAAATTAAGAAAGTAAATAAATTAAATATTATAAAGTCTTAAATTAATTTAAATCAATGTGTAATTGTTATAGTGTTTTAATTAAAAACTATTATGTTCAGCAATAACATTTAACAGTAGACAACTTTATGATTCAAAGAAAATTCGATACTGACTGATATGCTACAAATTTTAAACATTTAATTATTTTTTATTTTTCTAGAAATATTTTCTTTTTTTCAAATATTTATACATTCTTAAGTATGTTTCTACTTTCCTAGTTTTTGTTTTTATCATAACTTTTTAAAATATACTGAATAAGTTTCATTATTATAATAGTATCATTATTTTTTAAATATTTGTAATATTCATAATTGCAATAAAAAAATAAATTTACAATAGAATATCTAAAAACTTCTCACTAGCATTTTTCTTTTTATATTTACATATTTTTATAATCTTACATTTACCTTAGTTTAATTTGCAAAAACTTCTTTATACTTTGTCATATGCATAGTCCTTATCTTTAAATGAAAATCTACATTTTGGACCTTTACTTTACTAAAATCTTTAATTTTTTATGTTTTACTTCTATTAACCTTTCTTGTTTTCACTACATCATTCACAACATTTATTTGATAAAACATTATAATATTTCTTAAACAAACATTTTAAAATTTAAAACATTTCAAATTTTTATTTGTTCTTTTTTGTGTAATATTTTAGGTGTCTATAAAAATATTATAAACACTTATGCTATTGTGAAAATATTATTTGAAATTTTTAATATATAATTTTTTTTTAAATTTGTTCATAGAATATTTTTCTCTCAACATAACTATATTTGAGGATTAAAAAAGTGTAATATTTTCTATTTTTTTTAAGTTTTCCTAAAATATTTTTATTTTAATTAATCTATTTGCCAATATTATAATGTTGACTAAAATCTAAATTGAGATATTTCAAAACCATTTTTAGTATGCCACCTATAGTTTTATAATATAATTTTCTCTTTTTACTAGTTGTTCAATTTTATTCTATTTAGAGTTTTTATTTAATTTAAAAAATTAATATTTAATAAGTTAAGTTTACAAATGTGTTACTAAAGTCCTCAATGATCTTAGTTTAAATTGGTTAAAAATATCTATTAATAAATAAAAATAACAAATACATTGTAAGAATAAAACATTACTAAAATGCAAGTACTTATATGCTATAACATACTTAAAGAATTTTAATTTTTTAACAATGCATGATTATCCAAAGAATTCTTTTACAAGAAAAAAATTATCTCGTCAAAACAAGTGACAAATATGAAATTATAAATAAAGGAAAGGTAGTTCTTAATAAGTAAAATGACATAACAAAAATAAAACTTGTAAGATAACCATGCATACAAACAATCAAATTAGACCGAACATTAATCCTATATGAATGATGCTAAATACAATTAATAATCAAAACTTGACACCTATCATAATATCAAACAAAAAAATGAAATAAATATGAAAAATGACCATCTACTACTTACATAAGCCATCCCTACATCCATCATATGTATCATGAGAAACAAGGCAATAAACTATTTTTCAGGAATGGGGTTGCTATATATTATAAAATGAAAAAGTACAACCCAAAGTGGCCTTATACGACGTAGCACAGTTAAGATTCCTTCAACATACATAAAGGTTTACGAGATATACTACCAGAAGCACATTTGAAAATTGTATTATAATCTGTAACAAAATACCTCAATAGGGTACAAAGTGATTCTCCTAGTCTGGTAATCATAATAAACTAATGAATTTGTTAATGACAAAGTGTCAAATTGATTATACCAACTCTATTATATTTGAATCAATTATAAATAGTACCATAACTTCTTAGTAAAAGAATGAAGTAATAATCATTCAAGTTTGATGATGTACTATTGTAAATGGTATTTCTTTGGGATTAGTTTTTTTGGAAGTGATAATATAGTATATCTATACAATGTAGTTAAACTACCTTACAAAAGGTAAGGAGAAACTTAAAAGTTATCTACTAAGATTTCTATGGTCACAAATGCACACATGACATAAAAAAAATAAGACATTATGGCTTTTACTATTTATGAATGTATGGTAATTTAGTTTTACACATGTTCAATATGGCTTTACCTTGTAATCGAATACTATAATAATCTCATGTCTATTTGTTATCTAATTAACCAACCATTTTTGTAATTTTTCTGACTATATAATTACCCGCATTATAAATGAAAGGCCAATCCACATCAATTGCTTTGAGCACTTGTATAATTTTCTAAGTGCTTATTTTTTGGCTTTAAATGATGTTTTTGGAGACCTTGGATCATTCAAAGATGTGTGATGTAATCTGGTTCAATCATTAACATAATATGCTTATTGCCATGCATAATTCCTAATCGTTTGTGATAGAAAATACAATTTCTTCCATAATAGTGAAATAGCCTTCGAATTTGGTAATGACTTTTAATATTTTACCACTATAATCTGATATGATTCTAAAAGCTATAGTTCACTCCTTCATACAACTTTTTATACACATTGAGTTTCACTTTTCTATTATGTGACAAGATCTAATTGACTAACATGAATGTCCTAAACCACATTTAACTTAATAGCTAACCTAGTCGCATTTGTACCAATACCATCTCCTCTTAAATAGCTTACTTAAGAGAAAAATATTTGAATATGTTATAGAAATATTGCTTAAGTTTTTCATAAAACATTCTTGTGTTCACTAGTAAGTTTCCTTTTTTGTATTTAAGAATTCTTGCTTTCAAAATTTATTTTTTGATTGTTGAACAACTTTTTATAGTTTTTGTGTACCTAATATTACCTTTAAGATTTTACCTAATTTATTGCATTTTAATTCATAGTTTTAGATACTTAAACATTTTCATTGCAAGAATATTTTTGATAAATTAGTCATGCAAAATGTTTTTAACCTTGCAAATTTTTACTTGAACTGTGAAGTTTTCTTTGTAATTACTCTTAAAAGATATTTTTTATTAATATATTCTATAAAACTTTTAAACATTTTAAATATTGTGTTACACTAACAACATATTTTTCTATTTTTACATTTTTTATTCTTGCCTATTTAATTTTTCTAATTTAATTACTTTTAAAATGGCAAACAATATTTTTTATGCCTAAACAATTTTTTTAAAAAAATACTTACAGAATAGCATATTAACAATAAAACATTTTTCATACAGGTAATCTTGAATATTTAGTTTGATTATGTAGAAAATTAGTTTTGACATTGTTTTCTTGATGCATTAAAAATTTCAATTTCTTATTTACATGAAGAACACTATATGTTTTTGTTTATTTATACAATTATAATTTACATTAAAATTTTATAATATTACTATGAATATTTTTATTTTTATCATGTTAATGCTTAATGCTTTACATTTGAATCATATAATTTATATGTTCTAAGTTATTAGTACTGTTATTGTCAATATTTTTTGCAGTTAAGGTATTTTATTTTTTACAATAAGTACTTTTCAAAGACGCTTTTTAAAAAAAAAAATTAGCCTTTTTGACAAATCACAATTTAACCATTTGTTTTGGTCAAATATTTACAACTATTTTTTAACTTGGTAGATTGGAAAGTTGCATGTAGTATTAAAAATTGAAAAAATTTTCTTAAATCTAAACTCAACAAAGCTCTCATGAAAATGGATGAAACATAATATTGCAAAAGGGGTTTTTTAGTTAAGGAGAGATCATACTTAACAAAATATTTGATCTTTTGCAACAAGGTTTTGAAAATTGAGGATTTTAAAAAAAAAACTTTCATCATTTTGAGAATGCTAGTACTAAAATTTTACTATTTTTTTGTCAAGGTAATTACCACTCTATTTTAAAGTCTTTAAATTTTCTTGAAACAATACCAAATTGTACGCAATAATAATGATTTTAACACAACTTTACATAACTCTTTTTATTTTTAAAAGTATTCGACAAATTGGCAATACAACGGTTTTTGTACATCTACTTCATTTTTATTATATTTGCATTTATAATAATTTTACATTATTTTTCCAAAAAAACCCCCATTCTTGTACTTTATCGATTAAAAAATGTGGATATTTGAGTGTTAAGGAATTTATTGAATTTAGTAATTGTCAATCTTTTTAACTAGTTCTAGCTGCATTAAAATCTTTGTATTAGTATGTCTTTAGTTTTTACATTTTTCCATTGTTTCTCGCAAAAGTGATATTTAGCAATGTTGCACTACTAAAAAAATCATATTTCATCATGCAACATACAATTTACATATCATAAAATTTTTTGTATGTAAATGCTTTTTTGTTTATATTATTCATTTACAATATTTACTAAAACAGTTTTTAACTTATTTTATATATGGATCTACGTTTCAAATAATTTATTATTTTTATAGTTTTCTATTCATTACACTCATGGATAATTTATTTATTTGTATAGATAGCTGTTATTTATTTGTAACACTCAATTCATTTAAGTAATTGAATTATTTTGCTACATATTTATCTTTCTTATTTGTTATATGTTTTTATATTCATTAAGAATCTAGTTTGACATTTTTTAATAAAAAGGTATTCTATAGATAATTACCCACAAAGTTATGAACATTTAAATTTGTTACTATCTTTTATGTTCGTAATAAATTATTTATGTTAATATGTTATTGATATAATTTGGAACTAATGAATAATGAACAAAATAATGATTATTGCAAAGTATTTTAGTTACTTCGCCTTCTTCACAACTTTTTGGGATACAAATATTTTTTATTACAATACTATAACATTAATTTTTTAAGTTGCTGTTAGCATATAACATTTTAATTTTTTGTTTTATTACAACATTATACAAGTATTATTTAAAATTTTTTTTGTCAACATTTCTTGTAAAAACTATTATTCTGTTTTACTACTTATCTTTGTTTTATTATGATTTTTTCCTTTTATCGTTATAATGATATTATTAAGTCCTAAATGACTATTTTTTTAAAAAAAACTTTATATGTAATCTCACTATTTAGTTTTGTTCTTGATATTGTATTGCTTTTTATTACTTTGTAAAGAATTTTTATTGCCTAAATATATTTTTGGGTTAATGTTTGCACAAATAATTTCAAATTATAAATAAAACAAATTACAGCAAATTAAGTTTTGAAATTTTCTAAGTAATTACTTACATTACCTTATTTGTCTTTGTTCCAATGTTGTAAAAAGCTTGCTATGTATTACAAAAATATTTAAAAATTAAATTATCGATTTAATTTAATTTCTTTAATGTTTCATATCATGATAACTCTATCTAGACTATTTTTGTTTCCATTTTTTTTATAAAATGTGAATGAAATATTTTAGATAACTAAAAATTTATGTACAATTGGAAAAAATAAATTGTTTTTGTTATTAAAAGAAGAAGATTGAAATTTTAATATACGTTTTATATAAATATAAATCTAAGAAATACATTGAGTAAATAGAAATATTAAATATTTAATCTGTTATAATTCTAGTGAAAAGTAACTTTCTAGCTAATGCTAACATGTTATTATAGAAGAATAATCAATTAAAGAAATAAGAATGAATCATATAAATAAATTTTTAATTTAATTAGAGTTATGAAATAAAAAATATTTAAATTTTTAAAAAACTAGCATATAAAAATGAAATAAAGATTGCATAAAATTTTGAAAATTAAAAAATCGCATGAAGTACTGAACAATAAAAATGTTGAAAATAAATTTATAAATAGTGAATTGCCTTACGATTCCCAAAATGGGAAGAATGCCTTCGAAAAAGCAATTTATGAATGGACAATAATAACGAAACTTATTATTATATTTAATTAAAATAAAAAATATTTACATAATAAGACATAAAATGTCAAAAATAAAATTTACTTTAATTCTAAGAAAATTAAAAAATTGTCAAAAGTATAATCATATGTAGAAATAAAATTAATAAATCATGAATTGTTTAAAATATCAAATAAACGATAGTATGAAATATAGAAAAGACAAAATATTAATAAAACATTTATCATACTAACAAAATTATGAAAATTATTTTGTATCAAATAGAAAAGTAAAAAAGATATTTTAAATTTAAGGCAATAAAGTATTTATCTCTATGTTCACAACTATTAGCGATCCATTTTAGAGAGCTAAAATTCATCCATAACAAATACAAAGAATTTAAAGCAAACAAAATCTCTAAAATTTAGTTGCGCAATGGTAAGATGAAAACCCTCTAACATGTCTATAGTCCTTCACCACATCCACCCTAAGTATCGTTAAAATTTTCCGGTTTCGTGAACATATCGATCTGATACATTTCCCTTCTATTTAACTACTTGTTATGCACATTTTGAGTAACCTTTAAAATTTTATATTATATTCACTTTCTAAGTTTTTTCTATACATATTTATATGTAAGTTATGCAAATTATTTTAAAAGTTTTATTTATTCTTTTATCATATTTTTTTTACGTATTTTTAGTTCTTTAAAATTTTTTAAAATGAATAAGATGGCCTTCTGCTTTTCATTAGTGAAGAATAACGTTAATGTATTTTATAATTCTATACATACTATCTCCTTTATAATTTCGTTTTGAAGTTTTGTTAGACTAACATATCTTTTTTAAAAATTGTAGTTTCTTATTTCAACATTTCTCATTCCTAATAATTGTTTTAATAAAACATCTTCAATTATAATAAAGTTTTTGTGCATTTCATATTTGGTATAAAAAATTTAAATGTTATTAAAAAAGAGATGAATATTTGTTATTTCTTTTGTTAATAAATTTATACTTTTTATCAATTATGATGCTTTAATTTTAAATGAATTACTTTCACATAATTATGAACGTTTTATAAAAAATTTAAATTTGTTAATTGTGAGTGCTTTAACCATTTTACTATTTCGTTTTTCTTTACTTGCTTTCATACTACTGTCTGTGGCTACTACTTTGAACTTTTTGTTGATATATCATACATTTGCAAAAGTATTTCATGAATCATTTTATTAATATATATCAGCCTTTTTTAATATTTAAAATATTTTCTTTTACTTTTTTTTTTAATGTATTTGATAATATAAAGTGCCATAATGCATTAAAATTATTTTCCCACAAAAGATTATTTTTGCTGTACTTTTACTATAATATTTTTGTGAAATAAGTGATATACAAATTTTTATTTTAAATGCAACTTTTTTGTGAATGTAATAATCACATTATCTATGCATTAATATTTTGGATTATTTATGTGGTTTTGTTAGTTGTGAAACTTTTATTCTGCATTAATATCTTTAATTATTGTACTTTTTGAATATTAAATTGTTTATATTTTATGCATATTATTTACTATAATTTTTAGTTTTATTAATTTTTCTATCTTTATATTTGTGCTTGTACGGCCACTTTGCACTACTCTATTTTTTTATATTTTCAACTTTTTTAATTTGTTTCAATTGGTATTAAACCCTCCATCAAGTTGGCAAGAAGAGAGCAAATCACATTAGCTCTATCATTTTGATGGGCTAAGAGACGATAAAAAGTAGACAAATAGGAAGCAAGAGGTTGACCATACCAAAATGAAATTGAGGACCTCTTTCTTTTTAGAAAAAGAACATCAAAACCATAAAAGCCCATTAGAATCTCCTTTAGATGCTTAAACACAAACTCTATGAGAAGAAAGAGTAGCCAAAACAAATTTGACACCTTGCCAAATGACTATTTGTTAAAGCTTAAGAAGTTTTGATTCATTCTACGTGCTTTGTTACACCTTTTAAACTCCTTTGAAAGTGAAATTTGAATGAAATTTGCAATAGCTCTCGCAATGTTTTGCCTTCTACCATCAGGTGACTGGCAATCCTAATCTTTCAATAACGATTTATTAACTAAAAAATGCTGATTTATTGGAAGATGCATGTTCAACAAAACTCACTGAAATATCAATTTACGTCGTTATTCTCTCTCAAGATTTTCTTGTCAATAGAAATGGACATTAATTTGATGCTAGTTGAACTGGGCTTTAGCAAAAGGGATGAATGTTAAAGAATAAAAACGTAGACTTTTAAAAAAAGTTTTTTAAAAATTTATTTTAAAGTAACCATTTTATGTTTCCTACTAGTCTCCAAAAAATCATTGTCAATTATTTTATTCAAATTTCTAATTTTTATGATAAATTAATTTTATTTAATTTAAAAGTAAACATTAAAATTTTAAAAATTTGGAAATAATAAAAAAGTGAAACTAGTTTTGATGATTTCGCTCAAATTGGAGCTTGCATCAAGACCAAACAATGGACAAACAAAAAAAATCAAACTAATTAGTATAAGCCTTTCACGAATAGGTAACCCTCACAAAAATAAAATAGAATAAAAGGGCTATAATAGTTTTCCAATGAAATAAAAATGATGAAAAAAATACAATAACACATTTGAGTTAATGCTTATAATAATCTAATGTTTGATAAAAAATTAAAAAGAATACAAATGTGTTGTTCTTTTAGTTGAATGAAGTAAGGAATAAAAAAAATAAAAAATTTCCTAATTTGAGAACATAGGAGAGTCGAGAGTTCAAAAAATTAAGGATACAATGAATGTAAATAATAATTAATATCAGTTGCTAAGACTTAAATTTTGTTGCTTAAACAAATTCTTGATTTTTTCAACAATTTTTTAATATTTAAAAAATTTAGAATTTATAAACATATTATCACTAAAAATAGCTACAAAAAATTCCTATAAGTTGTTATGGGTTGAATAGCTCGAATTTAGTAATTATTCAAAAATAGTAGTTTACAATAAATAATGAGATAGGTTGGCCCAATGGTGTTTATACTATAACTATAACAATCCTTCAAATTTCAACAGGACCTTCCAAATTTAGGATAGATTAAGGTAAATACGAGCAGCATGATTGATTTTATTATGGATTTGTAAGAAAAATTTTTGCCCGTAAAAAGTAAATGATAGCCACGTGATAGATTTTAATGTAAATAATTAAATCAAAACATTGTTTGATTGAATCAAGATAGATGATTGATTCATGACTGATTTCAATCTAGACCATTATAATCAAAAAATATAATAATTAGGTAGATTTAAATCTACATCGTTTAGAAATGGCATTAAATTTCAATCATTCAATCTTGAAAATTGTAAGACTATACAATTGTATTTAAATTTATACATTTTTTAAAGATGAAAGAATATTTGAATGTTTAACCACCAAAATTGTGCGACCAAGCAACGGATTTGGATCAACGTGTTTTATAGAGGCAAATGAATTTTAGATTATTTAATGTTAGCACAAAATCAAATGTTGCACATCTTCTTTAATATTTTTCAAGTGATATAAGCTAAATGAGTTAGGAATTTTTTACACAAGTTGTTTATTTGCACTTGAGAAAGTTGTATATATGTTTTACTCATGTGAATAGAATTAGTCAAAAATATGAGATTGACTACACCTTTGCTAGCTTCGAAGATCATGACCCTTGCTCCAAGAGTCATGCCTTAACTATATACTTAGGAAAGCTTTGGCTTAACTTTGTTATAAGATGGTCTTTTTTCATAATTTACTTTTTTGTGTATTTGGAAAGAGGTTATCAATGATGTGATCACAATAAGATGATTTATTAAAAAAATCAAAATTTGGAGTCCTCTATTTCTTAAGATAATTATTTAAATAAAAATTATAATGATGACGAAGTTTAATTTTACAACTTACTAAAAATATTTTAAATAATGTCTAATATTTTAATAAAAAAGTGAAAATTTTAAACTTAAATTCAAATTGAATATCTTTATAATCAATCAGTTTAACGAAAAAATCTTCATAGATCTAATGTTTTCTTTTATGTAGATTTCTTGATTAACATAAACATCTGCTATCCAAAATCTTAAAGTTCACTTCATAAACTTTATTATATATACTTAGGTGTTATCATCAAATAAAGCATAATAATGGGTTTTCAACTCCATAATTATTATGTTAAAGGGCGATATAATTATTTGATTTATAATCTTATTTAATTCAATACTTTGTGTTCACATGATTTCAATTGTTGTTGGTGTAATATTAAAACTATGGTTGATTAAATTGTTTAAATTTTAACTATTCACTATTATTTATCCATATGTTTCACTATCTTCTCTTGCGAACAGAGGTTCACATTTTATCCTACAAAAATATTAGGGAAGGCGATCCCCCTTATCATGAGTAGGATGAAAATAAACTTGTGTCCTACAAGTATCAAGTGATTTGTTTAATAATTCTAACCCAAAGTACTATATAAAAGACATGCTCCAAATGGCAAATTATTGCATTAGGAGCTCTATATTGTTAATATTCATTAACACAACAATCAATTGATTAAGCTCTATAATAGATTCATCTACTAGATTTTGATATATAGGGTATGAGACAATTAATAAAAACTTAATAAATAGTATATTGATTTTTTCATCACCAAAACATTCTATAACAACCAATTCCTTAACATAAATAGTATAACAAATAATAGAAATTCTAAATAATTAAAACTTTATCCATAAATAGTCATCTCAATTCTTTAGCTTTATTATATCACGAATTATGATCTATTATTGTATGCTTATGTATTACCTAATATTTGTACATAACTTGACTATTTCAATCATCTTCTACCTCAATCTATATTTTTAAACATATTTTATATGCTTGTGAATCATGTACTAATAGTTGTCATACATCATTTGTATGCTAATTTGTCTTGAAAAGACTCATATGCATTATCTTTGTCCACCTAAATCAATTTTGTAAGAGTAGTAATGGTCTTCCTTTGTTTAAGAGTTGCATTATTTATTTAAAGTTCTGTGGTCATATTACAAAATTTTATTGTTTAAAATACGGTAATAGTTTGCACCTTTTTCTTTCAAATTTATTATGCTTTATAAAATGAAAATAGTTTATGTAAATATGTTGTGCATAGCTTTTAATGTCTTAAGTGCACCATTATCATGATTATTTTAATTATATTTGTAATTTTGAACATTTGTTGTTTGTAACATTAAGCATGTTTAATTTGTAATTTCATGAAAAAACATTTATATTATGCGGCATCAATAATTTATTTATTTCATTATAATAATTATATTATTTTCATATATCTACATTTTTTATGTAGGTAAAATTTATCATTTTCACTTTACAATTTATTTTTTTTTTTTAAAAAAATCTAAGACTTTTTAATTTTCTTGTAACTAATTTGTGATACTATCATTAATGTATAAACTATTTCATTATTCATGTTTATGTTGTTTCATTATATATGTGCAAACTGTTAAACAATCAAATTTGTATTTGACATTTTCATGCATGATCAATGTCATGTGATTTTTCATTTACTTTTTTAGTTATATTTTTAAAATTAATTTTTAATATGTTCTCGCAACATTTCTAAAAATTATAATTTTTTTGTGTTAATTAATTGTTAAAATTAAGAATGATTAATTTGAAATACAAACACTTTAATTCTTTTCATATTTTTTATTATGTTAAAAAGCATTCTTTTCGATGTTATGAGACTTATGAATACATATAATGTTTTTGCCTAAAAACCCCAAAGAATTGGAGATCTTATAAAAATTCTTTAGCTACATTAAACACAACATTTGAGATTAAATCAAAATAATTAGTCAAGAATTTTCCATTAAAAACTTTTAGGCTCAAAGTACTGCCTAAATTCATATTAAAATTTGTATCTTTATGACGTTCTTGGTGATATCTTGCATTATGTTTTTTTGTTTGTTGATATATTTATTTTTTTAAGACTTCTTAAGTATTTTCATAATATATAGATCTGTTAGGATTGTTTTGTACCATATATACACACAATAATATGATAATATTTTTGTTAACAAATTTTAACTTGACAAAAAACTAATACACATAACGAATATAACATTTCTATAACATTATTGTATCATTTTTTTTGTCCACTATGCAATGAATAAAAAGAAATGAATCAGACAAGTAGAACATTCTAATTTTTACTATTTCATATGAAAGTTATTGTTATACCCGGTAAAATATTATAGGTTTAATTTTCAATAATTCGAATTGTGGCTTGGATGATTTCAAATCGACAGTAGGATTGAGCAAGGAGCTCAATTGGAGGCTATTGGAATTTCTGAAATTTTCTGGGGATTATTCGGAGCACCGAGATTTTTTTTTTAAAAAAAACGAAATTTGGATTTTTATTTTCTTTTTTACCGTGCGTGAACCGGACCGGAGCGATTCAGCGAAAGCGGGCGGTTCGCCGAGGTGCGTTTGCGCATGCGTATGGATAAGCCGCGGATAAGCGGATCGGACGGACGAGATCAGCGGTGGAGATTAACCGGCTGATCGAGTGTTAAGCGGCGTTTTTAGAAGGTCAACCGGCGCTTAATGGGTCTTAACGGGTTATTACCGGTTTAAGTTGGGTATTTAACCCGAACTGTTCGGCTGTTAGGGTTTCGAACGGCGGTTAGAGGCGAAGCGTTCGCGGCGAACGGCGGTGATTTCCGGCAACCTTCCAAGGGGCTTTTGGTAACCGGAGGTTCGCGGGACAGAGGCGAACATTTTGGTACCGGTTTCGTTCGGCGAGGAGCTGCGGTTGATCGCGTGCGGGCTTCACCGTCGCCGGCGACGAGCAAAGGTTGGAAATTCAGTCTAAATTAATTAATTAGCAAATTAAAATATGGATTATTTAGCGAATTTTAGGAAATTCAGATTTAAATTAGTTATTTAGCAAATTAAAAATATGGATTATTTTAGAAATAGCTACCGTAGCATGCGGATTGTGGTTTTTGAAATTGATTAATCCAAATTATTGATTTTAGCATTTTAGGGTTCTCGGAAAATTATACCCGCCGAATTCGGAAATTTTACCGAGCATGTGTTGATTCGATTATGTGCTTTAATCATGTTAAGATAGTATCAAATGCTGAAATTTGTTTAATTTCATAGATTGTTAAAATGGGGATCGGATGAAACTTCGGCGGAAATTTTGATTGAACCTTAGAAATTAGTGGCATTATTGAAACATTAGGATAGTACGAACATTGGATTTTGTTTCTCCTTGGTCTCGGTCGCCGGAAATCGACGGGGAAAACGGAATTTTCCCGGAGGTATCGTCGGCTAGGGTTTCGCGGGCGCCGGGCGGAGGAAGGAGATGGATTAGATTAATTACGGTCTAGTTAATTAAGTAATTGTAATTATTCAATATTTATTAATAATTAAATGCTAAACGTCGGCTGGAAATTTGGATTAAATATTCGGCCGGTGGGTTCTCGATTCAGCGCAAATCTCCCGAACCGGTGGCGAGATCCGGTTAAGGAGATTCAGCGCGGACGAACGGCGCGGCGCGGAGGAAAATTTAATTTCAGAAATTAATCCGAATTTTTGGAAAAAGGATATATGTGGAATTTAAATTTTATTCGGAAATTTATTCCGAATTTCGAAGAATGGATAAAGGGCGGAAATTGATTTTGGAATTTAAAAATTTCCTGAAGTGAGAAAAAGGTGATTTTAGGAAATCACATAGCCAAGTTGAAATTGACTGTTGGAAATTATCCATAAATTCAGTGCAGCTGGATTAGTTGGAAGGAAGTGTGACACTTGGGTAAGTGCTACCAGAATAGTCAGAATTTTGGTACAGTTTGTGTTGCTTGGATGGCAATGGCTTGGTTTGAGTCAGTTTACTCAGTGTTGGCATATTTCACAGATTGGCATATTGGACCGGACTACTATAGACCCTATATGATGTTTTAGGGTAGTTGTGGTAGGTAACTGTGCGGTTCAGACTTAGCTTCCACAGTATACATGTGACTGATAGGCGCCATGCGTGTTTCGAGATGGGCGTATCCCACTGGCATGCTACCTGGAACACCAGGCTAGGTTGTGATGCGTGTTTCGAGATGGGCAATCCCACTGGCATGCTTTGCCTAGGCGCCATGCGTGTTTCGAGATGGGCATTCCCACTGGCATGCTATATAGACGCTTAGGTGTCGGGTGCTAGGCGTTATGATGCATGTTTCGAGATGGGCGTATCCCACTGGCATGCTTTGCCTAAGCGCCATGCATGTTTCGAGATGGGCGATCCCACTGGCATGCTACCTGGAAGCCCAGAGGAGAGCTACTCTGGCGTGACTGGGGTGACTGTGGTTGGTCGGAGTCTGGAACTGAGAGTGCCTTTCCACCCTACATTGTTATGCTGTATTCCTATACTCTTGCTATTATCCTTCTCTTGTATATGAGTTTTTACTAGCTGTCTTTCCTACTGGGCGTAGCTCACTCCTTTATTACCTATATTTTTCCAGCGGCTCGACAGTCTTGATGCCACCCAGATTAGGTGGGATCGTGGTCAGCAGGCTAGTGGAGGATATCTGATCTGTGATTTTCTGAGACATTTTGGTTAGTGTGATTGATACTATTGGATGTATTCAGGGAGACTGTTATTCTTATGTCATGTAATATGTGAGGGTGATTCTGACTTATGTATCTAGTTGGATGATATTGTATTTGTTGGACTTGGATCTTATTCTTGTGATGTAGTTTCTATTCACTGTTTTACTTTATTGTCTTGGTGGTATAGTGTGTGGAGTGCCATATTTTATCTGAGGATGTTATGTATTTTATTTTTGATGGTGAGGTCATTACATGACTATGGAACTTAACCGTGGGGATTCAGACTTCTATTAGATCGGTTCTCCTACCGGTATGGGTTAGGAGTATGGGGTCTAGTAGGAGTAACATTGCGCGAGACCATCTGTTAATTCAGGAGTCATGAACCTGATTTGACGGTGTACCCGGGAGATGGGATCCACATTATTAAGGAAAGTAGGTGTGTAATGATGTGTTATATCCTATGTTTTTCGTAGGCTACTCAGGTTGGTATGGGACGATCTGAGCTGTCTATATGCAAAAAAAAAATATGCCAAAAATCAGCCTAGGAAAAAAAATGGGGTGTAACAATAGTGGTATCAGAGCCCTAGGTTAGGATAGTGGGGCTATACATGTATAGAAGTTCAGCCCTAGGTTAGGATAGTGGGGCTAGACATGTATAAAAGTTCAGCCCTAGGTTAGGATAGTGGGGCTAGACATGTATAGAAGTTCAACCCAAGGTGGGGAGAACTGTTGGTCATTTTATTATACTATGGTAGTCCGTATGCCAAATGCCAAATGACGACTCTAATGCCAGATTAGTTGCTTTGACAGTATGGCTAATACCAGGAGACTTCCCGTTCGTGGAGCAGCTAGAGGCAGACCTGTATCTGCTACTTCTACCCCGGAGATGATCCCAGTATTGCCAGTTGAGCCAGCCGTGGATCGTTGGATCGATGCCTTTATGCGGCTGCGTCCGCCGAGTTTCAGTGGGTCGGCTGACCCAGCGGTGGCAGATGACTGGATGGCTCATATGCTTGAGCTGTTTGATGCTTTGGGATGTCCACTCGGCAGGAGGGTAGTACTTGTTACTCTAGTATTGGAGGGAGAGGCTGCTACCTGGTGGAGAGGCCAGCGGCGCGCTGTGTTTGGGGAGGTCCAGAACAGCGAGATAGCTTGGGAGGACTTTGTTGAGGCATTCAGGGAGTGCTACATTCTGGCTTCTGTCATGTCTCAGTCTAGGAGGGACCTTATACACCTCAGGTAGGACCAGATGTCAGTGAACGACTACTTATCGAGATTCACATATCTGGCGAGGTATGCCGCAGAGCTGGTACCATCTGAGGAGCGCAGATGTGAGATGTTCTTGGAGGGACTTCGTCCTATGCTGCAGCATCAGTTGGTTGTGAGCCAGTTTGCCAGATTTCGTGACTTGGTGGAGGCTGCGAGATCCGTTGAGCTTATTGACATCCGGATGGAGGCCCAGAGAAAGGATCACAACAAGAGGAAGGAATTCAGAAATGCCCAACAGAATAAAAAGGGCAAGAGACACATAGGTCACCGTGGCACTCAGGAGGGCGTGTTCCAGCCACGGCCTATTTCCGAGAGGCCAGTGCAACAGACAGGTATTCGGACTGGGGGTATTATTTGCTACCACTGTCAGCAGCCAGGACACATAAGGTACGACTGCCCAGAATGGAAGAAACAGAGGATCACAGGACCGGTTGGTTCATCTGGGGGACAGCCCAGAGTATTTGCATTAACTCAGCAGTAGGCTTCAGAGTCACCAGAGGTGATCACAAGTATGCTTTATTTTGGCAACATGCAGTGCGTGACTTTGTTTGATACTGGTGCATCTCATTCTTTTGTTGCGGAGAGGATTTGGAATCAGATATCAGGATCCAAGGGTTATTTAAAAGAACCCTTACTGGTTAGACTTCCTGATGGGAAAGAGATTCCCACTGTTCAGAAGATTGATGGGTCTATTCTGATTAGTGGACACGAGTTCGTGACAGAGTTGATATGTGTGCCGCTAACAGAGTTCGACATCATTTTGGGGATGGATTGGTTGTGCTACCATGCAGTGGTTCTGGATAGTTGCGAGAAGAAGGTTAGGATCAGGGTGCCTGGTTCGAAGGATGTGATATACTTTGGTCTGAATAGGCAGATTCCCCTGATCTCAGTTCTTCAGGCAGAGAGGCTAGTGAGTAAGGGTTGTACTGGTTGGTTGGCTTATGTGACAGATAGTCATGCCACCACTACCCCTTTGTCAAATATTCCAATGGTGAGACACTTCCCTATGGTTTTTCGAGAGGAGTTGCCTGGACTTCCACCAGCTAGGGAAGTGGAGTTTTCGATTGAGTTGGAGGCAGGAGTAGCTCCTATTGCTAGAGCTCCCTACAGGATGGCTCCAGCCGAGCTAGCAGAGTTGAAGACTCAGTTGTAGGACCTATTAGACAAGGGACTCATACGCCCCAGTTGTTCACCTTGGGGTGCCCCTGTCTTATTCGTCAAGAAAAAGGATGGTAGTATGAGGCTGTGTGTTGATTATAGGGAATTGAATAAGGTTATGATTCGTAACCGGTACCCTTTACCACGTATTGATGATTTACTAGATCAGCTGCAGGGGGCAACTGTGATCTCCAAGATCGACTTGCGTTCGGGTTATCACCAGATCCGGATTAGAGATTCTGATATACCCAAGACAGCCTTCCGTACTAGATATGGGCATTATGAGTTCATAGTGTTACCTTTTGGATTGACTAATGCTCCAGCAGTGTTTATGAATCTGATGCATCAAGTTTTTCATGCTTTCTTGGACCAGTTCGTGATCATATTTATAGATGATATATTGATTTATTCCAGAGATAGGGAGGCTCATACAGATCAGTTGAGGATAGTGCTCACAGTACTGCAGGAGAATGAGCTGTATGCAAAATTCTCCAAGTGTTCTTTTTGGCTAGACTCAGTAGCATTCTTGGGACATATTGTCAGTGTAGAAGGCATGGCTATTGATCCTAGCAAGATACGAGCTATTACTGATTGGAAACGACCATCTTCTGTCACTGAGATCCAGAGTTTCCTTGGTCTGGCAGGTTATTATAGGAAATTTGTTCCTCACTTTTCTAGGCTGGCCGCTCCACTGACACAACTGACCCGGAAGGGAAAATCTTTTGAGTGGTCAGAGAGTTGTGAGAACAGTTTCTTAGAGCTGAAGCGGAGGCTTAGTGTCGCTCCAGTATTGATTTTACCCACTCAAGGGAAGCCTTATCAGATGTACACTGATGCTTCATATATAGGCTTGGGAGCTGTACTGATGCAGGATGGCAGGGTTGTGGCGTATGCTTCGAGACAACTGAAGGATCATGAGAAGAATTATCCCACTCATGATTTGGAGTTAGCTGCTATCATATTTGCCTTAAAAATATGGAGGCATTATTTATATGGAGTGTCCGTAGATTGCTTCTCTGATCACAAGAGTCTCAAGTATCTATTCACTCAGAAGGAACTGAATTTGAGACAAAGGAGATGGTTGGAATTGATAAAAGACTATGAGCTGGTGATAAATTACTGCGAGGGTAAGGCTAATCCTTTTGCTGATGCTTTGAGCAGGCACGTAGTTATGCATACTATGTTAGTCTGTGACTCTATACTAGACTTGGATTGGGATATTGAAAGATGTCAGGAACAGTTGTCGGTTCAGAGACTGGTTCACAGACTCAGCTCGTTGACTATTCCGGCTGACTGGTTATCTGAGATGCGTGATCTTCAGCTTTGTGATGAAAAACTGAAGGAGAAGTTTGAGTTGGCATTGCAGGGATTGGGAGCAGACTTTGCTCTCAAAAACGACATTTTGACTTTCAGGGGTCGCTGGTGTGTGCCATCACATTAGGAGTTCAAGGAGAGGATCCATCGAGAGGCTCATTATGGAACTTTGGCTATGCACCCTGGAGAAGTCAAGATGTACAGGAATTTGAGGAGTGTTTTCTGGTGGAGAGGTTTGAAGGCAGATGTTGCTGCTTTTGTTAGGAAGTGCCTTACATGTCAACAAGTTAAGGCCGAGCACCAGAGACCTGGAGGATTGTTGCAGAGATTGCCGATTCCGGAGTGGAAATGGGATGACATCACTATGGACTTTGTGACTGGTCTTCCTCGTACCAGACAAGGTTTTGACGCCATTTGGGTCATCGTGGATCGATTGACCAAGTCAGCCCATTTCTTTTCAATTAAGAAGACGGATTCAGCGACAGAGTTGGCAGAGGTATATATTCAGCAGATTGTCAGATTGCATGGGATTCCCTGATCTATTATTTCTGACAGAGACGCCAAGTTCACATCACAGTTTTGGAGGAGCTTACACACTGCCATGGGTACACAGTTGAAGTTCAGTACTGCTTATCATCCTCAGACAGATGGACAGTCTGAGCGGACTATTCGGACCTTAGAGGATTTGCTACGCCTGAGCGTACAGACTTACTCAGCAGATTGGGCCAGACGGTTACCCTTGGTAGAATTTGTGTATAATAACAGTTTCCAGGCGTCGATTAGTATGGCACCTTACGAGGCACTGTATGGACGTCGATGTAGATCTCCTCTTTGTTGGGAGGAGGGTGATTCCAGGAGAGTGTGGGGACCCCAGATTGTGGAGGAGACCGCAGCGGAAGTCAAGTTATTGCAGGACAGATTACGTACTGTGCAAGATCGTCAGACGAAATATTATGATCCTAAGCACAGAGCTGTTGAGTTCTCTGTGGGAGATAGGGTATTTCTGAAGATCAGTCCTATGCGAGGTCTATTCAGGTTTGGCAAGTCTTCTAAGCTTCGACCTCGTTACATTGGACCCTATCCTATTCTGGAGAGGATTGGTGAAGTGGCTTATAGGTTGGAACTTCCTGAGCATCTGTCTGGGATTCACAATGTGTTTCATGTTTCGAATCTCAAGAGATATGTGCCAGATCCTTCTCATTGTATCGGTGATGATCTTCCTGGTTTACAAGTGGCACCAGATTCTTCTTATGTGGAACTGCCAGTTCGCATCCTCGAGGAGAGCAGCAGGCAGCTGAGGAACAGGTCGTTTCCTATGGTCAAGGTTCTGTGGAATAGACATGACGAAAGGGAGGCAACCTGGGAGCTAGAGCAGGATGTTGCGGAAAAGTGGCCGGAACTTCTTGCTGAATTTCGAGGGCGAAATTCCTGATAAGGTGGGGAGATTGTTATACCCGGTAAAATATTATAGGTTTAATCTTCAATAATTCGAATTGTGGCTTGGATGATTTCAGATCGATAGTAGGATTGAGCCAGGAGCTCAATTGGAGGCTATTGGAATTTCTGAAATTTTCTAGGGATTTTTCGGAGCACCGAGATTTTTTTTAAAAAAAACGAAATTTGGATTTTTATTTTCTTTTTTACCGCGCGTGAACCGGACCGGAGCGGTTCAGCGAAGGCGGAGGTTCACCGAGGTGCGTTTGCGCGTGCGTATGGATAAGCCGCGGATAAGCGGATCGGACGGACGAGATCAGCGGTGGAGATTAACCGGCTGATCGAGTGTTAAGCGGCGTTTTTAGAAGGTCAACCGACGCTTAATGGGTCTTAACGGGTTATTACCGGTTTAAGCTGGGTATTTAACCCGAACTGTTCGGCTGTTAGGGTTTCGAACGGCGGTTAGAGGCGAAGCGTTTGCGGCGAACGGCGGTGATTTCTGGCAGCCTTCCAAGGGGCTTTTGGTAACCGGAGGTTCGCGGGACGGAGGCGAACATTTTGGTACCGGTTTCGTAATGCGAGGAGCTGCGGTTGATCGCGTGCGGGCTTCACCGTCGCCGATGACGAGCAAAGGTAGGAAATTCAGTCTAAATTAATTAATTAGCAAATTAAAATATGGATTATTTTGCGAATTTTAGGAAATTCAGATTTAAATTAGTTATTTAGCAAATTAAAAATATGGATTATTTTGCAAATAGCTACCGGAGCATGCAGATTGTGGTTTTTGAAATTGATTAATGCAAATTATTGATTTTAGCATTTTAGGATTTTCGGAAAATTATACCCGCCGAATTTGGAAATTTTACCAAGCATGTGTTGATTTGATTATGTGCTTTAATCATGTTAAGATAGTATCAAATGCTGAAATTTGTTTAATTTTCAAAAATTGTTAAAATGAGGATCGGATGAAACTTCGACGGAAATTTTGATTGAACCTTAGAAATTAGTGGCATTATTGAAACATTAGGATAGTACGAACATCGGATTTTGTTTCTCCTTGATCTCGGTCGCCGGAAATCGACGGGGAAAACGGAATTTTCCCGGAGGAATCGTCGGCTAGGGTTTCGCGGGCGCCGGGCGGAGGAAGGAGATGGATTAGATTAATTACGGTCTAGTTAATTAAGTAATTGTAATTATTCAATATTTATTAATAATTAAATGCTAAACGTCGGCTGGAAATTTGGATTAAATATTCGGCCGGTGGGTTCTCGATTCAGCGTGAATCTCCCGAACCGGTGGCGAGATCCGGTTAAGGAGATTCGGCGCGGACGAACGGCACGGCGCGGAGGAAAATTTAATTTCGGAATTTAATCCGAATTTTTGGAAAAAGGATATATGTGGAATTTAAATTTTATTCGGAAATTTATTCCGAATTTCGGAGAATGGATAAAGGGCGGAAATTGATTTTGGAATTTAAAAATTTCCTGAAGTGAGAAAAAGGTGATTTTAGGAAATCACATAGCCAAGTTGAAATTGACTGTTGGAAATTATCCATAAATTCAGTGCAGCTGGATTAGTCGGAAGGAAGTGTGACACTTGGGTAAGTGCTACCAGAATAGTCAGAATTTTGGTACAGTTTGTGTTGCTTGGATGGCAATGGCATGGTTTGAGTCAGTTTACTCAGTGTTGGCATATTTCACGGATTGGCATATTGGACCGGACTACTATAGACCCTATATGATGTTTTAGGGTAGTTGTGGTAGGTAACTGTGCGGTTCAGACTTAGCTTCCACAGTATACATGTGACTGATAGGCGCCATGCGTGTTTCGAGATGGGCGTATCCCACTGGCATGCTACCTGGAACCCCAGGCTAGGTTGTGATGCGTGTTTCGAGATGGGCAATCCCACTGGCAAGCTTTGCCTAGGCGCCATGCGTGTTTCGAGATGGGCAATCCCACTGGCATGCTATATAGACGCTGAGGTGTCAGGTGCTAGGCGTTATGATGCGTGTTTCGAGATGGGCGTATCCCACTGGCATGCTTTGCCTAAGCGCCATGCATGTTTCGAGATGGGCGATCCTACTGGCATGCTACCTGGAAGCCCAGAGGAGAGCTACTCTGGCGTGACTGGGGTGACTGTGGTTGGTCGGAGTCTGGAACTGAGAGTGCCTTTCCACCCTACATTGTTATGCTGTATTCCTATACTTTTGTCTTATCCTTCTCTTGCATGTGAGTTTTTACTAGCTGTCTTTCCTACTGGGCGTAGCTCACTCCTTTATTACCTATATTTTTCCAGCGGCTCGACAGTCTTGACGCCACCCAGATTAGGTGGGATCGTGGTCAGCAGGCTAGTGGAGGATATCTGATCTGTGATTTTCTGAGACATTTTGGTTAGTGTGATTGATACTATTGGATGTATTCAGGGAGACTGTTATTCTTATGTCATGTAATATGTGAGGGTGATTCTGACTTATGTATCTAGTTGGATGATATTGTATTTGTTGGACTTGGATCTTATTCTTGTGATGTAGTTTCCATTCACTGTTTTACTTTATTGTCTTGGTGGTATAGTGTGTGGAGTGCCATATTTTATCTGAGGATGTTATGTATTTTATTTTTGATGGTGAGGTCATTACATGACTATGGAACTTAACCGTGGGGATTCAGACTTCTATTAGATCGGTTCTCCTACCGGTATGCGTTAGGAGTATGGGGTCTAGTAGGAGTAACATTGCGCGAGTCCATCTGTTAATTCAGGAGTCATGACCCTGATTTGACGGTGTACCCGGGAGATGGGATCCACATTGTTAAGGAAAGTAGGTGTGTAATGATGTGTTATATCCTATGTTTTTCGTAGGCTACTCAGGTTGGTATGGGACGATCTGAGCTGTCTATATGCAAAAAAAAAAAATATGCCAAAAATCAGCCTAGGAAAAAAAATGGGGTGTAACAGTTATGCAAAAACACAAAACAAAATGACAACTCTTACGTGGAAGATACAACTTACTAACAAGATGTGGTTTGTCATTCAATGTTAGATGTAGAATGACAAATTATATCATATATGTTCAACACAATTACAGTTTAATTAAGACTTAGAATTCTCATAAGAGATAAAAATTTTACACAAATGAAAAAATGTTTGTATAAATATCAAATGTAGAAGAACTCAACTCTTAGAACGTTAAAATGAACATGACAAAATTGGTAACTTCTAAAACAATGTTCACACTTTATATTTCTATCTCAAATGATAGTCATATATGCATAATGAGACAATCGTAATTATATTACCCGTTTATAGTTCTAATTTTAACTAGCAAATTAATACAAAAACTTGATCATGCATATGCCACATTAGTCATCACATTTGTTGACCATAAACTAGAGAAGATATAAAGCTTTTTCTCTTAATTTATTTCACATATCTTGATTCTATCATACTTTGTATTGAATACCATGTGTTCAAGAGCTAAACATGTTAAATGCACTAAAGAAGAATGGTTTAAATGGAATGATTCCTTCTTTTTTTTAAAGTAATTACAAGTTATCTATAAAGGAAAGGTTTAATTGTTTTACTAATTAAAATATAATGAACATACACTCTTCAAATAGTTTATCAGCAACATTTGAAGGAAACCCACTTGAGCTTAGATCAGAAAGTTCATCAAGCCATTACGCAGACCCAAAAAACTTCAATCAAACTTAAGGTGTATGTATGCCATGCTACATTGCAATTTTTCAGTTTCACTACTTAATACTACATATTCATAATAATAGCTCAACGAAAAATTACTACATAATATCTTTGTCGAGCTATCTCAAATAGTTTTTTAGGTTACTCCACAATACGTGATTTAAAAATTAAAATGCAAAAGTCTCCGTATAATCTTCTATTTTTTAATTGAATTTTCGCAATGATTTTATTTTTATACAATCCATTATGATTTTAATGCTTTCCAATTTAATTATTTTTAATATAAAATATCATTAATTATTTATTGAGATAACATTTTTCAAGATTTTAAATTTCCTTTCAATGATAATATTTTCTATCCACTTTAACAAAAAAAATTTATGATCGAGATAATATTTTCTATCGTTTAATTTTCGTAAGATTTAAATAGATTTTTGAATTTGTGGTTAGAATTAGAAACATTTTGTAGACAACATATGCACGTAGATTTAAACATTTTTAGTGTTGAGTTAGAATAATGACATTTTAATATGTTAAAATTCAAAACAATTTCTATTTACAAAATTATGTTTATTTGGCTTACATTAATAAAAAAAGTACATGCTAATCTATTTTAAAGATATTAAAATCTTTTGTAAAATTTATTTTCTCTATTTTTAAAAATTAAATTATCATACTTTTTAATGAGTTTATTATTTCTTAAAATAATATAATTTGAACGTTTGAGTCTTTTCTATTTGTAATAATAAGAAAATTCTTTTGTTGATGAACAAGTAAGAATATTATCTCATGAATATAACAAATAAAAAAATTTTATATGTATGTTATCCATTTCAAAAAATTTTATGCTATTTTTTTCTTTTTATATTGTGGTAGATTTTTAATCTACTATTGTTTTGAATGTCTTGTTTTATACCATTCATTTATATAACATAACTTACCAACTTCCAATTACATAATAAGTAAATTCATATATTATATAACAAAAAAGTGAACTTTTATCAAACACTTTATTAGTATATCACCTAAATTATTTTGACTTTTTTATAATTTTCTCAATTCATTTGCATAAACATTTTATAATTTAAAATAATCTATTTTTTAGTTTATTTTTTATTTTCACATAACATGTTTGGTTTTTGACATTTTTTAAGACTTAAATATTATGAATACTATTTTGCAAATCTATGTACACATTATTTTTATTTTTTAGTTGTTTAATTATTGTCATTTTTTTCTACATTCAAAATTTCTTTATTTACTACATGATGTTTTTCCCTGTAGTGTTTACAAAACTTTTTGTTAATATTCTTTTTGGATATTTTAATGACCTTTTATTTTTAATGTTAATCATATATATTTTATGTAGTTTTTAAAATTTCTTTTTGAACCTAATATTAATGACCTTTTATTTTCCATGTTAGTAATAGGTTTAACAGTTATATCATAAATTTTTTTTATATTAACAGCTTTTTTTCTAGCTTTAATAAAATACATGAAATTCTTATGTTAATAAAAATAAATTTTGATGACTTACACATCTAATTAGATGTGCCAAATGAGTGCCTTTTTAAACATCGTTTATCTTTTCAAAATATTTTAAAACATATCTAATTAGAAGGTTGTTTGTTTTCATTTTTTTGATATTTTATATTTATTCTTGAACTTTTGTTTTGTATCTTTTTTTAGTAACTTTCTATATTTATATAACTTAATTTTTTTTTCTTTGTATTACATATATCTCATTTAATTTATTACAAATTTTCTTTTTATTTAACGATAATTTTTTGTGATTGTTATTTAATTTTATGTATTATATACGATTAATTAATGTTTTATTTTTGTGGGGCCTTTTATTTTTAATTAAAAAGCTTTTTTCCTTTCCATAATATTTTTCAAATAAGATTTGTGGATAGATTTTATCAAATTGTTTATTTTTTTGTTTCTTTATTCAAAAGTAGTTTTTCAAATATATTAATTACGATTTTTTTGGATATTTGAAAAGCACGTTTTTTATTGATATAATGTACATAGAAAAGCAAGTTTTAATAAAATATCAAAAAAATATAGAATATAACTAATCTTTGACATTTAAATAATTTTATTAAGATAACTTGTTAATTGAATATATTTTGTAATTTCTTTTTCCCAATATTTAAAGGTTTGTTTCTTAAAAACATGATATTATTTCTATGTTTTGTGCATTGTGATCGACAAAGACGTATCATAATTGAACAATTACATTCAGTTTTTATTTAAACTAATATGAAAATGCTTAACAAATTGTTTTTTTTGTCAATATTTTGTAATTGATGTGATACAAGATATAATTATTTGGCATTATATATGAATTTTTCAAAGTTTTAAAGATTTTTTGAATTTTTTAATTTTAGAAAAAAAGTGTATTTTTCTTTAATTTTGACGGTCGTTTCGGAAAAAATTTTGAAATTTGCTATAATCATGTGTTTTGAGTTATGATGCCTTTAAATTGTAAATTGTTTATTCTGTAGCACGCCCTCTTTTTTCAATAAAATATTATCCGTACTAGCATGCAAGATCATTTATATAGTGGCACTTTATAATCATATATTCAATATTATTCAGCTTTAAATTATACATTATTTTGCATATATTATTTTTGGTGTAAATTACTATTTCTAGTACGTTTTTATATAACATATTTTTGACAAAACTTTACATTGTAAATTTCATATATGATAATAATTTCATAGTACATTTTTATTCCTTGTTATTTACCATCTTTAAAAGTATTTACTATTCTTATATGGAGAAAAAAGCACATTTTTTATGAGATACTTTTTTATTAAATATTTTAATATAGTTATTGTTTCATTAATTTCTACATTTATTTTCTCTCATAATTTATTTTTTATCATTATTATTTATCATCTATTTCTTTCTCAGATATATTTAATTAGTTCAAAAAACAAAGAACAGTATTATTTACATTTTATTTCTCGTAATTGTTTATGTTTTTTATTAACATAATGTTTATCATGCTAATATTTTCTAACTAAACTTCTTCCTGATTGTGATGTGTGTTTTTATTTTAATTCCCATTCAATATAATTCTCTTTTTTTTTTATCTCAAATGCTAAAGTAATTTGTTGCGTGTTAAACATTCGATAGATATAGTAGTTGTCTTTTTGTTCATTTTCATAATGTTTTTTTGCACTAAAATATTTTTTTGTTATATTATTGATAAAGTTTTGTCAAATGATCTCTTAATTTTCATTCTTTTGTTTGTTAATGACTTTTTCGTGATAAAATTACCCCAAAGTGTTCTTCTTAAATTTGTATGTACCCAAATTTTAATAATTTTAACTAGGAATCTCTTGAAATTTTTTAGTTTAGTTTTTTCTAAAAAATGTTTTTTATTTGTTCTAATATACATATAATAAATGTGTTGAAACTTTTCATTTTGTGTTATATAAAGCTTTTTTTCAAAAAAATAATATATATTTATTGTGATAATTTTTATTATCTTGTGTACTATGTTTTTGAGATATAAAAAATTTATATTTGTAATTAACTCTGTTGTGCATTTTGATGTCTTGATCATAAAGTCAAGCAAAATATTTCCTATTATTTTGTTGAGCAAAGTGTTATATTAGTTAATTATCAATATTAATAGTTGTAGTTTGAGTTTGTTGGAGTAAAGTTATAACATAAATAGTTAATAAAATTTTGATGACTTAAATTACTAACTTTGGAGCCAACAACAATTGCATTTGTGGAGTTGCTAATCCACAAAAAAAGTATATTTCTTAATATTTATGGATATCTTGTTAAAACTTGTAATTTCTACGTAATTACGGCGCAAATGATCATCATTTTTTATACATATTTAATTCTATGTTTATGTAGTACTTGATTTTTTTAATTAAGATATTTTACTTTTTTAATTCTTATAAATATTTTAAAAATCTTAAAATATATATATATATATATATATATATAATATCTTTGAATTCTTACAAATATTTTTTTTCACTGCAAAGCCCGAAAGACTTGACTCAGGTCTATGGCTCGCAATATAGGCATAGTCTAGGAGGAGCTACACGCTAGGAGCCTGATAAAAACTGAGACAGGTTAACTCAGAATGTTGATTGAAGGCCCAATTCTTGTAGTAGTATTTACGAACAGTTACTTACATCTAGCCATTAATCTGAAATTGTTGATTGAGCTACTTAATGTCTCTCGCCCTTTAATAACAATAACAAACTTCACATCACCTTCGATCTAGTATTCTAATCTAATGTTGAAGATCTTGTTCCATTATGATTAAATATAAACCCTTTATCAATTATTCTACTAAAATAGTACTTTCTTCAAACACCAAGAACGAAATAGTAGTTGTACTGTCATTTCATTCGTATCACCTGTGATGGCTAACTTTCGAAAAAAAAACTGATTTTAGCTACTAGAGAAGTTATTTTTAGCCTTGAGTTGTGAATGTCTTGTTTAAAGATTTAGAAATCTAGAAATTATTTTATGTATAAATTATAAAGTTTTCAAATTGTTTTGTGTGGTTAAACTTTTCTGTGGATTTTCATTTCTCATTGGAGCATTTATTTGTATTTGGCTTATTTTTTAGACTAAAATTTTTCTCCTAAAATTTTATAATAAATAAATTTGTTAAATACATAATTCACTCATTCGTTCTTGTATATTTTCTCTCATATAATTTATAAACAATTTAACATGTTATTTGACTTCATCTCTTTCTAAATCTTTATGATGCTTGCCAAAATGGGAATATTATTTTTGAATTAGATGTTAAAATAATTTTAATATTATAATTATTAAGTTATGCACATGGCTATTCATATTTTTATATTTTTTTATGTTTTTGACCTTTTTATTTACAACATGATCATTGTTTTCTTATTTTATTAGCTTCATTCATTTTGTTTAGATATTTTTAATATTTTGCAATACTAATGTTAGATATTTTTCTTTTTCAACAAATGTTTTTTATGTTTTTGATAGTTAATTATTTACTCATTTAATTTGACAATTAATGCAGGTTTTTTAAATGGTATAAGCATTTCTTGTTTGTAATAACTCATTTATTACACTTGTAACAATAAAAGAAATAGTTTATTATTGAAAATATCTTTTATTCAACATGTTCATTAAAAAATGAAAATAGTTTTTGAAATTTGTTTCTAATAATTATTGAATGTTTTATACTGCTATTACACTAACAATTGTATATATCTTTATGTTATTAAAGATTGACGTTTTCAATAACTTTTTTTTACTTGGTTATGAATTTTTATGTTTTCTAATGATCCCTTTATATTCTATTATATTTTATTCAAATGAGTTATTATCCATGTTTCGATTTATTGTAACTGTTCGGGTTAAAATATCATACAATTAAAAAAGTTTGCTTTTATAAATACTATATTGATATATAAAAATTTTCATAAAATCTTATAAATACATGTTCAAGCATTTCGCTCCTTTTATTAATTAGATAGTTTTTTAAATAAATTATTTATCCATATTTTATGTTACTTATTTTCTAAAATAGTTTCCATTAGCATTTTAGAAACTTTTTGTAATTTTACACTTTTTAGGACTATTTAATCACATGCTTATTTCAGGCATTTCTTTTCTAAAAATTTGTCATGCTCAATTTATATAGACCGGTTTTCTCTACTTCACAAAAATATTATTTCTAATGTTCGAGGTACCATATTACCTATATGATTAACAAAAACCTTTATAAAAATAGTTTTCTTAAATTAGGTCTTATTAACTTTAGATGACTATGTAAACTCATTCTCAATGTATTGCATAGAAATTTTGAATATATTTTTCTTTTTTTAATACAACAAATATATGCTTCTTTAATTTTATGTGTAGTTGTTGTAAGTTTATGATAATTTGATTCCAAAATTGCACTTTTTTTTTAAAATAACTTAGTTTTTAAAATCTAAGAACAA
This sequence comes from Vanilla planifolia, assembly GCA_023846275.1. NCBI lineage: Eukaryota > Viridiplantae > Streptophyta > Magnoliopsida > Asparagales > Orchidaceae > Vanilla > Vanilla planifolia. The sequence goes on along the minus strand of JAIUJO010000062.1, from coordinate 864,683 downwards.
CAAGAGAATTATATAAAAAAAATATTATTTTACAAAACATTTTGAATATTTTATCAATATTTAAAATCAAATGTTATTTTTTGATAATTTGTTAATTTAAAAAAAAACATTTGTATAACTATTATTTTTTTGATGCTTTATACTTTTCCTCATGCATGGAGAGATTGCATTGTTTTAAATATTTCGATAAATCTGTTGAGGTTATAATAAGATAAACATTAAAAATATTGTACCTTCTTAATTATCTTTTTTTAATCTTTTAATAAATTTAATATATTATTGCAAAATTTACCTCAATTAGAATGTTACGAGGATTTGAAATTATTTTATATGAATTTTTTAAATTTCCAAATACTATTTGTGAATAAAATATTCGTTTAAGTATAGTTACAATTAAAATACTTTATTGACAAGTGGTACAAATATTATTAACAATTTTTTATCGATAACATTTTCTTGAATGATGATTAAATTATGCACTATTTAATTAGCATTTTATTTTTTTTGTTGTGTTCTTTACTATCTCATTATATAGACCTTTTAAACATTACATTCATATCTTAATATTTTTATTGTATTAATATTTACACTTTTCTTTCTTTTATATTGTATTATTGCTGACTACTCGTTTACATCTTTTGATGATTTTCTATTACTGATGTTTTGAATACACGTTTGTACAAAAAGTAATATTAATTATTATTAAATTACTCTTATAAATTGTTATTATCATATGATATGATCAACTTTTGCATCTAAAAAAATTTATAATACTAAAAATAATTTTATTAATGATTTCAATTGGGGTATTATCATAATGGCTTCCTATTTCTCAATCTGATTTATCTTATTTATTAAAGGCATATTTTTCATTCTTTCCTAATATATTTTAAAATAGTTGAAATAGTTTAATTTCTTATTAACTATTCCTATAAAAATTATTATATAAAAAATGTAAAATATTACACCAAATAAAATATCTATAAAAACTAGATAATTGATTAAAATTATTTAGTTAATATTAATAAAAGATTTTCTTTCTTAAAAGTAATTTTTCAAAGTCAATTAGTGACATTAAAAAATTTAAAAAATCATCAATATTATTAAAAATTTAAATTATTCAAATTACATCAAATAGAATAAAATTTACCACCATACCTTTCTAATGCAAAAATACAAGAGTGGAAATAAAAAAAACACAGTTTGTAAAAATATTAAATTCGTAATATACTTTAAATAATAAAAATTTACAAAAATAACTGCAGCAATAAAAGGATAACTTTGTCGAAAAAAACAATTCTATAATATAATATAAGTAAAATATTTTTATGTTTAAAAAGAAATGTAATAGATATTACAAACTATCAAAATTTATTATCATAATATGTATAAGATGCCACAAAACATGTTATGAATATTGATAAAAATAAAAATCATGAAATTATAAGTAAACATGATTAAATATACTTCAAAATTAAAATATTAAAAAATACTTTTATTATATAAATAACAAATTATCATATATTAAAAGTTTTCTTTGTCTATTACAATTCAATTATTATAAAAAAAGAATGAAGATTTTAGCTTAAGACAAAAGCATAAAATTAATATAGTTAACCTACTACAATTAATTCAAATCTAGTACTCTCGGATTGAATTACATTTTATAATGTTGTCGTACCAGATTTAAAAATCTCAAATTGTACAAAACTAATAGAATAAAAGGCTAACTAATTTTATCATTAAGTGTGTAGAAGAATCTAATAAGCGTAAAGATGTGGCAGCAGTTCAAATTGTTGAAGGAAAATTTTACTTTCAAACAAGCAAATCCATTTGTTTAAATAATTTACATTGTTTTTGAATTGATTACTTTATTATTTATTAATCTATAAAAATGTCAAAATAATCTTATGGAAAAGAAGTTGATCCACATAATTTTTAATATTTTATTAAAGAAATTAGAATATTTATTATAACTTTTTAGATTTAAAATTATTATTATGTTTAAGTTACACTTTTTTCTTATGTATTTGCATTACATGTACCCTTGAATTGTTAAAATGCAATTGTTTTCCCCATAAAACAACATTTTAGTAAAAACCAAAAAAAGTTTCAGATTTTTTGTCATAAAAACAATATGTATTTTTTCATATTTTTTGCTTTCTTATAAATATTTTTTGCTTCACAAAACTTCCTTATTTAAAATTATTATGAACATTTATATCGATACATTATACAACCAAAATCATAATTTAATTTAAGGTTATATTAATATGTTTTAAAATAATTTTAATCATTTGATATTATTTCATCAAGAAATGCTTTTAACCTTTACATTTTGATATACTTTTTACAATTGTGAAAATAATTGCAATTAAAATTTAATAGTCATATATATTAGGCATTTCAAATCTTTTAATGGAATAGTTATTATATATTTATTTAGTGTTTTACACTTTATTTTATCTATTTTTTGTTATAAATTTGATTTTGGAAAATATAGATATCTACTCGATTTTAAGGGAATTTTTAAAAAAATCGAAATTTTGTATGTTGAAAAAAACATTTATAGTCCTTTTTTATTTCTTGCATTAGAATTAAATATTTCCTTTATCTTGTTTTGTAAAGTTTTCTAAGAAATTTATTTCTTGTTATCCATATTATTTATTACAATTATGCTCTTTCAATATTCACTTTGTAGCATTTCTTAAATAAACATTTTAACATTTAAAACATTTCAAAATTTTTATTTTTTATTATTTGTGTTACTATAAAATGTTTATTTGATAATTTTAATATATAATTTTTTTTTTAATTTTTTTTTATGGAATAGTTTTCTCATGATATGAATACACATATCTTTCAACATTATAAAAAGTATAATATCATGTAATTTTTATGTTTTAATTTTTCTGGTTTTAGTTTAATATAAACTAAGAAATTTTCCAACTATAATTTTATAATAAGATTTTCTTTTTTTTATTGTTGTTCAATTTTTTTTCCATTTTTATATTTTTTTTTTGAAAATTGAAAATTAATAAGTAAAATTTTCAAAAACTAAAGTCATCACAGAGCATATTGTAAGTTGATTAAAAAAAAAATAAATTAATAATTAAAAATAATAAATACATTATGTGAACCAGATGTTACTAAAATGTAACAAGAAATAGGTTAGACATAGTTGAAACTTTTAAAAGTATTTAATAAAGCATAACTTATCAGAAGAAAGTTTCTACAAATAAAAATAATTGTATAGTTAACGATAGTGAGAAATATGAAATTATAAATAAAATATTTGTCTAGTATGTATGTCTTAAATTACAAAATATCATTATTATCAATACATTAACAATAACTTTTAAAAATTGAATTTTCTTAAATCATTTTTTCCATTTTAACAATATTAAAATGTGATTATTTTTTAGTAATAGCAAATTTGTTTTTAAAGATTTTAAATTTCTTGAAAGATTAGCAAACTATATGTAGTATTAAGGATTTTTTTCTAAAGTAAAAATTTATTTTCACTATTTTTTTTGTAATTCCTTTCATTTTCAAAAATATTGGTCAAATTAGCATTACAAAGGTTTTGATCAAAGTGTTGCATTTTTATTATCTTAATGTTTATAATTATTTTACACATTTTATTTCCAAAAAAATAATTTTTATTCTTGTGCCTTATTGAATAAAAATTGATTGATATTTAAGTGTTAAGCTGTTTATTGAATTTATTAATTATCATTCTTTTAGCTATTTCTAGTGCATGAATATTTTTGTATTATTTATGATTTTATTTTTTACATTTTTTAGTAGTTCCTCACAAAAGTGATGTCTAGCATTGTTGCATTACTGAAAGGATCTTATTTTATCATACAAATTGCTATTTTCATGTCATAAAATTAATTGTATTTAAATTCATTTTTAATTATATTTTTTACATTTACAATATATATTAAAATATTTTTAACTTCTTTTATTTATGGATCAACTATTCAAATAATTAATTATTTTTATATTTTTCTATTCATTATACTCTTTTGTAATTTATTTATTTATTTAGATATTTACCATTGATTTTTAACACTCAATCTTTTATATACTTGAAATATTTGTTTATATAATTATCATTTTTTGTTTGTTATTGTTTTTTATATTCATTAAGAATCAAGTTTCTTATTTTTTAATGGAAAAATATTCTATATATAATTATGTGCAAAGTTATCAACATATAAATTTGTAACTATTTTTATGTAAACAATAAAATTTTTATTAACATAATTTCAAACTAATGCATACTCATGTTTTAAAAGTACGTTAGTTATTTTGCCCTTTTCACACCATTTTAATAGGCACTTATTTTTTAATATCTTATTATAACATTAATTGTTTTGATATGCCACTAACATGTAGTATTCTAATTTTTTTTTCATAACACCTTTATACGAGTATTATTTAGAAATTTTTTGTGACAAAATTTCTTCTAAAAAATAGCATTCACTTTTAATTTTCACTTACTTTTATTATTACTTTTTTATTTTTATAATGATATTATGAAGGGTTAAATAACTATTTCTTTAAATATTTGATATGTAATTTTAACTATTAGTTTTGTTCATCATATTGTACTTCTTTTTATTACTTTATCATCTATAGTACCATTTTTGTAAATATTTTATATTGCCTAAATACTTTTTTGGGTTAATGTTTGCACAAATAATTTAAAATTATAAATAAGATAAATTAGTGCAATGTGATTTTTAAAATTTTCTAACTACTTACTTACATTAAAGTTTTTGACTTTTTTTTAATATTATAAAAATCTTTTTATGAGGTATAAAAAATTGTCAGGTTTCAATTATTCATTTAATTCAATTTAATTTTTTGAAAATTTTTCTTATAAAGCAAAAATGAAATATTTTAATCACTAAAGACTTATTCGTCATTGGGAGAAATAAATCATTTAAGATATTAAAAACAAAAAATTTTAAATTTGAATAAACGTGTTACAAAAGTATCAATATAAAAAATACTTTGAGTTATTAAAAATATTGAATATTAATCTATGCAGAAAAGTTTTCAAAAGTTACTTTCTTGGTAAAGCTATGTGTTTTATAGATGAATCTTATAAATAAAATTTCAAAATAATTAGAATAATGAATTAATTTTGAAAGAAAAAATATAATTTACTTTCAAAGGAAGATGCATATAAAAATGAAATAATGATAATAAAAAATTTGAAAATTGCAAACCACATGGACTTTTGAATATTAAAATTGTTAAAAAAGAAATTTATAAATAGTAGTCTCTTACATTTAAAAAATGGTAAGAATGCCTGCGAAGTAGCACTTTAGGGGTGAATAGTAATATTGAAATATATTCCTCTATTTAATTAATATAAAAATATTGACATAATAAAAAATAAAATAATAAAAATAAAAATTATTGCTTCTCAGTAATGAAACCTATAGTTAGGTAACATGATAACATGAAAGCCATCTGACATGTCCATAAGCCTTCTCCACATCGATTCTAAGAATCACTAAAATTTTAGGTTTGGTGAGCATATCAATCTTATAAATTTATATTGTACTTAAGTGCTACTTATGCACATTTTGAATAATGTTTAAAATTTTCTAATAGATTAATTTTTAAGATTTTTCTATACATGCCTATATGTGAGCTATGCACATTATTTTTAAAGTTTTAAATATTCTTTTATGTACTTGTTTTTTGAATATTTTTAATTCTTTAAAAGTTTTTGAAGTTAATAAGATGCCATGTGACTTTCATTGTTGTAAAATTACTTTATTGTTTTATAAAATTGAATATTTATATTTTGTCCTTTTTTTCATTTTCTTTTTGCACTAATCTTAAATTTTTTAAATTTTGTTAGACTAACATCACTTTTTTAAATATTGTAGTTTCTTATGTCAACTTTACTCATTGGTGATATTTGTATTAATAAAATGTCTTCAATTATAACAAGTTTTTTGTGGATTTCATGTTTTGGATAAAAAATTTACATGTTACTAAAATAGTTATAAATATTTGTGATTTCCATTTTTAATCATTTTATTCTTTTTAACTTTTATGATGCTCTAATTTTTAATGAATTTCTTTCATATAACTATGAACATTATAGAAAATGTTTAAAATTGTAAATTATGTGTTCTTTAACAATTTTAGTGTTTTGTGCTTCCTTATTTGCACTCCATATTATCATTCCTTTCTATTACTAGAAACGTTTTGTTGATATATCATACATTTGTAGGAGTATTTAATGCATCATTTTCTCAATATATTATGTAACACATTTTGAAGATTTTAATTTTTTTCCTATAGAAAAAAATTATTTTTTTGTTATATATATTTTATAATTTACAATGGCATAATACTCTAAAATTATTTTCATTTGAAGAATTAATGTTTTAATAATTTTATTATAATATTTTTGTGAAATAGAAGATATAAAAAGTTTTATTTTGTATGCAACATTTTTCAATGAATTCACATAATTTATATATTATTATTTTTTATTATTTATACACTTTATCAAAGTTATAAAGCTTTTATTTCTTATGAATATTTTTAATGAATATTTTTCTTTGAATCATAAATTATTGATATTTTATACATATTACTTATAATATATTTCAATTTTTCTAATTTTTCTTTTTTTAGATATTTATACTTGCACTATAGTTTTTGCATTATTCTATGATGTAATATTTTCTATTTTGTTAAAATTTGTTTCAAAGTAATATTTAGTACTATTGGTGTATGTTAATTATTAAGATAATCTAACATTAGAGTAACTTTTCTCTTATTCTTTTATATAATACATTGAAAATAACTCTAAACAACTCATAATTATGTGCTATCCTATTTCTTTTTAAATTATTTAACAAAAATGTACCTTTTTACCCTACCTCTATCTTGTGGTTAAGGAAGGATGAATCATTCTCAAAGAAAAATCTATTGATACTCTCTCAATTGGTTTGATTGTTGAATTGATATTGAACCTACAATTTATCCATGGGCATGTGGGAGCCAAACCCCAATCAAGTTGGCAAAAAGTAAGAAAATTGCATTAAGTCTATCATTTTTATGGGTAACAAGAGATTGAAAAATGGCTAGATATGAACCCAATGTTTGACCATACTTAAATGGAACTCATGTCGTCTTTGTTTTGACAAAAGGAACATCAAGACTATGAAAGCCCAGTAGAATCTCCTCCAGATTCTTGAACTGCAACTTCACAGGAAGAGAGAGAAGTGTCTCATTAGCCAAAACATATTTGAGACCTTGCTAAAGCACTCTTTATTCAACCTTATCAAGTTCTGATCACTTTTATGTGCTTTGGTACACCTTTTTAACATTTTTAAAATGAAATTTGAATGAAATTTGTAGTAACTCTCCCAATTCCTTTCCTACTACCATTAAGTGAATGTAACCCTAGTCTTTCAATAGAGATTATATTGACTGAAAAAGAGTCAGGGCTTATTGGAAGATGCACTCTCAATAAAATTCATTCAAATATCATTTTGAGTCATTTTTTATTTGAAGATTTTCTTCTCACTAAAAAGTGACTTTTTTATACTAGTTGAAATGTGCTTTAGCAAAAAAAAAAATGATTAGGAATAAAAATATAGACTTTTGAAAAAGTTTTCAAAGAAAATCGTTGATAATAATTTTTTGTAAATTTTAATTTTTCTACAATAGATTAGTCATATATAATTTTAAAAGAAAACTTTTAATTAGAAAATTTAGAAATAATAAAAAAGTATAACAAGTTTTGATGATTTAGCTCAGATTGAAGCTGACATGAAACCCATACAAATGACAAAAAAGTTTAACTAATTAGTGTAAATCCTTCACAAATAGATAATGCTCACAAAAATATTATAGAATGAAAGGACTATAACTATATTTCATTGAAATGGAAAGAAATAGAAAAAGAAAACTTGTAATACCACTTTTAAATTTGATTGTCATAGTAATATTATAGTTGATAAAATATTAAAAAAATAAAAAATATATTATTCTTTTACTTGAATAAAGGATTAAAAGAATAAAAAATTTTCTTATTGAAGAAGATAATAGAGCTGGACATAACGAATGATGGACAAAATGAATAGAAGTAATAATTAATAGTACTTGCTAACGCTTAAATTTTTTAACTTGAACAAATTCCCTAGTTTTTCACTAATTTTTTCATATTAAAAAATATTTAAAAATAATTATTATTACGATTAAAAATAGTTATAAAACATTCCTATAAATTGATATCGGTAGAATGACTTGAACTCAATAACAATTTGAAAATAGCAATTTACAATAAATAATAGGTCAGGGTGGCCCAATGTTGTTCATAAAATAACTATAACAATTCATCAATTGTCATTCAGAATTTCCAAGTCTAGGATAAATCACGATAAATTAGAGCTTCATGATTTATTTTAATATAGATTGTTAGATGAAAAAGTTGTTTTGTCAATATAAGATAAATGATAGCTATGTATTCGATTTTAATATAGAATATTAAATAAAAAACTTATTTGAATGAATCAAGGTAAATGATTCATGCATGATTGATTTAATCATGATAATTATATTACAAGAACATAATAATAAGATGGATAGATTAAAATCTACATAATTTAGAAATGGGATAAAATTTCGAATCGTTCAATTTTTAAAATTGTATGACTAGGTAATTTAATTTCAATTTATACATTTTTGAAAGGCGAAAGAAGGTTTGAATGTTTAATCACCAAAATTTTGTGATTAAGTAATAGATCTGGATCAATGTGTTTTAGAGAGGAAAATGAATTTTAGATTGTTTATTATGACCCAAAAATCAAATTGTACACATCCATTTCCTTTTTTTTGAAGTGATATATGCGAAATGAACTGGGACTTTTTGTCACACATTATTTATTTGCATAGTAGACAGTTGCATACGGGCTTTACTTGTGGATACTCAATTAGTCAAAAATATGAGTTTGGCTTCCCCTTCACTTTGAAGATCATGACTCTTGCTTACTACTAAGCACATAACATATTTTTGAGTGATTCTTTCAATAGATAATATATAGGATATGGTTCAAGGGTCATGATTTAATTCTATACCTATGAAAGTTTACACTTTGTTTAGTTATAACAAGATTTTTTTTCTTAATTTACCTTTTACACCTTTGGAAAAAGGTCTCCAAAGTCATGATCAAGATAAGGTGGTTTGTAAAATGATCAAAGTTTGGAGTCTTTCGTTTCTGAAGTTAATTAATTTAAACAAAAATTATAGTGATTATGAAGTTTATTTTTTACTTCTTGTAAAAATAATTTTAGTCATTCTTAATATACTAATAAAAATAAAGTTAAATTTTTAAAATTAAATATGAAATAAATCTCTTAAAAATTTGTCACATTAATGAAGAGAATCTTCATAGAATCTAACAATTTCTCTTATATAGGTTCTTTGATTGACATAAACTTCAATTATCAAAAATCTTAGAATTCCCTTAATAAACTTTATTATAAAAGCTTAAGTGTTATCATTAAATAAAGTATTATAACTGTGTTCAACTCCATAACTATTATATTAAAAAGCATGCAATTATTTTATTTATAAGCATTTTTAAGTCAATACTTTGTGTCAATGTAATCTCAATTCTCAATTGTTTAACATTAAACCTATGGTTAATTAAACTATTTTGATTTTAAATATTCACTATTATTTATCCATATGTTTCATTATCTACTCTTGCAAACATCTTGCATAAAGATTATGGAAAAGGTTGCCTCTCATCATGAGTAGGATGAAAGTAAACCTATGCATCATATATATATCAAGTGGTTGGTATAATAATTCTAAGCCAATGTATTATGTAAAAGACGTGCTCTAGATGGAAAACTATTACAAAAGAGCTTTACCCATTAGCTCCAACATTTGAATGTTCAACTATTCCAAAGCAATGTCTCCAACACTCATTTATTTGTATTTAATTTTGTGTTAACCTAAGAATCAACTAATTAAGTTCTATAATAGACTGATCAAATAGATCTTGAGATGCATGTTTTGAAACACTTAATAAAAAAGATTAACAAGTGATGTAATTATTTTTTATCATCAAAATATTGTGTAAGAACTAAGTATTCACGTACTATGATCCATTATTATGTGCTTAAGTATTACTTAGTATTATGCACAATTTGACTATTTAAACCATCCTCGAACTCAATCTACATATCTAAACATAATTTTACTCATGTGAATCTAGTACTAATAGTCGCCATTCATCTTCTATTGTATTGATTATTCTCGACAAGACTCATATATAATATCTAAGTCCAACTAAATCAATTTTATAAGGAAAGCAATGGTCTTCCCTTATTTCATGTTTACATTATTTATGTACAATTTTGAATTGTTGGATACAAAATTTAATTATTTTAAATAAAGTAATAATCTGCTATTTTTTCTTTCAAATTTGTTGTGCTTTACATGATAATTATTTTTGTAGACAACTTTTATTGTTTTAAGTACTCCATTTTCTTGTTTATTATATTTATATTTGTAATTTTGAATGTTTTTGTTTGTAATATTAGGGATGTTTAATTTATAATATCATAAAATTTATTTTAATATTATGTTGTTTCAATAATTCATTATAATAATTATCCTTTTTTTCATGTATTTATATTTTTTGTGCAAGTAAAATTTGCTTTTTTTAAGTTAATTATTTACTTTTTATTTTTTCAAATCTAGGACTTTTGAAATTTTTAAGTAACAAATTTGTGATACAATCATTAATAGATTAACTCTTTCGTCATGCATAGTATTTAATATTTGCCTTTGCTAAATATAAAATTTGTATTTCACATTTTGATACATGGTCAATATCTTGTAGTTTTTCATTTAGTCAATTATTTATATTTTGCAAATTAATTTTTATTGTATTCTTTCAATTTTTTCTAAAACAATACTTTTTTAGAGTTAATTATTTGGTAAAATTAATTTTTAAAACATAAATATTTTTACGGTTTAGTAGATATTTCATAGTACTTTCCTTAATATAAAAATTATTTCAACATATATGTTTTTTAATATTTATCAACCTCAAGCAAAAAAATTAATATTTCACAATTTTTATATGGTTATAAGTGTTATGCCTTTTTTGCCTGCCAAGTTAACCTTAAATATATTTTTAGTTTTATTCTATTTTAATTTATTTTTAAATTATTTGGCCTAGGTATGAAGTTTAAAACGTTTAATCATTTTACTTATTTTACCAATTTAATATGTTTTTTACTAACCATACATATTGTGCTTTCGAGTAATTGTTAAGATGATTTGTCTAATGTAATGTATTTTAGAAATGATTAATTCGAAATATAATATTTTAGTACTTTCAAAATTAGAAATGATTTATTGTGATGTAAATCTAGCACACAAGATTGCAAAAACAATTATAAAAATATAGAAATAAACTGGCAATAAAGTAAAATTTTAAAAACTAAAAAGATAAGACTAATTTGATTTATATTAGGAAAAAAATTATAATAACCAAAGTATGACAAATTTGTTATTGCAAATAAAATTTATAACATCAATTTTACCGTAAATCATTTTGTTTTTCTATAAAACAATTTTTTATTTTTAATCTTTTTTGATATTAATTCCAATCTTTAAATACATAATTAGTGATTACACTATCTTATGCAAAAATGAAAATTATAAATATTTTTATTTTTTTTTGTTCTAGTATTATAGTTATTATTTTATATCTTGAATTTTTAATAACATATTTGTCAAGAATTAGTTGTTAATATTATCAATATTCTACTATTGAAATTATTTATTTTTTTTTCATCATGGTTTAGTTTTACTTAAATTGAAATATTTTAACTTTACTTTTAGGAATGTAATAAAAATGTTTAAAATCACAAAGAACTGTTTATAATTTGCTAATGAAATTCTTTCTAAAAATTCTTTTAATATTTTAGCAAAAATAGGAAGTTATCATAACCATAAATGCAGCTAAAATTTTAATGTAGTTAATAATTTGTGACAATATAGCAATGGACATAAATTATCAAAAACAAATTAAGTAACGCCCATGTAATATTAAGACAAATATAAAACAAAATATTATAATAAGAAATAAAAGTAATTGTTTAAATAAAATATTTAAAATAATCAAATGTAGGAAGTAAATATCTATTTTATATTTTGAATAATGTAAAATATTTAACATTTGAAATGTTTAGGGTAAAATATTCCCAATAGCAAAATTCATATATTACAATGAAGAGTAATTGCTAATTAATAATGCCTTCTACATGTCTAACAAAATACCAATAATTAAGTGGTATTATTCATCATTTTTTGCCTACATAATTTTTTTACTTTTTATTTATTTTTAAAAAATTAGTTAATTGCATGATATTTTTTACCAAAGTTTTTAGTAATTACATTATGAAAAAAAATAACATTTTTAGCATTCCATTACTCTATCTAACATTTGTATTTTAAATCTTTAACATTTTAATTTTTTTTATAATGTGATGTTTTTCTAAATTATGTGATATTTATGAATATTTTTGCTAATCTTTAATGAAAATATACAAAATAGTTTATAAGTTGATTATATTGATGTTACTTTTTTTTCAAACTATTTATATGCATATAATGGAATTGTTCTTAAATTCAAACATGTGTAAATAGTTTAGATTTTTTTCATAATAACTTTATATATTTTTATTCTTTGCGCTACCTTTACTTTTACTTTCATATTTTGTTAATATATTAAAATTTTAAATTTTAATTATAAATTTTTTTAAATTTTTCTTTAGTAATTTAGAAAGTAAAAAATGTAAGTCATCATTCTAACAATATTTCTAAATTAGCCACAATTTTGAAAGAAAATTCAGCAATCAGTAAACATCATTTACCTTGGGTAATAAATATGTCTTTGAAATTAACAAAATTTTATATTCTGTAGAACCAAAAACTATTTTCATTATTTAATACTGAGTACTTAATTTTTATAAAATATTTATATGGCGTGATAAAAAAAGTTGTGCTGTTCCAAACTTTGGTAACAAGCAAGCATAATAGAAAACGTTAAGTAAAAGTATGTGAAGTAATAACAATTTAAAGCTTTAAAAAATATTTAAAATACTACATTGAAACGTAATGATAAGAACAAATGTTTTATAAAAAATACTAAAAATAAATTTATTGAAATTAAAAAATGAAAAAAATAAATGTTATATAATACATATAATTTTTAAACAATTTTGATAAATTGAAATAAAAAACAATATAAAATATAGAATAATAATTAAAATTATAACTTTGAAAAATAACTTTACAAAACATTAATAGAAAATATCTCTCTAGTTAAAACAAGACAAATGTTTTTTTAATAAATAAAAAAGTGCGATAACGTTGTTATGGAAAGGATTAAAAATATACAACAATATAAAGGAAGCACTATCCAAGTTGACATACATGATGGATCAAATCAAAACTATTAATAATAATAAAAATTATGTTCTAATCGGCAAATCAAATATTGTTGTCTTGGCACACTAACTGGAAATGATCATTATGATTTAGTGAGTGAAGAAAAAAATATGCTTACAAGTACATAAGTTCTCCTTTCATCTACCTTGAGCATTTATAATTCTTTAAAAGAATTATTGCACCCATATAATGCATGCCCACATAATATACTCGTTATGCACTGGAGAACATTGTCCAATAAATATGTTTTGCACATAGCTTTTAATATGTTAAACATTCCATTATCTTATTTAGCTTTTGTATTCTTATAAATTTTAATATTTTTGTATTTCTAAAGCAATGTTTTTTCAATTATTATAAAATTCTTATTATGCTTTGTAAATATTTGAAATACTTTAATTAGTTTACAAAATAACGATCTCTTATGTTTAGGTTTCTATATTTTTTTGATATAGTCACCATTCTAATACTTTTGTTGCTAATTATGAAAAAATCAACAACACTTTTTTCAAGAATTGACTTTTTTACTTACAATAAATCGTTCATGATATTTTTAATTAAATTTAAATTCTTTAATGACACTACTTACTTTTGAGTAATTATTTTGTTTTTATGTAGAATAAAAGTTTTTTAGAGTAAAATAGAAATAATTCTGATTGTTGAACACTTGACTGTGCAACACTTCTTTGATGATTATAAAACCACCGTATTTTAGATAATAAGGATTTTTTTGTTGATTTTTAAATCGTACATCACAAAATCAAACATTAATTAACAAATTAGAATGCACAGTCAAGTTTTCCATTGAATAATTCACTTCTAAAAATTGGTTAGTGAGTGCCAGTAATTGTGGTAAAGATTGGCTCAACACCTAAATCAAAGAGACATTTTTTTAACACATGCCATAACCTAGACCTTGATCACTTTCTATTTTCCTAGAAGCAAGAATATCTTCGTTTTTTTGGTCAATAAATGTGGTTGCCTTGCCTTTATAAATTTTTTACTAAAAAAATTCACATATTATTTTCTTTTATATCTCATTATGTGGAAAACCTGCCTATGACTATAAGATTTAATAGGTCTGATGACATGATAAATCAGAGTAAAAAAATTAGTTCAAAATCAAACACAATTTAAATTATGATTTTATGCTAGCAATATCCCAATCAATAACACGACTCATCAAGATGGTCGAACAAACCATTTAAAACCAACAATATGAACCAAATCTTAGAAGAAAAATGATAACATGATAAGAAGAGATACACCAATGATTTAAAAGAAAAAAAACCCTAAAGACATAGGAATTACAAAAGACATGATAATCCTTCAAATAAATTTCAAAATGAAATCCACAAGAGATATAATGATAGTATAAGAAAAAATGAATCATTTGATGAATTAGGTTAATGTGATGATTTAGATATCTCCAGTAAAGAGAAAAGACCTAAGAGACATTACGACCAGAGCAAACCCTAACGTGGAATTGTATACCCTAACTTTCGATAGTAACTTTAATGCAAAGGATTATATTAACTGATAGACTAGTAAGAATGATTAGTTTGAATAGCATCAAATGAGTGAGCAAAAAATACAAATTTATTAAGACTATCTCAATGTATTGCCCAAAAGTTCTTTAAAACCTAAGAGCAATAATATACTAATAATGATGAAGAGTTATCCTGAACTTGAAAAAAATCTTAAGGTTAAGTTATAAAATAGGTTCATTCTAATAATCTATACTATCAAAATAAAACATAAATAACACATGTTTTTCTAATATGAAAGATCCATTGAAAAGAAAACTAATAAGTTTAAAGATTACAAACTTATTTGTAATATAAATGTGGCCAAGAATGTATTTTTTTCTACTTCGTGATAGGATTAAAGGAATACATATTAGTAGAACTTAATTTGAGAAACATTACTATCTTAGAGAATGCATATCGCATAGCTAGAAATGTTGAAAATATTAGAATTTCTATCTTATGAGATTTGATAAGCCAATTCCATCGAAGGTCCACTCCCTTATTTCTCAACCACTCACACTTGAACTTCATCTATCCCATCTACCATAGTTTCTAAACCTCTCAAACCTACATTACTATCCACTTTTATCACCCTTCGTCAACCTAACCCCCAAAATTTGGAATTCCTTATTTTAAGTGTCATGAAAAGGGAGATATAACAGCAAAGTATCCAAAGAGATGTATGACTATGAACCTAGAAGGTGCTAATTAATATTAAAAATTTCATGTTAAAGGAATACATAAGGTGTTACTTTAACTTAAGACTTTTTGTTCTTATTAGAAATAAGTTTTTCTTATTTTCTATTTTTAATTAAATTATTAGTTTATATAAATTAATTATTATAATTAAAACAAACTTTTGTAATAAGTTATTGAAAAAGGACTTCCATAAATATGATCGAGAATAAAATAATTGTCTGAATAATCAAGATAACATCTAGATTTTTAGAATCGTTAAAATTTTCAAAAATAATTAATGTAAATAAATTTTTTTGTACCCTATATGAATGATTTCAATCAAGGTTAACATTCAAACTAAAATAAATTCGAAATATCTAAAATTAAACTTAAAATATAATATTTTGCTATCAATAACTCTGATCGAGATGATTTTCATGATATTTTATCTAACTTGTTTATTTTAAAATTCTACCTAAGATATAAGTATTAATTATTTAAAATCTAAAAATTCACTCAAATAATTTTATTAATAATTCTTTGAGTTTGTTATCATCAACCAAAACACCATGAATAAGAGTCAATAATATAACAAACTATCCAATACTACATGAAGTGATGACCAAACTATCAACTATCATTTGATAATGAAATTATCTCTTTATTTCTTCCATGTTTCCCTAAAGAATTGTTGAAACCATCTTAACAAATACAAGAATTTATAGGATTCTTATGAATATTGGATAGGATTTGACCAAGTTTCAATAGTCAAGTGTTTCCTTATCTTTTTTACCAAAAGTTTCCGAAACTTTATTTCTTCCTTGAATATTATTAAGTGTGGAAGAAAAGATGTATCTTTCTTCTAAAAAATAGTTAGTTTTATCTTCATCTTGATAATTATGAAAGGAAAATGACACTATGGTTTATTTGTAAATACCTTTTATTAATTTCCATAAATGACTTGATTTTTATAATAAATAAATTTTACTATATGGATATACTGGCACATGTTATACATTAGTTAGCATGTTCATTTCTTCTACTAACTTAGAAAAAATAGGTTTTTGAACCCTCTTAAAATGAAAAGTACATTAAGACACAAAATTTGATAATCACTAGTTTTGATTCTACATATTTTTCATTTGAACTAAAATTAGACACTTTTTTAGAATATTCACATAAAAATGTAGAGTATTTTAACTCTTTAGTTATACAAGTCTACAAAACATACAAAAGTATGGTGTCCATGACATGTATGCATGGGATGAACAAAAAACTCATCAAATTTGAATTTTCCTTTAGACAGAGCTTGTATATTTTTTTATAGTACCACTTGTGAATATTCTACAAGTATGATAGTTCTTAATGTTATTTGAGTATATGGATCTCCAATTGAATAAACCATAACAATGCTTACAACTTCTCCCAACTGAACAAAGTTCGCATGAGTGGGACTCCAATTATAACATAATTGATAGATCTATGTGACATTTTTTGCAAGTAAAAGGGATCATAAAATGTATTGGTGCATCCAAAATGTTATTGATTAATTGACATGCTCAATTCAAATATCTTGATATTAAGCAGCAATTCATCAAGGACTAATTTATGTATTATCTCCTAAGGCACAGCTCATTGGTGTTGGACAAAAACTTTCTCTTTTTTCCAATTTTAAGGACTCATGGATATACTTTGATTAGTACAATTTGTTCTTTGTATAGAACATATTGTAGTACTTCAACAAGTCTATGTCAGAGATATTGATCATTTAAAAGTTCATACCATGCTTTATACAATTCCTTTGTAAGCTCCATAATAAGAAATTATATTTTCTGTCAAAGAAAAGAAAGCCCTTCTTGCAAATTTTTTTGAATGAGAAAACCCATCATTTGTAGTTGAGGGTCTAACATTAATCCTCATACACCTACCAATTTATGTGCTTCAAATGCATTTGCTCTAACCCTTGAAAAAGATATTAAGTGAACTAGCTTAGAGGAATCAATCATCCAAAACTATGGATATATTTTTCGTCTCGAATATTCACTTCTAGCGTACAACTTCTCAATATATTGAAATAACTTTCTAACTACATGTACATTCTTATAATGATAGTTTTCTATAAAATTAAAAAAAAAATATTATTAAGTAGGATAAGAAATGTATCCCTTAACCTTAAATAAAGTATATAAATGAGATGTGAAAATTGTTGATCTTAAGAAACTCAAATGCATTTCTACTTTTAAGAGTCCCCTCCATACTATAAGATAAACATAAGAAAGGAAAACCGATAGATTTCAATGTATACCAGGGGATGATATATTCTTTACTTAACTATAAGAAGCATAACATTGAATTTAGTATGGGAATTTTTTGAACAATTTTAATCAAGCCCTAAGGATTGCCATCTAGAAGCTATAAAAAGAATGTTCTGGTGCTTACCTAACACAAAGGTATTAGGGTTTTTGTATCCCAAATTTCAATTATGTCATGATTTTATAGGATATCACTACAAAGATTATGTAGTTTCTCAAATACATAAGAAAAGCATTATAGGTATTTAATCATCACCTCTTAAACTCATGATATAGCAAAAAAAAGAATGCTTGCTTTAGCAACAAATGAACAACAATATATAGGATTGGAAGGATTTTTTTTAAAAGTTTTGTGTTTGAAAAGGTAATTAGATTATATGGGATTACATTTACAAAAAATCTAGAAAACATATGTCAATTTGAACGTCATTTTTCTCACTGAAGACCATATAGAGTACTATAAGACTAAGCAAATTACTTTTCGGCACCATTTCATCGGGGACCATGTAATGAAATACGATAGACATTCAATTTGTTGTTAACAACATGTAAGTTGTTAGCACCCTAACAAAGCTACTTAATAAAGATTCATTCCAAAGAATTAGATGATATTTTATTATGATGGAAAAATAGGGAGAAATTAAGCATTGTTTTAAGAGAAGTTCCTTGAGTGAAAGGTACGACATCCATATGCCCCAATTACTTTCAAACCTACTATACCTGATGATATCCAGTAAATAATTTGTTGCACTACATTCAGCTACATTATCATAAATTTAGATGGCAACTAATCATAACAAAAATGAGGTTATTGGTAGAAAGAGAAATCCTCTTTGATATTTTCATTTTAATAATCGAATTAAATCGCTTACTAATTTGTTATGTAGCTTTGCTTGTAAATATGATAAATGAACAATGCTAGAAGGAGATTTATGTTGGAATAATATGTCAATTGGCTAAATATATCGAGATAACCGTGTGTGGAATAAGAAGGAAAAAGATTTTCGTATGGTTAAGCATTAAAGTGTTCCTTCGTGTGTGAGACTTCTTTACCTCATAAATTGGTTTAATAGAGAGGATTTATTATCATATTTTCCATATATTAAAGATTACTATTAAGTTTTTATTATCATTTTTGTTTATTTCAATTATATACATTTTATTTAGTGTGAATAGTTTTTCTATTATCTTAATAATTTCATAATTTGAGAATCTTTTACCCCATTTTAGTTGCACAGCATCTTAATAGTGTATTGTTCTTCCTTTAATTTTCTTTTACAAAAGAGATAATAAGCATTATCGCAATACTATTATGATATTTTTATATGAGATAATCATCATTTTTATAGTGTAAGAGTTTATGTTAATGAATTTATTTTATCATATTTTATTATTTCTCTCACCCTATAACTATAAATGTTTTTGTCAAGCTTATTTTATTAAAACTATTTTTGATTGACTTTAAGTAAAAATATAGTTAAGAATTTTAAATAAGTCCTTAAATCATTAATAAGAAGATTTCTTGCATTTTTCATTACTTTTAATAAATGATAGATATTTGTTTTTTATATGTGCTAATCTTAACTTTTAATGACTAAAAAAGTTATTTTTTCCTTAATAAATCTTTTAATAATTATTTACTTAAGCTAGAGCTAGTAATCATGAGATTTTTATATTATGGAAAAAATTTCATATTGATAATAGTTTTCAAGTTTTACCTCTAAAAATGTTTTGCTGTCTTTGTATTTCATAATTTATACATTTGCAAATCATAGTATTGATGTTTGTTCGTTTATTAAAATATAAATCATTATTATCACTTTTAGTTAAAATATTTGCATATGAACTAAGATTTTTAAAAACAAATTTTCATTATGGTTTCACCAAATGAATTATATTGATATATAATGCATATATCATATATTTGTTTTAAAAAATTTTTTATTACCTTAATAATTTTGTTGTTTTTACTATTTTGAAAAAATTGGTCATTTTTCATCATTAAATTTACAAAAAAAAACGTATTTAGCATATTATGCATGTAGGTTTTAACAACATAAACTAACTTATCATCAAATGCCTTTCATGTTTTATATTATATGAATGTTTTTTTGTTCGAACATATTAAAATTATATTTATTTTTTGTGATTCTTTTTAGACTATTCCATTAAGGAATTGAATACCCTTTGTTCTTTAATTTTTTTTTTAGTTTTCTCTTTTTATAAAAATTTATCAATAATTAATTTTCTTGAGATATTTATTTGAAATATTTTTATAAAATTTCAAATCTTAATTATCTTGATAAAATCTTATATTTTATGAGTTTTGTTTTGCAATGTATATTTTTCTGCTAACTTATTTGGTACATAATTTTTATATATCATATTGTAGAAGGTACAATATTTTATGTTCTTTTTATTTTTCAATATATACTTTTTCTTGAACGTATTTGTAATTATAGTATTATTGACAAAATATTTCTTTTGTCACTAAATTATAAGTACAAATTTTCAAAGAAAATAAAAATTTTGAACTATCTGAAAGAAAACTTTATCATAAAAGCCAAAAAAAGAATCAATGAAATTAGGAAATTATAGAAATCGAATAAATGAAAAAAATTTAAACAATTTAAAAAATTTAATTTATTTATAAATTCTATAAAAAATAAACAGTTTTACCACTCAAGCATACAAAATATGTCATTGTTATGGAAAGCCAAAATTTTAAAATATTGTAAGATCATTTAAAATGATAAAAAGTTTATGATGTTATAAAAAACGCTTACAAAGTTTTTTTTATGTGTCATGACTTCAAATATAGCCATCAAAATAATGTATTTAAAAATCATTGACAAGTTAAATAAAATTAATTATTAAAATAACATGTCATAAATGAAGGAATATAAGTTCAAAAAGATAAATTATATTATATAATGATTAGTAATAAATACTTGAAGAAGAAAAAAAAGTTTCAATTCTTAATAAAATGATAAACTAAGAATCATAATATTGTAATGCAAATAGAAAATTAATGGAAGATGAAAGTTTGCAACAAAAGTTAGCACCTCAACTCAACAATATCTAAACAATGATCAATCATAATAGGTATTATAATCTAGATCAAACACTAGAGGCAAAATATATGCTTTGTAATATTTTTACAACTCCTTTATCTAAATCAAAAGTGATTGAATATCAATGTGTAAATGCATTTTAAGAAGTCCTATGGCTACTTTAAATAGACCTTAAGCATCATTGTGGATGAGCTGGTTGTATCTGTTTGATGCATGAGTGCACTAATTTTGCTAAGTTATCGATAGTTTTTTGATAAATTAAATATTTAGTCATCTTAATTATTTATATATGTTTCAATATTATTATTTTTTAAATACAATAACACGACATTTCTTTACTTATTTTATTGTGCAACTTTTAAATATATTTTTGAATTTAGCAAATATTTAAAATATAAGTTTTATAATTATCACGTTACTTTTTTTTTATTTTTAAACCTTTTTTATTTAACATTAGCATATCTATTTTAACAAATTAATACATTAAATGGAAAATTGCTTTTAATATTTAAATTTTTTTAATAATGATATGCCTTTAATTTTATTGTACCAATTAGAAAACTCTTTCTTGAGCCATTATTCTTAATTATTATATTAATTATGTACAAAATACTTATAATTCTAAAATTTTTTACTAGAATATAAATTCTTTCAATATTTTGTTCCAAAAATTTAAATATTGTTTAACATTTATGGTTTCTTAGTTCTAACAAAAACGATTTCCAATAAGTTGCATTTATTTAATCTATATTATCACATTTATGCCTACAAGTTCAATTTCACATATTTTTTGCCTTATATCATTGTATCTAAATGTTTTGAATCATTAAGACTTTCTTAATTAATTATTTAAATATTAAAAATTTTATTTTAATATTTGTTTTGACTAATTTTTTCAATATTTCTAAGTTTGTGAGAAATCAATATGGAAAATATTTTTTGCAAAAATATTATACATATGGATTAAATGTGGTTAAGTGTTTTGGTGAATTATTGTTTTCTATAGAGTTATCAAATCTTTAATTTTTATTATTTGCAATATCAAGTTTTTGTTAATTTTTTCTTTTCTAATTGTTTTACTATGTTTGTAAATATTAGAATTATTTATAGTAGTTTTATTCCATAACGATACATTTTTATGTTTTCAATTATTTTTCATGTGATAGATGTTTTTAAAATCTATGACTTTTTTATTTGCAAAAAGTAGTTCATTAAAAATGCATTAATTTTTTAATACTTAATATTTAACTATAAATAAAAATTAGCCTTTTGTAACTTATATAAATATTATGAAATAATTTATATTTAGTTATTTTTAGGATTGAAAATTAGCCTTTAAATGTTTATCTTTAAAGGTGTGTTTTAGTATATTATTTTCTTTACATGTTGTCAATGTTGTTTCTAATCCATGGAATTAGCTTACGAAGATCTATTCTCCATCGACCTTTACATGAAAATTGTTTCTAATATTGTCAATGTTTCTCCTTTGACCTTTAAATGTCTAGATTTGGTTACATTACATTACTTCAATTTATCAAATTTTTTTTCTAAAATATGTTCACTTAGTAAAAAAATAGTAATTTATGATTATTAATGTTTACATAATTTGTAATTCACAGTAATGCTAAATGTGGCTTCGTCGACAAGCTCTGTCCAATTACAGAATAATTTTTTAATATTTTAAATAAGTTTTTTCTATGGTTTTTCCACATGTTGCCGAACATTTTGATTTATGCCTCATTTGACAATTGATTATATTGCACTACAACTCTTTTTTTCTTAGAGTGAAACAATTACATACATCTTATCCTATTTTCTTAATCTTTTTAATTAAGATGTGATTATATTATTATGTATCTCTAATTCTCATGTGACTTTTTTAAAAAAAAATTATTCTTTCAATATTTAATATTATTTCATATGGATCACACAATACCTATGTTATTGGCCTCCTAAGCCTCATGACTTATGTTTATGTTTAGTTGATAACAATATTAATAAAATGATTGACAAGTTTGTCTAGTCAGTTATATTACACTAAAGCTATGTGACCAATAGACAATAGTTTAGTGAATTAGAGATTAATTCAATGAGCATAAAAAGAAGCCCAAATGAACCTCAAAGTAGGCTGATTCTAAATAATAATTGAAGTAATAAGTGTGCTGAAAATGACTATTTAACAATAGATCATGATCATGCATTTTACTAAGACAAACTTTCAATTTGGAAAAGAACAAATTGAAGATAAAATGAGCCGTGGAGGCTTGAAAGAAATAAAGATCCTTCGCAATGTCAAAAATTCAAGAACAAGTTGGGGAAAACTTTGTGTGGATATTTTCCAAAACTTGTCTTATATGATTCAATTTACATGCATCATGTTTTTAATAGTATGTCAAAATACATCATTTGAATGTTCTCAAACTTCACTCATAAAATTGTTTTAAAATGTTTTAAAAATCGAACTATTGCAATGACAGGATGCTTGTACTAAAGAAACTTTATTATACAAACATGCACACAAAGATCTAAGGTACTTTGAATATTTATTAAGCAAGCATAAATCAAAGGGGCAACAAAAATATGCCTATGAAACTTTTGTAGAATAGAGAAACATTTGTTCAAAAAATTCTACAAACCTATGCTACAAAAAAATTGATGGTACATTGTTAAATAAGTGTGGAAAGTCAAGCTAAATTCATATAAACAAGACAACGCATATAGATATTAATCCTAACATAAAGTAAGTCTAGCTCACTAGAAATTATTAATCACTAGTGAATGTGACCATTTAGGTAAACAATAAATTTGCATAGCTAATAGATGTTCTTTAGTTAGTTCTAAGCATATCTATGAAACTTTAATGTTAAATTCAAAATTCGAAGGGATTAAATAAATTCTAAGGAAGCAAAACTATTCTAAAGTTTTGATAAGAAGAGTTCAATTAAAAATTTTAGAATTTGTGCTACATATTATTTCTTAGTTCAATCAAATACTACTATTCCTTCATTAAATTAATCTTTTTTTAACACTTAGCTATTTTAATACCCTTTCCAACATCAAAAGCTTACATATTCTTATTGGAAGTTCTGTTGAAGAAGTAAAGTACATTGGTGTACATAATTTCCTTGTCCACCTCATACATCAACAAAGTTTGTGGGAATCTTTTTTTTATTTTTCATATGTTCTAAGCGTGGCCCAAATTTTGTAGAATCTTACGTATAATGCTAAAAGCAAAGGGATTTGTTTTTTAGAATTATAACTTGATAGGGTTTTAGTTGCATAAGTAGCCATTTTTGTGAAGGTTGAGTCTAACCCATCATATCTAACGAAAGTTTGGCTTTAACTTCTAAGAGAACAGATCAAAGAAAAGGTCTTTAAATTCTAGTCTAGATCATGAGCTCATATGATCTACAAATACACCAAGATCTACAACTTTGTGCTTACCCATGAGGACTAATTTAAAAGGAGCAAAATTTGTAAGACCCTTAAAGAAAACTACATCTACTAATGCTACACATACCAACCATCACACTTTACAATGAACTGAACCAGTTCTGATCCATGACAACATTTATGTTACATTGACCCACTAACTTCATCCATGGCACATCAACTCAAATTTGACCAAGACGTCAACGACACTTCAATGATCCGATGACTAGATCTACAACACATGTACTTGAATTTTAACTGCAACGCATTTGATGGTGTGCCAATTCACTTATTTTATCCATAAAACACAAACACAAATTGATTTCAATATCTCATGGTAACCTGCCTAATAAAAAAATGAAAATTGAACTTTTTATGTAGATAGTTTCACAACTGCTTGGACCTTGGAAACTTTGGGCTGAAAAGACAACTTTATAGAAAGCTATATTCCGATAACTTTTGCCAAACCTTGGGTATACCTATTAGAAAATATATTTTTTGAAACTAAAATGGTAGATTTTTAGTTTGATATTTGGTAAAAGCTAATTTCATCAATTTTACATTTTTAATTTCTTTTTTTCTCTGCATAGGCCCTTTATAAAATAAGAGGCAAAACCTTTCAAAGAGATGATGCTTCCATGTGCAAAATTCCATATTTTTCATTTTGGCTTATTGAGGTCAAGGGTTAATTCCAATGTGAACTCCAACGTATTAAATCACCTTTGCTTCAATATTAGGAGGAGACGTGCAAAGCTTAAGAGATGGGACAGTGCAAATGTTCACCTATAACAAGGCGATTTCGACTTCTTATGGATGTTGCATTGTGCTTCCTTTCAGTTTGATGTTTCTTTTAGATCATTGATTCACCTTTATTATGTCATTTCCTAGCACTTCATTGTTCCTTTTCACTTAGACACTTAATGTTTTCTTAGATTTCTACTACTCCGTATTGTCAACTTTGTTATTCTCAATTCAACTTTTTGTTTTTTAATCACATTTATGTGCAAGTTACATCATCACTCCAACTTTTCTATATTGCTTATCAAGGTTTCCCAAGGCTTTGAATCTACACCAATGCCCATGTGAAATTTATATTGTTCTATCCTTATAGCAAAATTGGTTTCATCAAATTGCTTTAAAATACCCTTTCTTTGTGCCATTGAATTAGTAATATGCATAACATAAGAATAACACCCTATGTTGTTCTTGGTTCCTTCTTGACTAACGTTTCCTTGGAAGGGTTTCTTATGCGTATAGCCTTTCTAGGTTTCTCATGCTTATCTTCCCATTTTCTTTATTCTTAATCTATGCAGCTAAACTTTAAATGCATTATAGTTTGTAGTGCTAATTAAGCATTAAATCATGCTGTAGATCTTGGTTATACCAGGATTTGCATTTCTAATAGTAAAGAAATGTTAATTTAAACCTTTTTTTTAATTTTTGTTCATTAGCATCTAATCTTACAAAAATGATAAAGCTCAAACAAGGGAGTTTTCTTTTCTTTTTCCTAAAGTACACAATTTATGCACATGATATCATGTAGAACTTGTCTCATTGAGCATCAACACATGAACAAAGCATAAGTGACCCTCTATGATTGATTAACTAGACTACAAACTTTGGTAGACAAGCTAGAGAAATATGGTTTTTGTATAATTAAACTAGAACAAGCTCAAAATAAGCCCACCTTTTCAAACCAAATATTTTCATCCACTCAAATCAAATACCATTTAGAATCAACTTGGGTTAATGCTATGATAATGATGCTAACATACACATGAAGTCTTTAAAATATGACATTCCCATCTTTAAAGATATGATAAACCTTAAAAAATACATAGAGTTAAAAGTTTACTTGGACCATTGCTTCTTATGGTTTAAACCTAATGAAAAACAAATGTATTCTTTGCACAAATGAAATAAGGAAAACAAACTCATCTGTCTAAAAAAATCGTAGAAACTTATCATTAACAAAGTGAATCACCACACATCAAAATATATATTCCTCTCTAAAAAGAATCACTTGCTTGGCCAAAGACATGACTAACAAAAGAAGGAAAGCATGTTAATGAGCGCATTACTCATTTTGAGGAGTACATTTGTATTGTGGTGTTAATGTTGACCCTTTCATCTCCCCTTCCAGACACTGAGTTGGGCTTATAGATATTTTAGAGGGAGCATTTCATGCAAAACATTCACACCTTACAAGAGGGCTATAAGAATTCGACTAACTATGAAACCTAGAAGCATTTATGAAGTCAAAAGTATTGCAAATTCAACCATGTCAAACTTCAAGTTGACAGACACCAGTCTCTCCACACGTAGTGTACCAAAACGTAGCACTCGATGGCCTCGCTACCCATTTAACTTACAATGAAACCCAAACAACCGATTAACCAGTGTTCGAAGTAACTTGTTCTCAATGTTAAAAGTGAAGCATATGGTAGCGCAGAACAAAAAATGACAAGTGAGCTATATCGAGGAAGACAATTATGGGGAATTGAACACCAGTAAAAAAAATAAGTGATCAAAGAATATGCTTCCAAATCTTTCTTAGCTAATGAATACTTCAATGAGGACTGAGAGAACAACATTGATGACACTAGAGTATTATGGTCATGGGAAGCACCTTCGCCTAGCCAAAGAGAAGTAATTATTGAAGACATACCACCATTTGTCAAATCTTTATCAAGCTTAGAGAAAAGGTTTATAAATATAGCATAGAAAGTGGGAGTAGCATCAATGGAATTTCTAGAAAAGGTATAACATACCTCAGACTATGGATCATTCATCACCTAAACCCATACACTATTTTTTTGCTAAAAAATATGCATGTGTGTCAAGAAAAAATGAATTATACTAGTTAAAGTTTGCCAACAATTTCAAATACATTTATACATCATGACCATAATTTAACATACACCCATCAACACCTAAAGACCATGTCTAACTTATAAAAAACCACCCCACATCCAAAATAAGAAAATTTTATTTATGTCCCTTGCTAGAGTAGATAAATAATCTATTGATAGAACTTTCGTTTAAGGCATAGCAAAACCTTATATAGTGATGCCTCTCATTATAGAATCCATTTTATATAGCTTTCTTAATTTTTTTACAAATGATCCCCAAGCTTTACCACCTCTTGATGACATCCAATATGCTGTAGACCTCATACTATGCACTTGTTTACTAAATTTTTCACATTATAGGATGAATCCCTCTAAGCATCAAGAACTCCATTGACAATTGCAAGATTGATTAGACAAAAGATTCATTTGAGAAAGTCATAATCCATGTGTCGCTCATACCTCTCAAGCACTAAAAAAAGGGTTCATGGAGAATTGGAGTAAATAATAGGGAAATTAGCAAAATGATGTGAATAATAGTTCCTTATCCCTTGCTTGGATGAACTTTTGGACCAAGCTAAAACAGCCACTATTTATCCAAAATCAATTTTAAAAGTAGAGAGCACCAAGATAGAATCTAGTTATAGATGTGTGAAAAATGCTTTTTAAAATAAGGGATGTATCATACATGTGGTTAGTCATTCCCATCACCATATTTAACACACCAAGCACATTTATAAGAATAATGATCCAAATAACCCAATTAAGAAAGTTTGTGATAGTTCACTTTAATGACATCTTGAACTTTAGTTGTATCATTAAATAGAAATTAGAAAACCTTACAAAGATTTTCTCAACACTTGGGGAGAACACCTTTACCCAACATCACCTTAACTTTTTGGGCTTCAAACCTTAAAAGATGATGTATCATCTTATTCTTACAAAATTAAGGCTATAAATGATTAGCCAATGTCTTAGGAAATCTATAATATTAAGAGCTTTCATGACCAAACAACCTTGGAAAGGAAATTCATTAACAGTTTTATTATCATCAATACCCTAATAATTGGTCATTTTAATAAGAGAAAGTTTGAGTGGAAACTAACAACTAAGAAAAAATTTGTGAAAGTCAATGATGCTATGACCCAATAATTTATGCTCTAACCTCCACACTATACTTGCCAAAGTGTCTATGTTTAATTTGCTTCACTTGGTATTTTCAAAAAACTATTTTGCATCTTTTCTGAATAAGGTTAAATTCCTATTTTTTATCACCCCTAGCTTTTAAATCATAGCCTAGTAAATCAATTATGGTGTTTGGTAAGGGAAAACATAAATATTTTTTACCATCTTTTACCAAAAGCTATGAAAGCTAATAATAGTTTCATGAATATGTCCACATAAATATTTTAGTAGGGAAAACATAAATATTTTTAACCTATTCTACCTAATCCTACTAACTATTCAAGCACAAACATGAATGTTTGCATCTAAGGAAGGCTCTTTAGCATATTAAGGAAATAGTAAATCTTAGTAATAAGCAATACAATGGATTGACCAATGCATCCTTCAAGCTTAAATAATTCTTAGAAGGAGAATTTGTGATGATCAGAATCATGTTCGAATGGTTTCCACTATGAACTTTGTAGAAGTTACATTCAAGTGTAGTCTATCCATTCAAAATCCCCAAAGGTTGGAGCAAATGCATATGTTGTGAAGCTAAGTTCTTACTCACCTATAATGGTAAGAAGGGTAAGGAGTTTAAAGTACTAATGGATTTGAATGCTAAACAAACCAATAGTTAGATTTATCAAATGTATCCTTTTCATTGGAAAGGTTAAGAAGGAAATAAGGATACTTCGATCATGTTGGAAGTCACAAAGACTTAATGCTAACACATTAGACATTTATGAGGACTAATTTCGAGATGGTAACTCATTAGAAATGAAAATCTTCTACTTCAAAGGAATTAGACAGGACACCAGTTAAGATGTTCGTTGCTCAAAGACTAGTTGGACATGTGTTGAATATTCCAAATAATCAAGCTATCTTTTCCTCATGTGTTGAGTTAAACTGGTGCTTAAAATTCTATTTTATGCTCAAAATTCACATCATGAATGAGTAAAAGAAAACAATAATGGCCCATTGAGCCAATGTCTATTGATATCATTATTCGGTATTACCTCTAGCACTCATCGTTGACTTGACCCAATTAGAGTTGATGCTGACTTGGACTATACTCAATAAAAATTGATTAGTGAATGACTCATTTAGGCTTAGTTCCATGCAAAAGTTTGCATAACCCACTATTTTGCCTAAATCAGTTAGGTTGTAGCAACCCATTAGATTGACCCACCACCATTAAAGGTCATTTGCCATGGGAACAAACTGAGACAATTAACACCAAACTTGCACAATAACCCACTTTGTCATACATTGACCTAGATTTGACTTGTGGGACCATCGACAACGTACTAGCTTTACAAAATTAGTTTATGTCATGACTATCTTGATATGACCTTTGACATTGTTGATATCTTATCGATTCATTGACTTATTTGCAATAGATTGACTCAGAACATAATTACCAAATCCATGACGTGTCAACCTTCATCAAACCTACAAAAGCAATAGCTAACCCAGCTAGCTTGAAACAAAAAATATATGTTTTTATAAAATTACTTAGCAATATCATTGGCCTCATAACTTTTACTCTAAAATGATAGCTCTTTAAAAAGTTGTTTTGAAACTATTTTAACCATAACATTGGCAAATAAGTTATTAGAAAATAGTTTTTTTAAAATGAAATGATTATTTCTTATAAGTCTATATGGAAATAGATTTTGATCACCAATTTTGAATTTTGAATTTTTATCTTCTATTATCCTTGATTTTTTAAACATTGGGAAGCCTATCCTTTAAATTTGGTGACCTTTGTAATAGAAAAATTTCCATTATTTCATTGTGTCTTGTTGAGTTCTAATTTTTATTGTAACAAAAGTCTAACATGATGACTTGTTAGAAAACCAATTTTGTGAGTAGAGGAGCAAGGTTCAAAAGATGAGGCACCATGTTAATTTTCCTATGATTATATGACATTACTTTCCAATCGTAGCTACAAAATAGTTTCTTTCACTTTGTTATTTCTTTCGCCTAATTTATTTCCTTCAACTTCAACATTTTTGTTCATTTTGTCATTCTGCTTCTCCTTATTTTTTAATGTTTTCTAAAATTTCTAGTTCTACTGGCTATCATTGTATGTAATACTTTTCTCAATTTTGTTTCATAAGTGTTTGAACTAATTTTACAAGTAGTTGTTACTCAAGATTTTCATAAGCCTTAATAAAGATTTTCTTTTCTTTCAATTAACACCCAAGTCACCTCTACTTTGATCTTTCATTATCACAAAGAGAGTTTAATCAAACACCTTTCCAAGTACACTATTCCTATGTTATTAGTGAGGTAACTAGCCTTGCATACAATGTGGCACTTGTGTTGGCCTTGGTCCCCCTCTTAGCTAAAATAGCCTTAGATTGGTGCCTTGTGTGTTCCATGTTTTGTTTTCTAGTGTTAATCATCTGATGTTTTATATTCTTATTGTATATAAATTAATCTCAAGGTGCTTATTAAAATTTTTATCACTCATTTGGCATCAATTCACCTTTCATTTTTGGAGTAAAGAATGACTAGATTCTTGTTTTCCATAGATTTGAGTTAAAAAGCCTTATAGAGAATGTTATGTCTCATTCAACAAGGTTTTGGGTGACAATATTGTTTGAAAACCCTTCCATGAATGCTCTTGAAAGGAAATCTCCTTTGAAGAAAAAACATCATACTTGGAGTTTTCATTTAGGTGGGAATTCACTTAGATGCCCGAAATCTAGGAAGATAAAAGACACTAAGAAATGCTCAAAATATAAATCATCCCTTGAGTGACAACATATTGGGAAGTGAATCAAGTGAGCCATATCTTTAACTAAGATCACCTTTAGGCACATTATCTTTAGAAGATTTGGTAAGCCAACTATATAAGGAATTATTGGTTGCTTCCTTAGGTGTCATAAAAGCTAAGGCTAGAAGAAGTAGGGAAAAGAGTTAAAACCATGGTCTTAAGGAGTTGATGATGGAAAACTTATATTTTGAAGAGGAGGCACATTCATTGGTGGACTCCACTACATGGATCAAGGTAGAATGTACCTCAAGGCTTTACAATTAAACTATAAATTTGTGTGGGTTTAAACTACATATTTTTGTATATATGCATGATTCTATTTTTTGAGTTCATTAAGAGGGCTATTATGACTATTTCATAACAATTCCTAGATCAAATGAGTGTGTACATAACCTTGTGTTTTCATAATTGAATCAAAGACAATATAATCTCTTATGTTTTATTATGATGACTATTGAATTCGAATTTCACTTGGAAAAATGATTAATTCTTTTTAAGAACTAGTATTTACCATGATTAATACCCTAACATGGTAGAACAGTTACTAGCATAATAATACTAGAATTGTTTTTAAATCTATGCTAGGTGATGTGCTCTAAAATTTTTACAATTTTCTTCCATGTTATCCAGACAACAATTGTTAAAACTTGTAGCAAAGAAAATTATTTTTCCTAGTGTCTACCTTAAAGTTTAATTGGAAGGCTTGGTGGAGGGCTCCAAAATCTTTT
Organism: Vanilla planifolia; assembly: GCA_023846275.1. Classification (NCBI taxonomy): domain Eukaryota; kingdom Viridiplantae; phylum Streptophyta; class Magnoliopsida; order Asparagales; family Orchidaceae; genus Vanilla; species Vanilla planifolia. Next base: position 832,601 of record JAIUJO010000062.1, on the reverse strand, counting down.
TCTACTGAGCTAGGGTTTAAAACAATTTACTCATAATTTTTTATTTCTCTTGAACTAGACTTATGGATGATTGATGAGTGACGAATCCATATATTGGTTGGCTAAGTGCTCCTCCTCTTAGCTTTTGTTTTTCAAAAAATGGTTCCTAAAGCCTTCACTGATACCAGGTCATCTATGTTCATGCAAATAATCTGTCAATAAAAGGAAAAGAAAACATTTAAGAAGGGACATGTGCTAGTTTCACAAAAAAACATTATTTAACATAAAGTTTGCCACTTGATCTATAGTAGTGCTCCCTTCATAGTGAAAATGGGCAAACTTGAAGTTAGTAAAAAGTCATAAAAAATACATTAACGTTAAATTTTTTTCATTAAGGGGTACTTTTAGTCGTACCAGTGAGCTATTGTAGCAATGTTGGGAACAATCCCAATGTCGACACTTATGCTATGAGAAATTTGTTAGGTAATTAGACAAATTTTAAAACAAAGAACAATGTTTTTCCATCTCAAGTCATATACTAATACACACACAATAGTTTACAATGTAGGTAGCCTCATTGTTTACCTTCATCTAGCCAAGATAGGGGTAAACATATACTATGAAATAACTTGTGACCTATGTAGGTTGTGGCTGCTCTAAAAGATTCTTATAAGAAAATTCCTACATTGTAAAACATCTGAGGAATTGTTTTGATCATAATAGATGAGAGTGTCAACTTCATGTGTAGTTTGTTATTCTTATTTTATTATGTATGATAGAGCTTTGCAATAACATTATTGGCTTATTCTTCCATTTCTATTTCCTTATTGCTGATCTAAATCTAGTCCAATAAATCCTAAAGGTATTAAATTGCATCCAAGAGTTAAGTATTTTTTTAATTTGGTAGTCACTGAAGAAAAAAATTGAAAACTAGTTGTGAAGGACCATAAACTATGATTAGTGGCCTCATAATAAGGGTAGTGACATGGTAACATGTTAATTGTTTATTCCCTTCAATGTGGCAAACATTTAGTATGCACAACAAATTAATAGAATTCATTAGATCAACATCCTTATCTTGCATTCAATCATAACTTCTATATTTTCTTTTATTAAAAAATCTTGATTCTAATTTAGAACCAAAAAGCTTTAATGTAGATATGAAACAATTGATTTTTTTAATCCATGTAATGCCAAACATGTGAGTGTCATTCAATATCATCAACTCTATTAGTTTTGGAAATCAATTAATATAATATGGTAGTAAAACAAAAACACAAATATTATGCTAATTCTATTATCCATTTCCACTTGACGTTCTACCACTAATTTCTCACATCAAAGAGAAAAATTAAAACCACTTCAAATTCATGGAATGCAAATTAAACAACTTAGATTATCACGATTTTTTTATGTATGACTATAAATGTTATTTTTCCTTCTAATTGTCAACCTTAAAATTGTGAGTGACTTGCTAGTGATTATTCTCCTTGCTGTTTATATATTCCTCTCTAACAAAGTTATTCTCAACTAAAATAAACAAACAAGCTACGAAAAAAATGGTAATTACTTTAACAAAACTAATGCATGAATGAAACTAGTCCAATTAATTGTAAAATAGTACATGTTATTTGTGTGTGTGACATGAATTCAATCCATGGCTACTTGATAATAGACCAAAACAATCTATTAACAAACTAAAGTATATTTTGCAAGTGTTTAACAAAAAACAAACTATGGAGAGCTTGCATGTTTGCATGCCCAAAATGTTGCACAAAACTATATAATCAAATCTAATAAAGCAAAAGAAGTGCAATAGTTTCTTCAACTTTCTTTTTAGTTAACATGCTAATTCTCTTTCACAAGTTCTACATGGTGCCTTTTTTTAAGTCTTTCAATGATATTTTTCCATCAAATATTTGATGTGATTTTAGATGTTTTGCAACATCATAAAATAAATTCTAAGCTTGTTAGTCTTACCCTAATGTAGATAGGAAACATAGTCAACATTTTAAATTACAAGTCCTTTTTAATAACAGGTTGTTTGGAAGCAATATTTTTCCCATATTAATAACAACTTTGCATTTAATGGAACCACCTCACTGCTTGCACCATTGCTGCTCAAGTTGTTTCACATTGATTGATGATTCCAAAAATAACTTGTGCAACATCTTCTTATGAAGTTTTAATGAGGAGATAATATGCTATTATGAAGTGGAAATCCTCTTTAATATTGCATATAACATTCATTTTGCTTGATTTAATTTTACAAAAGTAATTAACACCACATGCATTAAAAATATTCTGTGAAGATGACCCATGTATTATTGATTTCATGTAACTTTAGCTTGCCTATTTTGTAAACAATTTCATGATTTTATTTATTTTAAGCTATTTTATTTTTTAAATTATTAAAAATAATTAACCAAGGTAAATTTTGATTTTTTAAATCAATAAAACATGATCATTTGATTCTTCATTTGGACATTGTTGTCATATTAAAGGAAGCATGAATTTTAAGTTTATTAGTGTTTTCAAGATTGGTATAGACTACCCATTATCATCAATGTTAATATTAAAATCTTTAAAGGGTAGTTGGTACCCCATAAATGTTGTCAACATTTTAGAATTGGCTCTTTTTATCACAAATAATCCTATGTAAAATGTTGCTAAATTACACATCATAAATTAGTGACAAAATCCAGCATTTCACTAAGTTAGGCAACATTTCATTCTTTGTAATCAAATGTTTTACTTGAACAATGTTTTCTAGCTGATTTTACCTAAAAGAATCTTGTAATGACATAATGCAGATATAAAGTTAAATATTTCTAATGAGAAATAATGTTCATGATTTCTTACTTTTCATACCTTTTCATATCTTTTCATTTATGTTATATAGATTCCATTTATCTTTCACACATTTTTTCAACTATTTTGATACAAAAAGTAAATCAAATATTTAAATATTTTAAATTTTAGCTATGTGTCATATATCAAAAATAATTTGACATAATCTTCAAAACTACTTCAATATATTGATGTGAACAAATAAAATATTATAAAATTAAAAACTTCAATGACTAATATAGAAATATATATATATATATATATATGCAAAACTTAATGACGATAGATTTTGCAAGAAAGTGTATTTTTCAAAATAATTACACTGAAAGTGATCAATAGATTAAAAAAAAAAAGTTAGAAAATAAAAATAAATAAATAATTTTAATATAATAAAACGTTAGTAACATAAGAAATAATGAGTTATATTAATTAATTAAATATTGAAAAAAATTATGTTATGTTAGTAAACAACTACTTATGATTAATATATATATCCTTATAAATAAAAAAAGGAAAAGAATATTAGTGCCTCAAGTAGTATACAAAGGTGGTTTGTTGACCTTATCAAGCAAATCAAAGGACAAATATATTTTGTCACCAATAGTCCTTACTATTTGCTATAAATCAAAAATATACTTGGCAATTTTAGTGATGTAAGTTAGCCACTAACCAAAGATGCATTAGAGAAGGTCAAAACCATTCTTCAAATTTATTACAATTTTTATTGAAGGTGAGGTAAACATCCTAATGTTTGATGCTTTAGCTAGTTACATGTTATTCCATAAAAGTTTAATCTTTTAGATTTTAAATAAGTTACTTGTAAAACTTATGTTTTGTAAATTTATCATGCTTGTCATGGTGAAATTATTTTTTATTTGGTTCAGACTTTAATATTTAAAAGATTTATATTATCGTGATGATTATCTCCATATCTTAATTTTTTTTCAATGCATTAAAATTTAATAAGTTTTTATTTGTGACATCAAGATTTATTTAAGGAACCCTTTTTCATAAAGAAATGTATGAATTGACATTTGAAATGTTTTATTTTTTTTAGTATAGTTTTTATTTATGATACATATTTTCTAAAATTTTTTGTCATTCCTATTTATAATAGTTTTATTTGAGGTAATACTCTCTAATGTTTTATTATAGCAATTATTATTGTTTGATTTAATTTTAGTCTAATGTATATAATATACAAATAATTTAAAAAAATTTAAATACATTTTAGTATGTTAATTTTTGTTTAACATGAAAGATAATTTATTTAAAATATGATGATCTTACCCTACTAACAATATCTCGTCATATGCTTAATTTTTTATAAAATTTCACTATGGTAATCAATTTTTTTAGTAATCTTTAGGATCTTTAGAAAATTTTAGGATTTTATGAAATTAAAAATTTTGTTATAATTTGAATGTTCTTAGTTATGTTTTAAATTTAAATTTTTTTAATATTATGTATTACACAAGAAATTTCATTTTTTTTATCATCATTCTATTTCTTGAGAATTTTATTTTTATATACTTTTTAACTTTGGAACCTTGTTTATGATTTTTAAGTTATTATTATTTCTTTTATTAGAAATATCAACATATTAAATAACTTAATCAATATTTAATTTCCATAATAACTATTTTTTCCAATTTTTTAAAAGGTTTTATAAACAAACAAATTTGTTGTAATTCTAGCATTAAGAAATTTTTAATACATAATGTATATGTACTGAATATTAAAAATATATTTCCACTTAATGTTTCAATTTATGGTAAGTCTTATGTTATTGACATCTCTTCAATAATTACAATATAAAGAGAACAATTTCTTACATAGTATGACAAAATTTTAAAAATTTAAACATTGTTTCGCAGCAATGATTTTCTTAGCTCTATTGTTTTATTCAAACTAAGACAATTTCGATTTTCTTGTTTTAAAAAATATAATTTTCAAAATTCTTGTTTTTTTATATATTTTTTAGAAAAATTTATTTTACACTTTAAATATAATAAATATACAATGCAATGAAAGTTATTAAATAAAAAATCATTATTGTAAAATTTCCAACATTAAACTTAAGAACATTAGTTGTTATATGTATTACTGAAATTATTGAATGAACTATAATTTATGTTGTTCTTATAATCTACATGATTAGAGTTTTGTAGGTTGACGTAATAAGATTTTTGTCATACGAACATAAAAGTTTTGATTTATATGATTTTTTTATGTAAATGTTTTTGTAATTTAAATTATAGTTTTAAAGATTTTTAATGTTTGTGATAAAACTATGTTTATTAGGATCATTACTTAGTTTGGTTAATTGACTTACATTATTAAATCAAATAAATATGAGCCCAAGCTTTAGCAAACAAATATTCTTATTTTGGTGAGCAAGAAAAAGAATTATGACATGCTTAATAAGCTCAAAATTTAAAATTCTAGCAAATAATCATCTTGTTAGTTGGTTTCAATTATTGTCCTATTTAAATCAATTCTTGAATGTTAAACTCAAATTGAACCAATTATGTAGTTAGTTTGACAATTATTGTTAATTTGGTTGACATCATAACTTTTATTTCATTTGTTGTGATATCACATTTTTCAATATTTTGTATCAATTAACTAGATAACTTATCTATTTTTCTAAAATTGGTAACTAAATTTTTAGTTTGCAATAAATTGAAGTACATATGATTTCAACTTATCTTAAACTTTTTCCTATAAATATATTTTAGCAAGTGCGAATTACAGGTGCTATAACATCATTCAACCCTTAATATCTTGCAATTTATTGTATAGTAATTTTTCAAAGAGCAAGTTAATGAATTCATCTTAAACATTTTTAAAGTTTTAGGTTCATGTTGAGATTCTTTATTAAATAAATTATTCAACAAAATATATCATATGTTACATCTTAAACATTATAGCAATCTCTAAAATAGATGCAATGAGATTTATTTTCTTTGATTTCTATCTTACCCAACAATTAATAAATATCTTCTTGATCCTATCATCAATTTGTACCAATATATTTACAAATAGTTTTATCCTTATTTCAATGAAAACAATGGGAATGATAAGTAGCTATAGCAATTATAGCTCTTTATTAATTTTATTTGATAAAGTGTGTGCTATACATTACTTTTTATGCCTTATCATTTTTGAGAGTGGACATAGGTTTGATTTTAGGTTGAACCATCTAAAAAATTCTTAAGCAAAGTTTAACATTTCGGATGGCCTTCATCTTTAACAATTTACTTAAAACTTTTTTTATTAAATAGAAATTAACATCTTTTAAATAAAAAATAAAGTTTTCACAAAATTAATTTTAGATATTTGTTTAAGCTTATTATAAAACATTTTGAACATTTTTTTTTTTTTGAGATACAAATAATTAGTTTCGCAATAATTCACTATCTTTTGTTGAAACCCTCTCAACATGATCCAAGAGCTCATTTGCTTAAAATAAATGTACAAAAATCAAATGTACTAAAAGGAGTAAATTAAAAAGAAGGAAATTAATGAAGCATAAGCAACCAAGTTTATATTTGAAATGCAGAGTTAATAGTATCGAGGACATATGACCAAGCTTAAACAATAAATGAAGAAAAATGAAAATTTTGAGTAAAAGTATCTATTTAATAAAGCTTTGCATTAATCATTCATAAGGATTAATTACATTATTTTAAGCATTCTTGATTTTGAAATTATATAAAGGTGCTTTTTGCAACGAGTTTCAAAAGAACATTACAAAACAACATCAATGCCACAGTGAGGTCATAGAGTTTTTCAAGTTTTTTGTGAACAAGATGACACTTCCTACATGATTTTAGGGACTTTCCATTGTAAGTATGCTTCTCTCCCTTATTGGTTATATATCATGCACATTAGCTTTGTGGCCCTTCTATTATAGTGAATTTGGGAAAGTTTCTGATCCTCGCTAATCATGATAATGCTATTGTCTTTTTCTAAGTGTGAAGAAAAGGTCATGTTTGATGAGGATGATGCCTCCAAAAGGGTTACTCCCTTCAAACTCACTTTAATAGGCAACTTTTTCAGTTGGATGACCCAAATATCTTTCCCATTCAAATGATGGTCCTCAAATGTTTCAAACTTTTTAGCTCACTACCAAACCATTGTTAGCACTAGTGTCGATCTCATTGGAGCACCAACTAATCAACTTTGTAAACAAGTAGGCTCTAATCTCAATCATGTTAATGATTAGCAAGTCTTGAAAACTATCGCTATGACAACAAGCTTAACAAGGCTATATTTAGCTCTAGTATGTGTTTTGGTCAATCTTAGTAAAAATCTTCCCTTAGATATTAGAATCTCTAGAAAGGTTGGGTCGAACAATGGCTTATTGGATGTAATTAAGTAATTGAAATTTTCCTAAACATTATCGAAGTAACTGTAGACAAGGATTCTCAATGGTCCAATGCAAGCAAGAAAAAGGTTCTAAACCCTTCTATGCAAGAAATGGAGAATATGAGAAACTTTTGAATTAGTGAAGTAACATGTAATGTGAAACTTCAAACTTTGGTAGCCATCAACGTATAAAACAATATCAGTACCCCACTACATCACACAAGATTAACACAATAAAAAAACTAATTGTACCATTAATCATCTATTCAACGATAATAAGATCAATTTCAATTAGCAAATGTATAGTAAGAGTAAAAAATATTTATCTAACATGTACATATTCAATCTCTCAAATCCTTAAATAATGATCTTTAAGAAAAAGCAAAGACTCTCAAGCTTTCTAAGATAGATTTGAAAGGCTTCATAGTGGCTAATAGTGATAAGTCAATAAGAAAAGACACCAAATGGAATGTCAAAAAAATCATTTGCCTAAAAATGACCAAAAGAAGCTTTCAAGAATCTCCAAATGTTGACATTATAGACTGTAATTAATAATATCTTACTTTTCAACATAAACGATGTAGTTAGCTCTATAGTAGCTTGATGCCTTAATAACATGTTCATATTACACAAAATTAAGTTAATTGCAATCATTGAATGCTCTGCAAGTAATAGATAAATGGACGTCCTTTGCAAGAGACTAGATTTTCATTATTGTGAAGCAAAATTTCTAACAATGCATAGGTGTATTGGTTGTAGTACTTATAATGTTAGAAATTGAAAATTAAGAATATTTTCTTCACATGGTGATATGTAAATGATATGCGATCTTTTGATATATGCCAACAACTCCTTTATTAGTAAATAAATCATTGGTGGGATTTAAGATTGTTTGGTAGAGAAAATTTTGTCTTCCCTAAATAGAATGGATTGTCAAATATCTTTGTCGAGGTTTAGAAATATAACGGTCTTTCTTGTGGATAGAACCCTAATGAATCATGATTTTCTCAAAGGCTTTCTAAAATAATGGCTCAACATATGAACAGATACTTGTTATACAAATCCCTATTACTAATCTTGTCTTTAGAAGTAATTGAATCTAATGCTAAACAACTTAGATTCAAAAGCACTTGGATTAAAAGTATATAATTCTCTCTAGTTGTTGCTCAAAATTGGAGTCTTCCAACTACTAGGTCTAGAATGGAGGCCCTAGTTTATTAGTTGAAGAGAGCAAAACACCACCATAAAGATTGGATTAAAACTTAAATTTGGTAATATATTTGTGAGTGTTGAAGAAGAAGAATAACATGTTGTAGAGAAGGAAAATAATGTCAAAGTGTTATAGATGACTTTTCATGGTTAGAACCAACAAAGCTTAAGATGAATGAACCTTGGTTGCTAAAATAAAGATGTATGGTGAAGACATTTAATAATACTATAGGATATGTTTTTCGAATTCCATAGGACATTTTAGAATTCTAAGAGCAAAAAAATTAAGAAAATAAATTCCTAGAATTTTTCAAAAAAATTTAAAAAAACTTCTTGAAATGCTATCGAATTAATATTATAATTAATTCGTAAACATCCACATGCATTTGGTGCAGTAGTAATGGAGAAAAGTTAGGTAATGGGCGACACACGGTGTGACATGGTTGGATCGATGCATCACTTTGGGTTCCAATTTTTGTGAGTAGCACTGGTAAAAAGGCAATGACACTTTGGGTCCACTTTGGGGTTAATGTGGAACATTGAGGGTTAGCACAAATTGATGAATCGTTGCTAATGGTGATGGCAACGATAGTTAACAGGGGTGAATGATAGTAAAAAAGTTCAAAACTAAATTTTAATCCCATTTTGAAGCAATTTTCAAGCAAATTTTCTACTAATGCACTTTTGAGATGGTTGAAGGGAAGGTCTATATTGAATATGAGATGAAAATCTACAAAAAGTTTCCACTTGTTCTTTAAATAACTTAAACTGAACTATAAATGTAGATCAATGTATCAGCTAATAAAACTAAAAATAAATATGTAATAAACAATGGTCTACTGTAATTCATCTACCCAATGATAATAATGACAAAGATTAATGAGAAGTATACTAACTAATCCTCAAAGGGCTCCAAGTCTAAATAGAACTAGTGCATCTCAGAGGTAAACTTGTACGTGATGTACTAGATGGGACCATATCCAATGGATAAGAGTTATAAGACAAGTGTTGTGTAGCTTAAGAATGGTGATAAAAACTCAAATGCCATCCATACAATGTTCAAGACTAAAGCGAATAAAGGGTAATATAAAAAGAATTAAGCATCCAAGTTGAAGGTTTTTGGAGAAGGATTTAACTGCCAAATATGTTTTGGATTGCTTGAGGTCTCACTATTCCCTACTAAGAAAAAATAGAGGTGCTTCAATTTTTGATGCTTAAACTCACTAAAAGAAAATATGTTGCTAATTCAGCTAGTTAATTGGGAGAAAATACAAAAAAATATTTTTTTGATGGATTACTTATGTGCTTGTAGATTTTATGGGTTTGATGATTTTTTTACAAGCATTAATTGTCCATATTTCAAGTTGACATTTATGATGCTATCAATGATTTTCTTATTCGTAAACAATTACCAAAAGAATGTAGTAGTGTTAATTTACTTTTCCTTTTGAAGACTAATTGTAGCATATCTTTGAAAGACATTATCACTATTTGGATGTATAGTTTATGAAAAATTTATTAAGTTGTCGGTAGTTAGCCTATGGTGTTTCCTATCTGCCGTTATCTCAGTGGAGCAATCAACTTTCGATAAAGAAAGGGAAATCAGTAAAAATATCTTACCGGCATAACAAATCATACTTTCATTAGGGCAACTTCATGATTTAAATGAGAAGATAAAAGCTAATAGCTTTATTATCGAGCTAGTTTTTAAGAATGCATCAGAATAATATATTGTGAGGGAAACATGTATTAGATAAATTTAACAAAAATAGTTGATAATCTAGTCATGAGTGTCTATAATATAAGCTGGTCATTTTTTGTTATTAACCAGAAAGTAAATTGTTCCATCTAACCCTCCCATTGGCTAAAGCACGATAATCCTCTATCCCCATTTCTTGTCCATATTGTAGCTAAAGAACTAAGAAGAGGTTTAAACAATCAACATATATAAGGTTATGCGAAGCACTAGGCCACTCCATGTGGTTTTCAACCAAAGTCTCATTTGTGCTCTATAGATTTCCTTTTACTATTCTTTTGAGGTGATAAACACTTAATAAAAAATCTCAAGTTATTGTTCTCTAATCTCTAGGGTGCATCAAGTTTGTATATTAATGTACAAAGGTTCTTCTTTATTAGTTGTATAAACACAAAACACAAACAAGAGAACATTGACAAGGAGCTCTTGCTTTAGAAAAGATACTACCTTCCAATCCCTTAACTCAAAAGCACATTATTCGTTGGTAAGAAATAAGTGGTCCACTTTGAACACTAGATTAACAACACATCCAAAAAGAGATCACTCTCAATGGGAGGTCGTACTTGTTAATTATGTCCTCTAGAAACATTATTTATTTTACATACTTGAGATGTAACTTTAATTATAGAAAATGTTGTGGAGCATGCCTAATGACTTGGAATCAAATATCAAGAACCATCTAACTACTTTTTTATATTGTGATACATGGAACAAAATAGATAAGGATGGCAACAAATGTTGGACACTCACTAAGCATGGTAAATTCACTATGAATTCAAGATGGGATATTCTTAGCATTAATTAATTGGCTTATTCATAAGTCACAAAAAATGTAAAATAATTATCAACCTTCTAAAGTATCTTTGTTAATGTGGAGGCTCCTACATATCTAATTATCTTTTGATAATGACTTGAGGAAGTTGAATTTCAATTTATTGACATATTCACTTTTTGTGCTTATAAGGACTCTCAAATGAGCCTTATGGAACCCCTTAGTAATGAATCTTGGCACTAAACAAACCCAACATCATGATTCACAAAATGCTTCTACAAGGATGGAAGTGTACTCACACAAACTCAATAGCTATTGAGAATTTATTGCTCTACCATCTCTCATATGTTGTAATATCTACATGATAAAAATTCAAAATACTTCAATGAGAAAATATTCCCTGTTATTTTCCTAATAGAGTTAAACATAATACTGATGAAGTTTAAAATGTTGCTTAATTATGTAAAGTTGTTCAATAGATCCAAAAGTAGTAAAATATACATTGCCTTCATTTTTTTTTTTAAGATTAATTGAATAATAGAAAAAAGTGGTTCAATGCACCTCCCTAGTAGTGGAGTTGGAAAAATTAAATTCTAGTGGACTGACTAGAAATAACCAAGGCTCTATAGGTTCTATTTGTGTGATTAGAGACTACTTGGTAGAACTATTAAAGCGCTCTTAATTTACATGGAATCTAAAAAATGTATATGCAAAAGCCATTGAAATACTATTTGGTTTAAATTTATGCGATAATTTGGGATTATAAAAACATCATAATAGAATCAAACAATTAATCATTCCCTATATTCATTCAAAAAAGGATTGGAATCACTTGCTAAATCTTAACCCAACTAAATAGAATGAATCAATTTCTTTGCAAAGTAGTTAAATTATAAATCATATTCAGGGAAGGAAATGTAGTAAAAAAAGTAGTATGCTTAAATATCTTGTAACTATATTCATTTGACATTCTTAATTTATAACAAACTCCAAAAGTTTTCAAAGCTTGAGTTAAACTTGATGAGGATAGGTGTTCATGTATTATATAGTGTCGTAGGGAACGTCATCCAATTAATACCTTCATGATTAAATGAATGGAATGCATTCACATAATCATTATCACTAACGTGAATTTGTTCTTATGAAAATTACTAAGCATTTGGGGCCAAAACTAATGAACTAAAGCCTTGAAAAACCACTAGATTTTATCATATATCTTTCATTTTAGCTTAAGAAATAAATTTTCATAAACTAGTTTGGTTAACATAACAAATGCCAAGTTAACCACGTTCTATGAAAAAGGAATGAACCTATTTAGTGTGGCTCGTTTCTTAGCAGGAAAATCAATGTCCATATAATCTCTCAATTTTAACAAATGATAACTATACTTCATATAGCTTAAATAATGATTTTTTTTGTATAAAAAAGAAAACCCATATCACCCATTATAATATATTCCCATAAAACTTAAACTTGATTATAACAAAGATACAAAAGAAAGATTCATAAAAGTTTGAGTAGTATTGCAAAATTAAATTTATTTCATAATTGATTGCTATTATAATAATTTTTTTGTAATGTTAATACAATAGAAAATTTGTTAATTAAGGAGCTACCTATCAAATTTATTGTTCTTTCTAGGAATAAGATATGGAAAGAAT